>JAGVSP010000239.1:0-339186 GCA_022494985.1 Micrasema minimum | reverse complement strand
CGAAGAAAAACGAAACGTTTTACTGAGAAATGATTTACATCTTTTAATTTCTAAGAATTCTTTTGCGTACTATTTTCCTTATAAAATAAATAGCAATAGGTAGGTACTACTTCTCTTTGAATTTATTGAAATGTACGAAATCAAGGCAAAGATTTTAATTTATAAATTTAATTCGTTTTAACTTAACAGCAAAAAACTTTAAATGCCTAAATTCTTAGAAATAAGTAATAAATATATTATGTGCATATTAATTGAATAAAAACCATCGGTACTATTGGCACATCAGTTACAGTAAGTCTTGATCATCTGTTACATGAACGCAAGGTGATCAGACTTACTTCTTTGACTTTCATCATCATCATACCATATCCGCTCCCTATGTGGAGCACATGGAATCCACAAACTGCCTCCAGGCCAAGCGATCGGCCGCCAGCTCCCGTGCATCCCCCAAGTCAAGTCCACGTCCCGCAGCTCTGACGCAAACTGCCGACGAATTGTCAACAGTGGACGACCAGGACGCCGAGAACCTGATGTCTTGTAAAATAAGCAAGCATGGTTAAGGCTCTCGGGAGCCATACGTAGTATATGGCCTAGCCAGCCAAAACGCCTTTGCCGGATGACAGTAGATACCAAGGGTTGCTGTGTCCGTTGCCTCACCTCTGTGTTCCTTACAAAGTCAAACCACAGCACACCTAAAATTCTTCTAAGACACCTATTCTCAAATCTCAGAAGGCTGCTATCTTGGGCCCTGGTTAGGTGCCACGATTCGCAGCCATAGAGGAGAACAAGTGTGATTCAGGAGGTATAAAGGCGGCATTTTGTTTTAACCGAGTACTTTGACTTTACTGGCAGATATAAGGTTTTTATTTTATTCATTCATCGTGTTATTTTGAGTCTACAACTTCTGGCAAAATTATCAAACGCAGGACGAGTTAGGCTCTATTTTTTAAGAATATTTTTTTATACACACATGTCACACGTGGTCGCTTCAATCAAAAGTTTTACGTCCACGGACCAAGATCATCTCATGTGAATTCTCGGAAAGTAAAGCGATCTTCCTTGCAAAACAACCATGTGTGTGTCAGATTCTGGGATATAATGACACGTGTGCTAAGGAGACTGTTTTTTGTAGAATATTAATATTGTCTGGTTCGTGTGGTCTGGTTATGGTTAGTCTAGTCATGTCTGCGAAACGTCATAACAGCTCTTGTTAGGCAGATTTTTTCCTCCTCTCCCAGAGAGTGGATTGGATTAAAGCATTTCTATTTTTACTGGGTTACATACATTAATTTATAACGGTTCTTCTCCGTTTCCTTATTTTATTATAAGAAAAAACCTTAATCTCTCGATTAACCATGGATTTTTTGTAATTTTAATATCTAGAGATACCTATATTCAGATGTATCCGGTCGTATAGTCAGGATGATGGACGACAGATGGACGAAACGCGTTCTGGTGTGGAGACCGATAAACCAGAGGCCTCAAGGGCGTCCACCGATGAGAGGAGTGGACGATATCAGGAAGTTTGCTGGAAAGCGGTGGATGGGGTGACGGCGCAAGATCGGGAGGAGTAGAGCCGGCAGGGTGAGGCAGGGTGAAAAATAAAGCGGCGAAGTGAAAAACTATTTCTGTAAATATGTATAGTTTTTACATTAATTCAAAATAAAAAAATTTCTTGCCCATGCTATTCTTAATAGTACAGTGTATTAATTTATTTTTAAGTTCAAAAATTTATTTTTTATTTATAGCCACTATATTTTTGTAATGCGATCGATTAACGGTAGTAAAAATTTAAGTGGTAAAACACAAACAAACGAGCTTTTATCCGAGTGATTTATGTAAAGCCGGATAAACCCCCCCCCCCTCCCTCAACTAACTACCCCTGAAGTTTCAAATGTAAATATGAGGGTTGATGTATGCAAATAGTATATATTGATGTTCAAATAACTCCCTGGAAAAGTCAACTAACGAGATGAACATTTTCATTAACATAATATATTTTATCAGACATAACATGTTATGATATGGTTATAACTTGCGCACAAGATAAATGTGAGATATGTGTGTATAAGTAGAACGGTATATTGGATATCATGAAGTGGTTTTCAAGCGAACTTGTTTAGTGTTTAATACAAAATAGGTACATTTTAGTACTTAATAATTCCCAATAAATAATTCCTAAGGGACGTTCTAACTCTTTAAAATTATGTAAAATAGATCAAATTTGACGTCTTCAAAAAATTTAATTAAATATTGTTTGTTTAATACAATTTTTAATGAAAAAGAAATATTTTTACAAGCCTATATATTTCACATGAGTTATAAAAATGGAACGATAATCTTATTATATTATGTAGTTCATGGGTACCAGATATCGACAAATATTTTTAATTGCGGAAGTTTAACAAGTATTGCTTTTAGATACATATATGAAAATCTTACCTTATATTTATAATCTATAATACAATTGTTGTAGAGAGTTTTATCCTAGTTAATAAAAAATATATCTTATAAAATATCGCTTACTTAGCATATCACTCAGAATGAGGGACGTTATGATCTTAGAAAACCTGTAAAGAGTTCCGTAGCTTGTTCAAGCCTTAGAATTTTTTAACGTTAAAAGACCTATAATAATATCTTGGTAATATCCATTAGATTCACGTACAAGCCAGATTTGGAAACGACAGGAGGAAGGAAGCTAAATGCTCTGGAAATGTACATTAAAGCGATAACCTACAAAGTATTTCCTGAAATAAAGATGAAATGGTTCAAAGAAAAACGTATGAAGAGTCTTTTTTGTTTTAAAAAATGTTTATTAAAAAGTACGCACGTAAAAATACCACTTAATTCAAATACTTTTTTGACATAAAAAAGAAGACAGTCAAAGAGAAGTATGATAGGGCTTAAAAGTATAAGTACGTTAAAGTACGTATAAGTAATTATTAATCTACTATAAAGATGGTGCCTACTATTACCAAGGCGAGGTATTATTCCATTATTTAAGATTATGGGTTTTTATATAATTGTACGCATTATTATTAATTTTTTTTTTGAACTTTTATTGCGAATTTTCGGTTTTATTTTTTTACCTACAATGTTATGTATTTTTATTAGGTATTTTGTACAGATATTACGTACCCGACGACAACAACTGCAAGTAGTACTGAAGTTAATCTAGATGATTTTTTAATGTAATAAAAATACCTATGAACAATTAATGGACTCTGTCCGTCAATAAATAAATAAATAAATAAATTATTTTTCTTAAAAAGGTATTTAATTATTAAACCAAAAAAGGTGGAAATCCTTGACCAAAGTGTGTTTACGTGGAATCAACTGCCGAAAAATTCGCTAAATGAATAATTATTCAGTTAAAACATAAAAAAAAATCATAAAAATAAAACTTGTTTTTCGGTTCTTAAAATAAACAATCATCCCCTATTATCGTGAGTAAGCATATTCGTTTTCTGTTGTAACCAAATACAAAAATTGTACAATATTAATAATCTTGGGGCTGTCCTTCGTAAACAGCGGGGTGTCGGGAGAGCGCCTCTAGTGACATTTCTATGGGGGATTATCATCCACTCCTTTTGTGGAAACCTTTTTTACCTAACAAGGGACTTTATTTACTCAAGAATTTTAAATGACAATGCGTTTTAAAGGAAACATAGTAACCGAATTAGTAAAAGATTGATGGATAGGACCCATGATCTTACGAGGGAGAGAAAACTTTAACTTTGGTTGGTCCGAAATATTGTACATTAAAATACTCCAAATAATGTTATTATTTTTAAAAAAAACATGATTTTATTGCTCCTTTATCTGTACTTAAGTCTTAAAAGTAGTTATATGATAAGTAGTCATAAGTGACTATCTCTTAAAATCTCTTAAATTCAGTGTTAGTTATTTCATTTTCATGTACATAAATATGTAATAATCGGCATTTCTTCACTTATTTAGTTGAAGGAATTATCGAAAAAAGAATCAAGAAGTAGTTTATTTGGAAATTATTATTATTATTATTAGATGATTTATTAAGCGCCATTTTATGAGAAATCACCTCAAGGGCGCCGTACATTCAATATTTTTAATTAATTCCAGTCCCAATTTATGAACAAAGGATATAAGAACAACGATTATTAAAGAAACGATATGTATGCGAACTCCAGTTCGTCTTGCAGCTACAAAGCGCATGGACGGTTGAAATTTCAACTTCACCCACGTACACATTAAATTTAAACTATTTAACTTATAACGCGATAGTAATAACATAATAATTCTAATGACGGCAGATAGTCTAGAATCCAGGTCATCTAGCAGCTACAAAGCGCATGGACGCTTGGAATGCCAGCTTCCCCTGATATCAGTAATTGGTGTTAATGATTGTACGAGAAAGTTTAGTAGTTTAAAAAATTGGGAGAGGATAGCAAGATTATTTTTATCCTATTCATGATGGTTCGATTTTACCGACTCATTGTATGCATTAAATGCAGTAAAATTATAATTTTTGATTTATGATGAACCTACTATAAAACTTTTGAAACTTTTTGTTGAGATTTTTGATGAACTTACTATAAAACTTTTGAAACTTTAGTCAAAAGCTGTATATTTTTTACTTCTGAGATTGCAACAAAGAGCTTTTACCTAAAATATTTTTTATCTCGCGTTCGAGAACATTTGAAAGGAGTCAGTGTATGACCAATATATGTACTAACATTTCGTAAGACAAAGGTTTTCGATTTTGGCTGCATTGTAACAACTGCAGCAAAAATAACGAATACCTATTGTGATCAAGAACATCCGCTATCCGTGATGGATACACATATTATTTATGATACATACATCTTTTTATGCCATTTCTTTTTAAATTCCTTTTTTTTTATTTTTTAAAACAACTTTCACCCGTAACAATCCTTAACTCCCGGCATTTAAGTCGATCTTTAGGGAATAAACGACAGACCACCCTTGCTCACAAAGGCTTGTAAAAAAATAAGTCCTCTGACACGATACAAGGAATAACGCTGGCTTTGAAGTTGAGGCGTGACTTCACAAGGCGTATGGTGGATCACTGGGCCCTGGGCTGCGGCTGGTCTGGTAGCCGAGTGCACGTATAATATTATATTATGTACCTATGTGTGTATAATCCCAGCCATGTGCATAACTCTGAGTTTAGCTGCATTTAAACGCCAGTGTGGTATCCATGACAACAGGTTAGGGATTAAATTAAGCGAAGCAGCGTGAAGTCCTGACGTTCGTGTTATTAAATTTGCAATAAATAATACAAAGTGATTTTCTTCGAGTTCACTGTCCCCCAGGACGAATTATTATTTTTTCGTGATTTTATGAATACCTACACATGATGTGATTTAATGAACGCACATTGTAAGTTGTGATTTTTTCTATCATTGTCTTGATTTCTTTAATAAAAACGTAAGATGATTACAATTTGACATCTCAACGGAGACGAGAAGTTTGGAAGGGAATATGGATATATATAGGCGTTTACAGGGCAAATAACCTGTTATTGGCTGGGTTAAGTGGCCACTTGATGTATTACAACATTCCCCATTTCACCTAGTATTTGATATCCATATCTGCCAATATACAGTAAAATGGCGCGACGCTTCACATGTGAACACTCTCTGTCATCGATTGAGAAAATTGCTAAGCATTTTAGCAGAAACCTTTATGATTGCAAGTGAGATTCTTACCGAGTTATATCACCCACTAGGATACGCCTGAAGATGAATCTTCAATTTGTTATGCTTATAACTTTTACCAGCTAATTTTTATAAACAACATTTTGAGTGTGTCCAAATACTTGTAGAGAAAAACTGTAATTGTAATTATTACTCCGTAATGGGTTCAACATCACTTCATTCTCAGATTAATAATGTTAAATTTAATACGTATATATTCATAAAAACAAAAAATCTACAATTTTTAACTACTACCACTTCCCCTTATCCGCACCCAATGGTGCACTGCCATAGGGCACTGCATTGGCACACCAAGTGCAGTGTACCGTGATAATTTTACTACCCGAAGGCAAGATGATCAGTCTTACGCTTCAGTAATACCAGTCCAAGGTATCACACATGAAATAAATCACATTAAATAATAATTTCATTAAGTTTATAATGACAAGTGTAATTCTTTTAGTCTTTACAGAACAGCGCGGCGTGATGTTAATTAGTTACAAAAGCACGTTAACGAAGATTCACTATGTATCTACATATTACATTGTCCCGAGTTTGATTCCCAGTAGATCCAAGAAACGAATTTCTATTTTACTTAATCAGACAGCTCTAGAATTTAGAGAAAGCATTGCAATTAGTTTTTGGAGTATAACTAATTATTTAGATTACACAGCCTTCATTGATTATTGTATGACTTTTCGAGCAATTAGATTTGGTTAGGATAAAACGTCCGATTTTGTTTGCCCGATTTGTCATTCCTATTTATTTATTTATTTCAAAATACATATAATTTAAACAATAATATGTCCTACTGAAAATCGCAATTAAAACGAACTGGATTATTTTATAATTAAGATACTCCACTGTTTAGTTTTATTTATCCTAAGCTCCTTATACACTGCTTAAGATACACTGCACTTGGTGTGCCGATGCAGTGCCCTATGCACTATTGGGTGCATATAAGAGAAAGTAGTAGTAGTAGTATGTTATATATACGTACTTATATTGATTAAAGATTAACTCAACCTAACCCTTTTATATTTCAAGCTGTATACTATTTTTCAATCTACGAATTGAATCCGTTAGTAAATCATGTTGAATAAAGTTTTGATCCTGTGGTTAAAGCTGCGGACTCCCGATTAGAAATCCTATGTTCGAATCCCACTTTCCACTACTTGTTTTCTATGCCATAGTAATTTTAGAGTAGTTAGAAGTACCTAGCCGAAAATGTTGTTTATGGGATATCATGGGAATATCAGTTTCTTTTAAATATTTCAGAAAATTTAAGGAACAACACGATTTTAATTTAGACTAAATTAAATGGACATTATTTGTCGCCGACAAGTACGATTTTTAAGAGTCACATAGTGAATATTTTAAAAACAAAATTTAAGCGCGTTTGTGTGCTAAATACAACATTTTCTGTGATAAGGAAGTCGGCCATGTTGTTAAGTGTTATTTTAAACTACTAGTCTAAAAAATATAATTGATTTAAGTCAAGTGTCGCAATAATTTGTTATTATCGGCCATAGATCCAAGGTCGTCCAGTTTGCAAACAATAGCATTGTACAATAATATTTACTACTTACAATATGCAACGCAACTCATTCCGATTTGTGTCTTATGAAATATCGCTACAAAACGGAGGCACAAATTTATCCAATGCCACTTATTGCATCAATTCAATTAGATTTGTTTGATCAAAATATGTAGTTTGCTCATAGATTTCTTTTTGTATTGCGTTACGACGAATATAAAATTATAGGCAAACAATATAATAAGAAATATTCTATTTAAAAATAGGTTTACATAATCTTGATATGAAATACATAAAACGATGAATTCATTTTGTTAGTAAATTTCAGAACATGTTTCAGAACTCAGAGAATAGGGCACGGTTTCCTCGTTACCAAATAATATTAAAATGCTCTTGCTTAAAATGCTTTAATGCTTTTTTACGACGTTTTTGCCGAGAGAGAGCTTTGTGTCGCTAATAAATATGATTTGGCATTAAGGAAACCGGGCTTAGGTCTAAAAATATTGTTTTGTAGATAGGCTCCTCCCCACCCCCACCCCTCCCCCCGAATTATAACAACTGTCAATCGAAGATCTATTAATTTATTTCGATTACAATTTTTACGTTTTCACCCTTTTTTTAAGCAAGATTAAAAACTATTTTTGGGCCGGTTGCACTTAGAAATGTTAGAGTTAAAGTCAAGGCTAAATTCAAATAATAGGAGTTCCTTTTATGTCAAAATTGGCAGCAAAAGGAACTATTATTTGAATTTTGCCTTGACTTAGCTTATCTTGGTGCACCAGCCCTTTGGAACTTTATTATACTATTATCGAACACGTATCGAAGAGATACTTAATGGCTTTGCTGCATTTCCAGAACATGGTAAAACATAAAACAAGGGGATAAAACGTTTTACATGGAATAAGTTAATAACGCTAATTGCCAATTAAAATGTCATTATGCTCTAGCCGTAGTTGTGCATTCCGAATATTGAGAATTATATATTTTTATCGTAATTTTTCATGTGAAAAATGTATATTTCCTTTGCCAAAAGGAAATACACATTTATGATTAAATTGAAAATATGGAAACCGTTAACCGTAGGTACTTAGTGTAGAAATTCGTATTAGGCTCTTGTTTCCTTGCCCGCACTTAATAACAACACAATTCTCTTAGGCAGTCTTATTTTTATATAAAATAATAAAGGATTTGAGGGATTTTATAAAACAAAATGAACCAACAAAGACGCAGTTTTTAGAGTTTATCTAGATCAAAATTAAATTCATTATGCAGATCAATGATTTATACAAAGGTTTAAAAAAAAAAAGATGAGCAACAAATCATTCTTTCTGAGAACACTTTCTTAAATTTAATTATCATTTAACTTTTGTCTGGTTTATTTTTAAATAAAAAAATTAATTATAATTATTTAACATCGAAGCATCCTCAACTAATTTATCAATCGAACAACCGAAAAAACAATGATTTGAAGAAATGTAGAACATTCATAATCATTAAAAAAAATAAGGGTAGTAATAGTAGTCAGTATTCAAACCTGTAGAAGAAGATGTAGTGGCGCTGATACCAGGGGCGCAGCGGGGGGCGCCTTACCCCACGACCGAAACCAAGGCATTCCAACTTACTGCTTCGTACCAAGACCAAAGCCAACCAGCTCATCTACCACTACAAGACTTGTGGACACTAGATCCTGCACACCAATCCACATTAATCTCCAGCCGTAATCCGTATTGAGGCTCAAACTGTTCAAATTAGCTCCAAAATCGTACTTCCACTTTGTTTTAGGTTTTTATTGCCCCCTCTTGTTCACTTTCGTACATTTTATTGCTTTTTTTTGTCCAATTTGAAACTGAAGCGTGTCGGAC
Organism: Micrasema minimum; assembly: GCA_022494985.1. NCBI lineage: Eukaryota > Metazoa > Arthropoda > Insecta > Trichoptera > Brachycentridae > Micrasema > Micrasema minimum. Next base: position 330,088 of record JAGVSP010000239.1, on the reverse strand, counting down.
ACTAAACAACGAATTTCCGCTCTGCCGATTACATTAATGGTTTAACAGTAATGAACATGTTACTATTTCACTGTAGATTGAAAATTACACTCAAAACAGCACTGGAATCATAACTAAAAAAAATACCATTAAAAATCACCAGATATATTAAAAAATTAACATGCAGGGACAAAATACAAGGTTTTTTTTAAAAATTAACACTTAACAAAACTTATATTTAAAAAATAACTATTTTTACTTAATGTAAATTAGATGCTAGATACTATTTATAGTTTGTTGAATTTTTATTTATTTTTAAAGTTGATACAATTGTTTTTAATACACCACTCTTGCGACACAGCTTTTTATTTGTATTTTTCTAAATTGACAGCACTTATAGTCCGATTGTTTCAAATTTGACTCGGTAAATTGTCCAATTATTCATTCGGCGCCCGTAAAAAACATCGGAAAGTCTTCTAGACCGATAGAGAACGCAGCGACGTGTACCGTCCCTTCCAACGTTCAGAAGTAAACTGAGTGAAACCGAGAAGCAGAAGGCAAGTAAACTGAAATATTGTATTTAATGGAGCCCTAAACCGTGAAAAGCAGTCGACAGACATACTAATGTCTCCCTCCCTCGCACCACTCCACCCCGTGCAGGGTGAGACGGGAGAGGGACCAACAGGAATATTGTTAACCCTTAGCGGCCCGTAAGGGATGTAGGATGAAGGGTGTAATTTGTTAAGGCTCGGGAGAGGGCTCAAATCAAGACAATAAGATTTATTATTGTTATCCACTGAGATAAAAAAAAAATAAGAATGAGATAAAATTAATATGGTGGAAGCCTTAATATAATATTTCATTTTTTTCAGTATGTTGAGCTTTCCTTTGTTTTTTTTTTAACAAAAAAAATCGGAACGAGTAATTTTTCACTTAAATTTTCACAAACCACTAAAAATTGATAAAACACATTTCAACTTAAATTCAAAATTTAAAGCGCCCTTGAGGTATATTTATACGAAAACGGCGCTATATAAATTATCCAAAATGATAATAATAATAATAGCTTTTTTAAATCCTTATACATATTTAGTGCATTTACAGAAGCATCATACATCATGGAACAATAGAACACATCTTATTACCAGAATCAAATTAATTATTAATATTGCAATAGAATTATTATTTATTAATTATTGTGTATGATACTAACTTGTTGACAAATTACTGGATGATACCCATCCTGGGTCAATAATCAATCATTATTAACATCTCGACAGAGACAGGGAAGCTCTAAAAACGATTATGGATTATCTAGTTGTTCACAGGGCTTATGACCTGTCATCCTCCTCGGTCTCTGTTGAGACGTCAATAATATTTAAATGATTTTAAAAAAAATACTGTTTTAGGTCATCTAGTATTTTTTTTGTTACAAAAAAGCCACAAATAATCATTATAAAGAGCAGTTTTAATTTTCAGTAGGTATATATCTCAAATAGTAATGAACCTTTAATTCTTTGAATAATACATTGTTTTGGTTCATGGTTGTTCATGAGATAATAAAAAAACATGTTTTTGTAATGAAACATCGTCATGACCGTGTAATGCAATTCTAATGATTCATTTAGTTAAGTTCGTGCGCAGAAAAAACTTAGGTAAGTAAGTAGTTAGTTTTTTTTTTCTTTTTTACATTACATAATTTGTTTTCGTAGTTTTCAGAATAATGACAAAAGATGTATTATTTGTTTTTTAATGAATGAAGAACAACATGTGTCGGTCAAAAGGTTAAGAGATTTTTTTCACAGATTTAGTGAATAATAGACTCCATACCTAATGAAGTATTTAGGCGCTTGAAATGGATTAGTTAATTAATTATCAACATTTTTTTATTAAATTTGACGTGCAATTTACATACAAAAAGCGTTTCCTAACAATTATCTCAGACCTTATAAAAATACTTCAATGAAAAAAACACAAATTGAAGAAGGGGAAGAAAGATAGAATATTGTTTAAAAACCAAATCTATAGGTACTGCAATAAAGATATTAAATAGATCCTTCTTGGCGCGGTCTTGATGCGATTTTTTGCAAAAACAGCGCTTTATAAATTGTCCGAATTAATATATAATAAATACCTAAGAGAGTAAAGAGTAAGATAGGTTTTTATAATCAATAATTTTTTATTCAAAAAAAAAATTTGTACGTTTAATATAACTTATTCTTTCTACTGTTCTTCGATGACATTAACCTTTCCTAATTGAAAAAACCCACACGTAGTAAAAATAGCGGTTCGACTATGGTATCGACTAATTTGGCATCTAGATTTGACTGCAAAAACACTTTGCAATTTATAATAGATTTCAAGTATCGCTGTGGGTTTTGGTAGGCCAAAGTTTCAAAACTAATACCAAATTTAATAGGAAGTCAAAGATTTTCAAAAAGCCTATTATATAGGGTGATACGGCCTAAGTATATATGGTGCTTGTGACCACTTTGACTAGAAGCTGGTAGATTTCTAACCAATCAGAGCTCTATTTTAAATATTGTCACAACGCACAGGGACATAGCATTGTGTACTTCTTCAAATTTTTGAATGGAAATAGTCCACACTTCTATATTCTTTGGTTGAAGTCCAGACTTTAGATTGAACTTTCTTTGGTCTCAAAACATGTGTACTTTATTTTTTATTGGACAATTTGTAAAGCGCCATTTTCGTGATCAATTACCACAGGGGCGGGGTTCAATATTTAAACGGATAGTTGCAGTTTTTTACAGTTTTTATTTGATTAATCATCACCATTAATTAATTGAATTAATAAATCACCATATAGCCAAACGAAACAAAACAAATTGATTTGGGTATTTTTTCTGTAGTATTTTGCTGGAACTGCATTTGAATCATTGTAATACTCGCATAAATTGCAGTCTTGTCTAATTGCGTGTTTTTACCAGTCAGTGACCAATTCCTTAACGAAGCTGACAGTATAAATAAATATCACTAATTAACCCATAATCCATTAATGAAATACCTATATAAATATATGATTTCCAAGTTTTTATAAACTCTAACTATAATTATTATATTTATTTTTCAGTTCTTTAATATCTCTTAATAATCTTTAAAAAAAAATTTTCATAGACTTATTATTTACATTACACTTTATCATATCCTACCTTTTTTTATCGTAACATTATATCAATAATAATTGTAATTATATAATACTTATAACTATATTGTTTATTCTAATTATTACTAGAAGTTATTATGCGTGTGGTCTTTTATTTGTGGATTTAAGCGATGCATTGAACAGTTACACTTTTTTTTTAAAAAGGCATACAATTATTGGTAATGACCTGGTTACAAAATCGACTAACTATTTTTATATATACGTATTAAACTGTAGATAAGAACTTACACATTACATTTTTTTAAAGGGTCTTAAGCTATGTTTCGCTGTTCCTTACCAAAAAGAATTTTTTTTTTTGTTCTTGGGAAGGGACTTACACGTTGAAACAATAATTTATTACATCTTTTTTTTTAAATATATTTGTTTACGGGTATTTCATTTCTAGGTAATTGTTTGTAAATAAAAAAAAATTGTCAACTTCGATATTATTATTTTTAATAGTTCTAATGGTAATTTATTGCAATATTTTATGCCTCGATAACACTTATTGTAAATTGCAGAACTTTTTCAATTAACTATATTTACCATATTCCAGCATTTTTTAGACTACCTTTATACTATAATTCGTTATGGTTAAGAATCAAATTACATAACCTACCACAATTCTAGTTATATAATATATGGCACAGGTAACCCTTCACCCTTGAGGTGACCCTAATTTATTATTATAAATACTCATTATTGTATCATGTCCCATATACCTGATAATATATTATCTCCCAAACAAAGAAATGCTGGAATGGGAATAAGGGTTAATGGAATTCAAGAGGATCGTAATAATATATTGGTAAGGTATTAAAATTCAACTTCCTTTACTCATTATTTGAGGTGGGTATCAAATTACGCAGTGTATTTTTTTAGAGGGACATTTCTAACTGTCCTTTTTAAATGGGTAGCTAGTACTTCAAAAATTTGCATATATTTAATAGTAGGCACTTATTCAAATTATCATTAAAATTATCAAGATTTACAGAACTTGGTGAACCAATGCAGTGCCCTTTGCATCATTTGGTGCGTATAAGGAAGAGTAGTAAAATACATTATAACTTCAGCTTATTAACATTGGTTGAAAGATCTACTAAATAAGTACCCGATTATATATCGGTTACTATCTAGACCTACTTACATATTTGTTTTCATGTTTTATTTTGGGATCTGATCAAGATAAATAAAAGGCATTTTATTTTATTTGGAAACTCAACAAATAAAAAACAATAAAAACAATGTATGTACATAATTATTATTATTATATCGGGTAATTTACTAAGAGCCATTTTTGTGAAAAATAACCTCAAGGGCGCTAATAATAAATACGATGATTGCAAAGGTTTTTATTTGGATGGTCATTAATTTAAAGCAAGGAGTTAGCAAGAAGACACAACAAAGTTCTAACGATTACCCAAGAATAAAAAAAGACGGAAAATGTAAAAAAAAAAAAAAAATCGCACAAGTAAACTGAATATTTTATATGTAAACTTTTTTATAATGCTGTTAAATATAATAAAGCTTTCTTGGTCTTAGTAAATTTACACTTTTCTAAAGAAAATGGGATTAATATAAAATCTAATCAAACACCGACTCTGGTATTTTCCTCATTTTTACGCGAAGGCTTTTTCTAAGGGCCAAGAAAATGTTTAATTAAGCTCACTCCAGAATATATCCCCCGTCATTCTCTTAGGAAGACCTTCTCTAATAATAATTTTGAATAAATTAACGCTGAATTACGTTAGGGCTTTATCGAATCCCCCGATAAAAGTTGTTTTGGAGTAAGGCTTAAGTCGCTGATATTTATTAGTCATACTTTAAGTAGATTAATATTTTATGAAGCACCATCAAATCCACTTAACCTCCTTATTAAAAGCTCCCGATGAAACAGTTCATATTTTCATCCGTTCTGATTAGAATAAGAGATACAAGTTTGTGTTTCGGTATGTGTTCAATCGAATTAAGCTAAGTTCGAATGTTATTTAAAATTCTTCACCGAAGTAACTACGTACTTAAGAATATGATACCACATGTTTTAAGCTGAAGTTAATACTGAATTAAACTTGATATTGGTACCTAAATGTAAGGTATTTAACATAATTAATGTAAATCAGACATTTTTCATTGGTTAAAATACACACTGATATTTTTTCAATCAAAATTATAAGTAGGTACCTATAAAACAGAACATACAAGCTGTTTCCTCTGTTAAGGTATATGTAGATATAAAACAAAATACAGTAAGTATCGCAGTTTACAAACAATATCTTGCAAAAAAGAAAATAATATTATCTTACCAAGAAAATTAGTTTTAATGATTCCGCAATATTTTTAGTGTCAAATTCCGGTAGAGGGATATTTCCGGTGGCGGGAGTGATTTGAAAAAGAGATAAAAATCTTTAGTCAAGGAATATTTCTTGAATCCAGATTAGGTAGGTATTGCACATAAATAAACACCAATATTAAATTATTTTCTCTGATGTAAAAGACGTGAAAAAACTCAATATTTTAAGAATAAAACATACACCAATGTAAATTCTAATAAACAATATGGACTACACTAAAAACGCGCTGGACAAGGTGGTATTAACTTTTAAAAAAAATTTAATCTGCACAAACTTACAACATTGGTGCACCTTTTTCATTCTATTTGATTTTCTATGTCTAAGCGGCTTGTTATATAAAATATAGGAATCAACCGATGCTACGACTGGGTCACCTACAACTCGAATTTATCAATATTTACCTATGTACCTCAAAATTAGCACGTTTGCTCATTAGATCGTAACCCAAAAAGGAGAAAACATAAACGATCCGTGAATCAGAAACCGTTAGTTCTATAATTGCTTCAATTAAGGAATTCTCTCTAGACATTATGTGGGATAGTTGTTGGGTAGAGTATTCCAAATATCCCGAAAACATCGCACTTTTGGAATATTGTATTCCTGTGACATTATTAACCCCAAACTGTTGCCTGTTCAGCCAGTTCTCTGTTCACCCTCTCCCTCAGGACCCTCAGATTCCAAAAAGTTTCCAGGAACTGACCGTAATAAAATTTCAGAACAAAAGCTCAGAACTCGGAACATCACCGGAACTGAATTAATTTTATTCGCCTCGTTTTACGGCTGTTTTTCATCCTTCAATTTTTATTAGTGAACTGATTTATAAACCTATGTCTTCGGCCGTAAAATATGCTTTTAGGTTTAGGTTTGGCTGTTAAAATAAATACTTAATTATCTCTGGTGCTTGTGGGTTATGTTATGATATAATAATGTTGTATCTGGTGAGCATCAACATGAGTATTCTAAGTACCTCCTTACCAACCTCGGCTTTTAAAAATGAGATAATAGAGCAATTTCGAATATGTACTTCATATTTATAATATGTATTAGGATATACTTCATAATATCGATTGTTTATAAATTTATAAATAATTGTATTCATAATACTGAAATTCGAACTTTCAGTTTTGAAAGCATCTCTGAAATTGAAATACTCGTATTTGGGTACTTAGGTATGAATATACTCGTATTAATAAGAACAAAAGTAAAAATAATAATATTCAAATTTATTGTACTACTTGAATGCAGTTGGGTTCATTATATCAATCTTACACATCTCCACTAATTTTACGGTTTCATTCTCTGGTTTTATATGGCCGTGCACCTAATCAACAGTTAATCGCGACAAAGCACCCAAGGCAAGCCGGTCGGCGGCTGGAGATGGAGAGAGGGGAAGGGACCATCAATGAGGATGTACCAAGACCAGTACCAGGAACTCAGGAGTCTCGCAGGGGGCAGGGCAGCCGGCATCCCTATAGGTACCGCGGACCACGGCGCTTGCCCAAAGGAACCGGTATTGGCCATAACAAATAAACATGTCGCGTGGGTTTACTGGAATGCCACAAGAACGCGTTGTGAATGGACGCGAATGGAGCCGCACAAAACCTGGCTAGCTTCAGAGGCACAGGTGAGAAAAGATCACTACATCTTCAAACCATGAAAATACCACAAACAAAACGATGCAATTTTTTTATAAACGCACTTCAAAATTACACGGGTTTGTTTTTATATTCTCCACCATCCAGGCGCACAATGGTTCACGTGGTTACTGCGTATGTTTTTAAACATTTGATCCCGACCTGTTTACTTTGTTTCACGGGTATCTTATAAAAAGTTTCTTTGCACAGAATTATTCCTTGAGCATTTTCTTATAATTCCTTTCATGTTTTTGATGAAGTTGTTGTGCTTGATGCTGCCGGGTTTTTGGCTTCATAATATTATGCAAGTTGCATTGTTCAAGCTAGTTTCAATGAAGAAAGCCGACTTATTATAAAGGAGTTTTATCTGATATCAATAAGCCGTTCCGAACAATCAAGGTCGACTGATATCATCTTGAATATTATAATATTATCTCATCTGTTGACAGGTAGTGAGGAACTTTCTTTCGGTGTTGGGCAGTATAAGATAATAAGGCAAAGATAATGGTTAGGCTGTAATAAATAGGGCTATAAAAAATAAAATAATTTATTAAAGCACTGATAATATCATATCTAGAACACATCTAGGCGTTAAAGACATGCCACGGTAGAAGTTTAGGATAGTCAGTGTATAATTTTAAATTCGAAACCCTGTATCAACTATTACAGGCATTATGTTAAAAACTATGCATTATCTTTGTATTGTTAACCTTTACAACTTTATGTATTTCTAATTTTAAGTAACCGAAATTATACACTGCGTGGGAAATATCTTGGAAGTTACAAATCAACATAATACTATCTACACATCAAGAAAGGGGTATCAATTCTGAATGCCTAGTACCATTTTTTTATACAAATCGGCTTAATTTTCAATGAATCTGGTAAAGTTATTTTTAATTTAATTTCGTAGCAAGTTTTCATAGCAATCTGGCCTAAGTTAGGGAAATTATTTGGCTGTAAAGATAACTGGAATTTAACCCGAAGCAATAATAAAATCGGATGTTTTTGTAAGCTAAATTATTTAAATGTAATCATTCCGAAGCAAACGTGTTATTTTATTTGTACCACAGCTGTACACGCTACAGACGTGGTTTTAGGTGTTTTTCAATTACTTTTCTATTCCATTCGAATTTTTAGTGCTTACTTTAGAAATTTATATACTTACTATACCTATACTTAATAATAATAAAGCCGCATTGACCAGACCTCTGTTTTTATTACAAATTTACAGATTTTCTCAACCTCTTTATAGAAAACTAACATTTCAAGTTAGTTATTGTGAATATCTAGTAAAATTTGCAGTATTTGCTACTTTATATTAATATTGTACATAGATATATTATTTTGCACTCCGTTCTCCTAAGCAAAGCGCCTGTACCAGTTTAAATAATTAAAATTAACTGGTACTCGAAAATTTGTCAAGCTAAATGCAATGGAACTTAGCAGCTTGTCAAAAACAAGACTTTAATACCTAATTATGATAGCTGAAAAAAAAAAAAATTGTAGTATGTTAATAAAAGCAATTATCAACCCCGTCATGTAAATAATCTTTCCTTTAAAGAATCCCAATGTTTTATTATACACCCACTATTCGGCAATAGTTATACTGTGTTTTATAAAACGCAAGATGAGTTATGTTTTTTATTTAATAATGTAAACAGGTTTCATATGTTATTATATTTTCAATAAGTGGCGTACATAATAAACACTAGTAAGTGGTCCCCATACCAGAGTTCTGTATGGAAATGAGGAGTCCAGAGTGAAAGCAGACGTGATGAATGAGGGTTATTAGGAGATCGGAGATAGGACTAGGAAATGGCCCCCGATCTCCCATACATAGCTGCTGCTTAATATGTTGACGACGATCAGTAAAGTCATCGTCGATTAAACAGAACATTAAAAACAGTTATTTTACAAAAAAACTGACGTAAACGTTTTTTTTCGATGCTCGTAAACAAAAACCTTTGCATATTTTACGATGATTTTATGGTCGGAATAAATAGAGGTGTTTTATCCACTACTACCACTACTCTCCCTTATACGCACCCAATGGTGCATAGGGCACTACATTAATACACCAAGTGTAGTGAATCTCGATCATTTGTTACGTGAAGGCAAGATGATCAATCTAACGCTTCAGTCCCAGTCCTAGGTATCACATATGGAATATTTTTATGTGAAAACACACATTCCGGTTATTGCATTTTTTTGTTTCATCTACTCAAATATTTATATTTCGAGGCTATACTTTTAAAAAGTCAGAAAGAGCTGTCGGTTCTCTCAAACGCTTTTGCTTTCAAATCGATTTAGTGGAAAACTGGTGGTGTTATTTATGACAAGATTTACATCTTGAGTACAAGGCGTTATCCCTCGAGAATATGACATCGGACCCTGGTCCATGCCTGCCCGTGCTGGCCCATGATGGCTCGTGATGGCCGGCAGTGGGCGGGTTGATGTGTTGATTTTGAAAGAGTGACAGAGGATGCCTCCCAATAAGAAGTGAACACTGAGTGGAGACTAGAGAAAAGGCTGATCTGAATCTAAATTGGAGGAAAAAACATCACTCAATCACCGTTTAAGTATTCTTACTAGAAGAACCTGTATGTTTAGTCGATTTTCATCTTCAAAATGGATGATTAATTAATGTCTAAACCCTTTAAGTCCTTTAAAAACTGTGTTATAAAGATCCTTTGGTTTCGGTAATATTATAAGAGTAAGAAGGCGTTTCAGTAGCGAAGATCTCCGAAGATGATAATATTATGCACAGCTTTTTTCTTTTGTTGAATTGGATTATTCAATATTTAGAAGATAGTGAATTGAATGTAGATTATTTAACACCGTCATGTGTCACTGAGATTTTAAAACACGTTCATTAATCCGGAAAAACTACATAATATTATAATATTTTATGTTTCATGGTTTCACTTGCATTCGCGTTAAGCCTGTAGGTGCGTATACTGACACTATGTTCATGAATATAACAATTTTCCTACCTAAAAGTTAATTATAAAATGTATTTAAATTATTAGGTTTTTTTAATGTAATCGGTTGGCAGTTGACACATACCTTATATTGTATCTGTATTGTTTTACAGGTTTACACATATGTGCATAATTTGAGTGATGCCCATTTCAGAACAATACAAAAGAGAAAGTTTCATAACTATATGAATTGAATCATCAACATTATTCCATATAACAAACCGCATGACCCACGCTATCGTTCTCTGATAACTGTTCATTTAATGCCGGATAAATAATTATGATTTCCCTGTCATCTTGTGAAACAAATCTTGCAGCGTGCAATTTTAGAATTGATGGCATCAGGAAGATAAATAAAACTGTCATCTACAGTAAATTTGACTGACAGCATTCCAGAAAAAATAAGAAGACAATATCTTGACTAAGCAGTTTAAATAATTATGCGACACATACCAGTTAGACCGTGCAGCAGTAACTCTTTTAGTTCATGCTTAGAGATACAGAGATCTATATTTGATTTAATAAATCCATTGGATACATGAAAAGATGAAAGTACGATGCACTGTCCTAGCTAAGGTATCATCTAAAAATATATATGACCAGCCACATTTATGAATTAAAATTGTTGAAAATCACGTAATATAGTAAGTGATTCTTAAAATATTGTACGTACAGTATACAAGTACCTATTAACCATTTTTTTATAATGTGCATGGGAATTGTTTAATATAGGTATATTTAAATTTAAAAGGGAGCCATTATTTAAATGCGTTAAATCTCACAGTACACACAAACAGCGTTTAGCACTAAGATAATGATGAAATAATGGAAATTTTCTTACATTGAACGGACAAAAAATTGAGCTGTGGACCGAACATTTGAGAGAATAATGCGACGTAAATCGACGTTAAACAGACCGATTATTCTTCCAAAGTGGAGTTATGCTAAGCCCTTGTTTTGATGAATTCGTGAGGTAACAGAATGTGCAGATCGTGATGGCGGGAAAAATCGTGAAAGAAATAACAAGGAATAATGCTAAGCTAAAAATTTCGTAGCGAATTCTCGACCTTGTTCTGTTACGGACCGTCTACACGAGGACGTTGGCGAAATGAGCAATCTTCTGTCCCACTTCCTAATTTACATTAAAACACACGTAAACATGCTTTTTCAGAGTTTACTTAATCAGTTAATGGTGAATTTTTAAAGATAAGGTAAATTTAAGGTTTTATTCTTAAAATGGGCGACTGAACGTAAGATACTAATTACGCCTTCATGTTAACGAATCTTCAGCCGTTTTGCATAAGCAACATAATGCTTTATTGCTGTTTAATTGCTGTCAACCAACAAATTTAATTAGCATACGAGTGCCTGGTCGAGTTACCCGTAGTTATGCATTATTTTACTGTAGCCAATCATCGACTAATTACAGTGCTAACTCACCGATACGTAGAATGCACGCACTGGCTAATAAGTATACTAACAAAATTGATATTTTCAACACAAATCTAGTGCATTTTAAGGAACAGTGTCTGGATGCCATCTCTGGCGGTAATGAATAGCTACATACTGTGTAATAATTTTAAAACTGTCTATGTAAAAAGCCCTATGGGCGTAAAAACAATAAAATAAATAAATAAATAATCGCATGGAATATCATAAATAAGGTTTAAATCCCACGATGCAAGCACGAAAAATTATGCTTTTTTTTTCTGCAATCGCTAATAATTTGTAAGCAAACTTAAAAAGATTAGATAAACTCACAGCAAAATGGTGGATTTCATGTGTTTACGTTATAAGTTCACGACCGGAGATTACTTAATGCGGGATATATAGTCCTCGTGTAAACTCAACATCAGTCGTGTGAGGCACGTCAGACCACTAAATTGTTTTCTTATTAGGAACCTACACGTAAAGAGGCTTGACTCTGTTTTAGGAATATAATACTGTGACAATTTTAAAGTTTAAACGGTGGAAATAATAGCCAGATTATTTATGCTCCAAAAAGTGCCATACTTATAGCACTAGATAATATGTAGGTACTTTTATTAATATGTTTTTTTTTTACTTTGTTTTTTTTTTTAAATATTTTTGATATGTACTTATGACGAAAAACCACATCGATTTATTGTACGAAAATTATATACGGAATTTAACAATTTTCAAATAAATTACCTGATAAAGTGTGCCTCCTGGTCATTCCGACTTAAAATATTTTTCAGCATCTTACCTGAAAAAATTCAAATCATTTATTAGTAAAGAATGCACATTTTTTTTGGAAATATACTAAAAATCAAATACCTAACATTTTCTCAAGGTATTAATAATGAGCAAATTCAACGAGAAAAGAAAACCAATTAATTTAAAGTTTAAATACAATTTTCATGACCTTGTGAGGTTAGATGACTCTGGCCCAAGGTCATACTTGTTAGGATTAATGACCTCTATCCAAGGTGAGGTTTAATGACCTCTAGTTCAAGGTCTTATCGCGAGAGTAACAAGGGCTGAAACGGCTGTATTTGCGCTGCCTGGTAAAACCATTCCCTTTTACGAGCCTTGGTAGTAAGAGTGTTATAGAGTTGTAGAGCTTAATGTCTCAACTTGCAGGAGCGCTATTCGGAAATTACTCTTATAATATTACAAGTGGATGCAAAATTCGGATATTATTAATATCCCAACAGAGACAGTGAAACTCTGGAAACGAATGTGGATTATCTAGTGGTTTTTTCAGGGCTTGTGCCCTATGTGCCATTGGGCTGAGGAAAATGGAAAAGTAGAAATAGTGGTTTTGATTTTTTTTAAATTCTTAATAAATCTACTCATGAACAAAATACCCTTAAAGCGATTTTCAAGTATGATTGAATGCAATTATTAATATTTCTAGTTTGTCAATATCCTGTTTTTAATATTAAATGCACTGTACATAATGCATTGCATGTAGTTGTTATTGAAAGTTTTCTTAAGCAACATTTTTCCACGTTCCCTCAAGTTTTTCCTCTAACGTCGTTAGAATAAACGGTCAGTTAGAAACTCGTGTCTACTATCTACTCGTATATTTCATAAAAACTTTCGTATAATTATTTATCGAATACGTTTATTGCATACTAATTATAATAATAACTGTATTTCATTCATTCATAGAATCCGGTTTACCGTAACATTTTTACTGTCATTATAAATTAATTTATAGAGTAAGGAATATCAGTGAAAACGCCACGAAATCCCTTTTCGGTAGAACTAACTAACCATCACGCCGTTTTCCCGTAGGAGTAGGCAGAGAGGATAGAACAGCATAAACAATGGTAGAGTTTTACTGTAATAAGTCTTTTTACCAAAACTATTTAAACACACTCAAAAGCCATAACAAACTCCACTACCTATTGTAATTGATTATACAGGATGTAACAAAACTCAATGTACAAACGGAAAACCAGTGAATTTACAGCACATTTGGAGTTGATTTTGTTGAATTTTTTTTTTTTATTTGACTCGTAGTTTTCAAGAAAATTGAGTACGAGGTTGATTTTTTTAAAATTTTTTTGCTAATTTTTATTAAATATCATGTATTTAGTCAAATTAATATTATCCATGAAGAAAACCAAATTAAAAAACGCGTTTTAATAAGAATTTGAGCCATTTTATTTAATATGCCATACTTATGAAAACTTTTGTAAGAAAAAAAATATTTTTCAAGCTCAAATTAAAAAGTCATATTACACAATCGTCTCCAAATATGATGTAGATTCACCAGATTTCGGGCTGTACATCGAGTTTTGTTACACCCTATATAAGTCCTTCCCAAGCACAAGAACGTTTATCTTTTTCGGGAACGAACATCTAAATTAATTTAAGACGTATCTTTGTATGTTTATATTATAACTTGTATTTTTACAAATATTTGTGAAATTTTTAATATATTAATTAAAACGAATCAATCTGTATAAAGACTTTATCTTCAAATCGATTTTACTGTAACTAAGAACCAAAAGTCTTATCTTCAAAATCATTTTGACACTGTTATGAAATTAAATAAGTTTGAGGAATACAGCAAACTTTTAAAGCTTTTTTTCATTTTGATTCTTTGAGAAATATTAGTTTAGATAACTCAGTGAATATAATAGTCGACACTTAAATGAAAAAACTTACAAGGCATAGAATCCCATATAACTTAGCATTTTAATTTTCTCTAAACAAACGTTTTTCTTAATGTATATTTTAAATTGTATTAACTAACCATGACGCCATTTTCCCTAATGGACATTGTATAGAGATGATATAAATATTATTATTGTTTAGATCATAGGTTCCCAAACTCATTTGACACGTGGCCCCCTTTCAGACACAAAATTACACAAGGCCCCCCTGTAAATTTACCTTTTTTAAATTAATTAAAACAGAAAAATGTATTGTACTTATTCTTTATACAATTAATTATAGTGTCACAAATAAGATACGCGAACGCTGTAGCGATAACGTAAACCAACCATCATAGGCCCATAGCGGTCGATTCATGAACTACATATGTACCGCATAAAATTTGAAACATCACAAAATCATACCTGGAATAAACACATACATTATTAAAATTCTATAAGGTCATTTATTTAATTTTAGACACCTCATGCCCTTGATTGCTTCCCAGGGCTCCTCTACCATATTTGTTTTACCCCCAGAGCCAGAGAAGGCCCCCTGGGGGGCCAGGAGGCCCACTTGGGGAACCTATTTTTACCAAACACTAGAAAAATTAGAAGCGAATATTAAATTAACTTTGCTGATTTGAAAGTATTCATGTTCAAAGTATTAAAAAAACGATATTATAACTATGTTTGATTGATGTCAACTAACAAATTTAATGCACGCACGTTAGTATAGATGAGTGCCTGGTCGATGTTACCCTTCCTCTCCTCGAGTAATGCACAACATATTACTGTAGCTTCAATCATCGACCAATCACAGTGCTACTCTCACCGATACGTTTGTTGAATGCACGCACTGGCTAATAAGTTTACTAACAATATTGACTTTTTTCAACACAAATCTAAAGGTTAGTAACTAGTGCATTTTCTTTTATTAATATTATATAATCAGACAAATGAATTAATTAAAAGGGAACAGCTGTCTGGCTGCCATCTCTGGCTGTGTGTGATGAATAGTCATGGTGTATTGGTGTAATAACCTACTGTGTAATAAATTTTTGAAAATGTCTATGTAAAAAGCACTACTTTAATTTTTATTGTGTGGTTGGAATGGGCGTAAAAACAACTAAAATTAAATTAAAATAAATAATATAATCATTTACAATAACAATCAATGGAAGTCGATAGTAACATTTCTGATTTTGTTTGGTTTTGACCGTTTTACCGCTTATTGAAAACCAGATTTACAATTATATTTTAGTTTTCCAAGCACGCTGAGTAAATAAAAATAATAACAATTGGTAAGTTTACCTCAGAATGAATAAGTACTTTACCACTTTCACAATGTACACGATACACGATGGCAAAAAACTGAAGACCAGCAAATTAACTCTTATCGCAAATATTCGGGTGTAGGCAACGACGAATGAAAAAGTCAAATAGTCAAAACTAGAAGAATAACAAAATGTTTCCAAGACTAAGGAGTTTAAAATGTGCAGTTAGGTGGTCTGTGTTAACCTTTTATACATAATATACAAATAAACCACGAATAACGGAGTTGCTGCACGGCCTTAAAAACAAAGGGAATAAACACCCTGTGACAGACCGACAAAAAACGTACTTATTATTATGATTCTGATAAATTATTTTTATTGAACACTAGCGCCGTGAGAAATCATCTCGGACTCTTTCAAGAAAAGATTTTTTTTTTAATAAAACTTGATGATTACCTTCCTTTTTCTTTTCGTTATCCGCACATTACCAATATGGCAATGGTGCAAAGGAATATTTTGCTGTAATTTTTTTATATATTTTTAAATAAATCACTAATTTGTAAAAAAATAAACCACTTTTAGTAAAAACCTATTTAATAGGCATTTTAAAATGATAGCGTAAATGTATGAAAAATTGAATGGTAAAGTTAAAGATACACAAGTAATACACTATTTTCATAGTTTGTGTATTATGTCCCCTAATATTTGCATAACAGACAAAACATTACTGGATTGTATTTTTATTTATTTTTTTTTATTGAAATAAATAAATTTTACAGTAGTCCTTATTTAAACTAACACAAGTTTTGTCATAAGGTTTGCATACAGTATATAAAAATAAATAAAACATAAAACTGAACACTTAAAGAAAACCATTTTTCTTTTAAGGAGTAACAAAAAATTAAACAAATTGATAAAATAAAAAGAATTATATATTGATAAAAAGAACTAACATATGTATTTTGAGCATCATAATATACACATTCATACATATATGAGCACGTGCATAACATGCATAACCCGCGACCCTCATACATAGCATTCTAACATTCCTTCTTTCTTTTTTCTTATAGATATTTAACAATTTAGCACAAATGACTTTTTGTTACACTATAATTAACCAGCAAAGAGTAGAATTTATTAAAAATACTGTTGGGAAACCAAGGAAGAGGTGAATACCTACAAAAAAATAACATTAAGCCATTCCTTTAAATTTTTTAATGTCTCCAGCATATTGTTTGTACTGAGAAAAAAAATACAAGGCACTTGCATGATGGAAGGGTCCGTTTTCCATGATTTGTTACTGTGTTTGGAACCACGAGCATAACAAAACTGACAAATTGTAGTTTTAAAGATAGATGGTTAGATTAGTGGATATAACTTAAAGGGTATGTTCTCAGCAAATTGTCAAATTAATATAATGCTCAAAATGCGTTTACGATATTCTTTCTATCTGCCGGTCACGAGACTGATGCAAACCTTATGTTGGGTTTATATCCAAACGAGTTTTTTAAAAATCAACACCCTGTTGTTCCCAAAAACAGTGTATTTCTCGCTGTATATCTCGGGAACATGTTACTTTGGTGACAAAAAATTTAATACATGTATTTATATACAGGATGCTATAAATCTGCATGAGAATGTAATAATATTAAATGTTTAACTTACACAATATTTACAAGCGATCATGAGTTGAAAGTATTCATGGCATGTACAGGTCGATTACCTACATTGGAATTCAGCAAAATCGATATTTTTTAACTAACTAAACCACCCGTGTGGAGACCGGCATACTGCCTCGCCAGGCCCCCTACCCCAGACATCCACCCGTGCATCCGCGGTCAGGGTCTCAATGGAGGGGGGATTAGGGAAAAGAGGGGAGGGGACAGAACGCATGTATGCATCTCACACTATCATCCTATCATCCTATCTGGCAGACACTATTTCATACTTCCCCTGCTGTACCTTATCACAATACCTATCCAAAGACCAGCGTTCAGCATGACATCGACAGTATAATATTAACTGATCCAATGTACGGTATTCAGAAGTATCCAACGCTCAATACCCTCTTGTCCTTGGTTTGAAATAGAAAAACAGTCCAAATTGAACATCTCTTTGATTTCTAGGATGAGAATAGGTCATAGTCTTGTCGCCTAACATTTATCAAGAATCGGCGTTTTGACTTTAGCAATGTGCCTTTGTGGTAATGACGAAGAGACATTGGACCATTATTTGTTCTTTGACTGTTCTCTCTACGGTGGAGAAGAATTTCAACAATCTATCCTTAATAAAATTCCATACATTTCCCCTTAACGTTAAATTTTTACTTCCCTAACTAAATTCCTAAGATTGAATAATAAAAATATTTGAATAAATGTTTTTTTTTCCTACTTAAGTATTTGAATCACCCTCATCACTTTTATTTTGAAAATGTTTACCAGCAGCTAGAGGATTATTGTCACATTCTATATACTGTTACATAGCCCGGAAATTAAATCCATACTTTCTTCGTTGTTAAATGTTTTATTTATTTTTTAAATGCCAAAATCACTCGCATACGAGTGGAGGTAATTAATTTAAAAATAACTAAAAAGTACGGTATTGGATAAACAAGATAATAATATATCTATACACCGTTTCCCACGATGAGACCGCGCGAAACTCCAGAGGGTGATTATTCATGATATTCTGAGAAAAAAATCTTAATAAAGTTTTTCAAAAAACTCAATTCTAATTTCTTAAAAAAAATGATTAAAATATGAATAAAAATTCACGCGTGTAATACCGTCCATTTTTGAACTGGCTAACACCACGTGACCTGCACCAATTTCAGATATGAAATTCGAATTTTGAATGTCCGACAAGAGCGGGTGACCCCCCCACTCCTCCCCGCCCACCGCCACCCCGCCACCGCTAGCATTTCAAACAGAAGCCAGTATTACATGGTCGCTTTTTATTAATACTTTTTTTAAATTAATTATTAAAAATGCCCGGATCAAAAAACTTTGTAAGGATTTTTTTCTCAGAATACCATGAACAATCACCCTCCGGAGTTTCGCGGTCTCATCGTGGGACACGGTGTATAATGTTAAGAATAATAGACCATCACGCCAGTGTGCCAAAGATTATGTCAGAATGTAAAAAATACCTACTTGGAAGGTTGACCAAATTAAAAAAGCTGTCAACAGGACATCTTTCGATTGTAATTAATTTATCAATTTGACTCAATAGGAGACAAAGTGATCTGTCAGAAATATTTGCAAAGCGCCATCACCATTCATTCTTTGAATGAAAGAGCATACTCCAACACGTGACTCGCGGCCGCGTCCCATACAAACGTATTCCTCGATTTTCTCCCTGGAATTTAACATTAGAGCAATGATTTTTTCACGCATTTTAAATATCGACCAGATGCGGATAAGGGAAAGTAATAGTAGTAGTAGAAGTATAATACCAAGTGATTGTTACCATTTTGACATAGATAGGTATTTTAAAAATAAAATAAAAATAATGAAATAGCATGATTAATAACTTTTATTTATTTTATTTATTAATAATAAATTTGTTTACATCAAAATACATATTATGTGAATACAATTTATCAGAAAATTACAAAGTAACATAAATACATAGAAAAAGATTTTATTTTTTTTTTTATATATATAAACAAAAATCCCACAAAGGCATGAGCCTGTTCGTGGGTATACAAAAATGTCTGTTAGATGCTCTTATAGTATTGGCAATTAACATTATACAAGTTTTTTTTTAAAAAATTAAAAAAAAAAATTATAATATAAGTAAAGGAAGAGGGGAAGAAACAGTATTTACATAATATAGATGGTTAGAAAGAATTTACTTTAAAATATAACGAATTTTATTTTATAAAAAGAATGAATCTATATTTTTGGATTGTATCCAGATCTTTAAACTTTCTACCTAGATATATCTGGTAGGTGTTTTATTTTACATTGCATCCATTTACTTTCCACTATGGTAAATTCATTTAAAAAATTGATGATGCCCGAAAGCCATATTTTCAGCCACACCCTTTGGAATTTGGAGGTATCCAAAGCAACCCTTTCTTCATTAGATACGTTATTAATTTGGTTTTGTTTTTTTTCAGGGGTATAGCTTCTAATTCAAAGGAAGAATATTAAAATATTACCCAAACCAAGGATGTTCAAAAAACCTATTATATAAGGGTATACGGCGTAAGCATATAATATACATACAAATATCAATGATCAGAGTTTGCTTTATAAAATTGTAAATAACAAATTTGACTCACCTGAATTAATTAATCTACTCTCTTTTCGTGTCCTTTCCAGACCAACTAGACTGCCTAAACTTTTTCACCTACCTAAAGTTAAAACAAATCACAGAAATAATTCTACGATTCCTCGAATTTGTAAGGCGTTTGATGATAAATTTAATAGCTTAGATATGTTTAATACCCCATATAACAAATATATAAAGGAACTTAAAAACTTACAGACTTAAGATAACAAATATTTATTTACATTATAAGTAGATTCTCTTTTAACTGTTTAAAGCTACCTGCGGATACATATAATTGGATGGCAGGCATGTTATTGTTAATTATTTGTTTTAATTATATTACGTTTTACCTGTACATCTGTTTGTATCCCGAATAAAATAAAATAAAATAAAATAAAAATAAAATTACCTAATCATAAAACTTTTAAATAGCAAAGTGTATTACATATTTGTTAAAATCAATCCTTTCAAACGTTTATTCGCATGCCTTCTCTACACAACATTCCTTTTTTAATTCTTATTAGAAAAGTTCATTTACATATTGAATCTATACACATTTCACTATTTTTAACAATTCAAATTTTGTAAAGGGGGATAGAATCTATCGTCCATGCGCTCAGTAGCTGCAAGACAAGAATCTATCTCCCTACAAAGTTATATTTGTTTACACATAATCCATCATTATAATCTAAGTATGTATTGACTTTAAAATATTTTTATATCATGTATTAAAATCTGTTTAAACTGTAGGAGGCTAGAAAAAATCCCAATCGCCCATGCGCTTGGTAGCTGCAAGGTGTTGTGATCTAGTCTCTTTATTGTACACCGCTCTTGAGGCGATTTATCGTAAAAATAGCGCTTAATAAATCATACATAAATAAATGTTACTTTTGACAGCTTTTACTAGAAGCTGGTAGATCCCCAACCAATAAGAGGATATTATTTTTAATATTGTCACAACTTAGGTTGGTTATAGACTATAGAGTTATAGCAGTGTACGTCTTCATGTTTCTGTAAGGGAAATGTTCTCAGAACAAGAAACAAGAATGTCGGTGTCAGGATATAAGGTACACGAGTATATTTAATTAATCGTTCCGTTGATTTAAATATAAAATTATATACTTTCTTTTGAAGGGACCTTGAAGGCATGTGTGTTTTCCTTCAATAATTTTAATCATCATTTATAGTAATCATAATTGGTGGGTACCTCTTGTCCGAGGATGTGATTGAAAATGTTCAACGATGGTTCAACAGTTGACGACATAAGATATGACATAACTGTTGCTCGTATGGTAATGGAAAGTCTTTCAGTTATTCCGCACAGAATTAGCATACTGCTCAGACTGCGATGGGTGGCAAGCGTTAGCGATATGTACATAAGGCATTGTGTTACGATTTCCGGTGACCTCCTATTGTGTCATCCGCTCCTGATACTTGCCCGAAGTCCTGTTATGTTACATTATGCAAAATTCACGTACAAACCATCTCAAATGAATTGATAATGACGTTTTGTGTTACCCTGGGTACATAATATGAGATATGAGGCGCTTTTGAGGCGTAATGGAGCAAAAAAAACGCTACCAAAGCGCATCTTGTTGAAGGTGCTTTATTATTAGATAAACAGAAGTCTACATGTCTTTCTTTGGAAGAAAAAACAACAACAAAATCATGGGACAAGAAATTATTAAAACGACATTAGATACAAAAAATATACGTATGCCTATCATTTTTTTAATGAATTCCATGAAGGAATGAAATGAAAAATACATACATTTTAGTAAAAAGTAATATTTGCATTTCTGCATCCATATTTATTAATCGTTATGTGCGAATGCTGAGCAAATGGAAGCAAATTAACGATTTTGTGATGGCAATCAAGCCATATTGGCCAATGGGAAAACGGATCAAATTAACCCGGCATTCGGCATACTATGTAAGTTAAACTGTTATAGGGATAAAAGTATAATAGCAAACAAACATAGTGGTAGATCTAATGTTAATGATTTTGAAAAAATGGGCATAATTTATTTCATTAATGTTGGAAGCACTCACTTTGTTCATTATAAACTATTTAAATGAAAACACTTTGTTTTTAACTACTTTTTTTATTTTTTATTAAAACTCCGAAACCGGTCGGGAGTTTTAATAAAAAATAAAAAAAGTAGTTAAAAACAAAGTGTTTTCATTTAAATAGTTTATAATTTATTTCATTTAATTTATTTTATTATATAACCCTTTTACTTTTTTCTGGTCCTGGTTGATGGGTTTAACTAATATAATATTTATTTATTTAAAACTTCATGTACAATTACATAGCAAAAGTACAAGGGCGGGTTTATTGCTTCTCAGCAATATCTTCCAACCAATCCTCCTAATAGTTAGTATACAGTAAAATAATGTTGTATTTCTCGTACACTGATAAAATCACAAATTGAAATCTAATAGAAATGGGTTTTTGTCATAATTTTAATCATAGCTCATGGCTCACACAACTAAATAAATACAAGATAAGGTAAATATAGTATGAATAAAATGAAACGAGCTTTTAATAATAACGGAGCATTTTTCATAAACCCCTCCAAATTGCAGAACAAAGCTGAAACTGCTTCCACTTCCACTTTATCTAATCCTAGCCTCCATTTATCAACCAAATTACAATCAGAACTGCTTCTTTCTTGGTACCGTATAACGGGGTGTATAGAAATTTCGGGGTGAATAGAAACTATATCGGGTCTAATATAAAACATTCATCGTTATATTTCTCAAGAGTACAATTTTTCTCTTATAATTTAGAATCACTTTACACTGCTAAAGTCTGTCGAAAGGTACCAAAATATACTTCAGTCTTTATGCGTTTACTATGGCGATTATAGTTTAATAAATGACGATTATTTTATTTCAGACCTTGACTCACTTGACTTACGGTTACAACAAATTTTTCGTCCTTATGCCAGCTACCAGATGCCTAAAAAAATTAAAAAAAGACTCGACAGCCATTACAATTATTGATGTACAATTGTTAGTAGGTACTTACACACCCCTAACCCGAGATTAAGAAATCTTCTTAAACACCACAAAAAAGGAGAGGATTAGGTTCAACGTTGTTTGTTGATTGTGCCAATCTACACCATTTTACGGTACCTAATAATCTCGCTTCTTCCCAAAGATATCCTTGCTTCTTCCATACGAATTCAGAATTAGGGCGAGAAAGAGACATTACTCAGAGGAAGAGACAGACACGAAGGTTGTCGAAAATTAACGTACGAATGGTAAGTCATTATCGTTCCATCTTTCCGGATTTCTGACCCACAAAAACGCCTCCAACAGACGGTGTTTTTTTTTGTATTTACCTATCAGGATCAGCTGCAAAATTATAGTACCCTGGCAACTATTCAAAATGTAACATCTGCCTCAGTTAAATTTTGACCCAAAATTGGGCTGATTCCACAATGCGATTGTTAGATGACCATTTGAAAAAAATAGCAGACAAAAATCATATCACACAATGAATACTGCACTAAGTATAAATATGTAGATGAAATACCACGTTATAGCTCACATCGATCACCTCATTGCTGTCTAAGATACGTGTTTCTATCTCTTTCCTATGTCGAGATATTTAATTTTAAAAATTAAAATTTCTGTGAAACAGCACTGAAAAAAAATCAGTTTGTTTGCGATTTCCCAAAAGATTACAATGAATGAAATAATATATATAAATTTATTCTGACCTACGAAAAAAACGAATAAACTCAGTACGCTGCAGTTTAGGTACATATTTGTCATATGTCGTATTTATAAAATCAATTAATAAATAAAATACAAAAAATAAAAATAACTCCCTTACATGTAAGATAGCGGAAAATATGAGGTTTAAGATAATTACTCATTTTGTGACCAATAAAGAAAATTAAAAACAAAAAGATGGCAGGCAGCATTTATATAATATACATATATTATTTACATATATATTGTATTAATACAGTAAGTTATATACATAATTCATTTTCATGTTTACAACCACAATTTTAAAAATATTATTCAATCTATTAAAACTATAGATAGTTAAAACGCCTATCTTGACACCAAATAAATTATAACAACGAGAACGGACTCAATAAAAATATTTACATCGCTTTACCTAAACACGAATCCATATTTTACGTATTATAAGATTCATAAAACTCACAAAAACCGAGAATTGTAATCGAATTTCATAATAAAATAACAATTTACTGGTCCCCTTTAGAAATATTGTGTGAGTAACATCACCGCGGGTTCCATGATACGACGGAACGTTTAATTTTTATGGTCCTCACCCTTTTGAGGCCACTTTATCTGTTTTTTTTTATTAAAGGGTCGGCAATTGATCAAATTACCTACCCTCGGGGTTTCGGAAGATTCCAACGAACCCCCACTGAGTTGCTTTTAGGATGAAACCGACTTTACACCCAGATACTAGTACTTGTTACTAATGCATTTTTGGCTATCGTAAACATTTCACTTTCGTTTTATTTTTTATTTCAAAACCGACCGAAACATTAATATTACGTTTAGGTGGGTATATGTAGGCATATTGAGAGCAACCTGTCTACAATAGTAATGAAAATATAATGTCGTAGTTCTACGTAAAATATGACTCGAAGAAAATAGAAAATTGGTTTAAATGTACCTAAAAATCCAGGTCAAATCCTTATGTAAAATGAAATAATATATTTTTACTATAACATTTCAAACAACTTAAAAAAACTTTTTTTTTCATACTCGTAACATTGTTCTTGAAACATAAAACATAATATAAATAAGTAAGTCACATTTTTCGTGTAACGTCGATATAAACATGAAACCCATAAAAATACATACATTGATTTCATGTGTCAGTAATCGACCAAAAATATATTAAGAGTTAGTTATTTTATAATGACAATTGTTTTTTTACAACCTTTATGTATACATTTAGATGTACCTACTACATAATATTTATAGATTAACGCAAGTTTTCTAAGGTGCATTCGATATCAGACATAAATTATAAAACATTAATATAATCAGTGCCTGTCAGCAGTCAGCACTAACATCAAACTAGAAAAGAGATTTATGTATCATTCTCAAAGGGTGATAATTCTGTATTAAATAAATCACGAGAAATTCCCTAGCAAACGAATGTTGATTTAATTAAGTCACAACAATCCACATCGCCATAAATCTCGATATAACAAGATACTTAATCACAATTTAGGGTTTTCTAACCGTCACAACCAGAGAAAATATTAAATGTATATCTTTGATACACTTAATCTGAAGTAGGAGAAACTACTACTACTACTTTCCCTTATCCACACCCAGTGGTACATAATTTCCTGAATGAGGGTCAATATGAAATATTTATTCGAATGTGATTTTCACATAAAAATATTTCATATGTGATACCTTGGATGAGCGCTGAAGTGTAAGACTGATCATCCTGACTTCATAATAAATGAGCAAGATTCACTGCACTTGGTGTACCAATGCAGTGCCCTTTATATACCGTTGGGTGCAGATAAGGGAGAGTATTAGTGCTAGTATTAATCACATCAATTCATTTGTAAGTATTTATTAATTACGAGAACATTCATTGAATGCGTTAATTATGCAAGAAACATGATTTCTGCAAATGATATAATATGACTGAATAACGAGGTTTCTTCATGCTAATAATGAATGCAACGTTTGTTTAGAATTAGAATAATATTCCTACGTAAACTTTAAATGCTATAAATCGTTGGTTTGCGTGGGGATATTTATGATGTTTATTAATGGAGTCAGTGATGATCTCAGAAAGCAAAAAAATGTGTATAACAAGGCGTTAACTAGTTTTTTACTAGTACCTCATTACTGTTAGTATAAATCATTTATTTATATTACATACTATGTTTGTACGTCTCAATGGATGACATCCATATTACGCGTATTACAATGTTCCATAAACTTCAGGCTAGTATCAGTTAAGATATTAGTATTTTGTGATGTATTTGTATAAATATATTCCGCCTCTTGTGTTTACCACCTCGTGGTGCAGTGGTAGCGAGCTTGATTGCCGTGCACGAGGTCACGGGTTCGATCCAAAGAGGCAGTGTGAAATATTTATTTAAATGTCGTTTATTTTACATGGATTGGTTATTTTCTTCCGTTCCTTGTCTTGTCCTAATCCTAGGAAGATTGAGTCAATTGACTCGATCTCAACTTGTTAGAGAGAAACAGAATGATTAAAATGTATAAGATAGTGGAAGATAGATATAGTTGTCTGTTTTCAACTGCAAAATACAAATGGAACTTAAAATTTTGACAACTCTCTTAGAAATAGCTTGTCTAGTGTTAATTTAACAGGTCTTTTTTTTTCACTTTAAAATATTTCATATTAGGTGTAGATAAGGGAAAGGTCTTTGTACATTTAAAATATTAAATAAAATAAGAAAGATACATGTCCTTCGTAAACAAAAACGAGAGTCATACCGAGGATAACAAGAAAACAATTGGAACAAAATTAAGTGATCTCGCAGAAAATAATGCAAAAGTTTCTCGATACAGACAATCTTCAAAAAATATTTATGCGAAACACGTGTCTGTTATAAACAAAGCTACCTTCATCGAAATTTTAGTATCATTTCCTAAAAGGTTAACGAGTCGGTCTTTTAATACGACTATCCGTCATCTCAGTTCTTATTATGGGAGAAAACTGACAGAAATTCGTGGAAATTAATGCGCGGCTTAGTATTATGGTCACAAAATCCAAAACAATGACCTCATCAACATAATAATGTTATAATGTGTTATCTCCTGTTTGGGAGAGTGATATCATACTAACTCGGCGCGTGAGAAATATGAGAAGATTATAAATCATAAATGTCACATTGTATAAAGAATGTTATCCCCACCCCAAAACAATCTTCACCCTAAAACAGATATTCTGTACAAACTTCTAAATAGGACAAAAATAGTAATATGGCTATATTTTATTTCAACGCAATTCATTGAGGACTGGTTACTAAGAATCGTACGTAAAACAAATCAAATGTTCTGGTAGAACCGTTTTTATTTCTAAAAGAGTGTCGTATTAACTACTTCTTAATAGTCAACAAAAGATAGAAAAGCCTAACCGTATAACCTTTAAGCCCGCTATATACGGGACAGTTTTCTGCGCAGTTTTCTATGCAGTCTGAAAACGGTCCCGTATACAACGAAAACTGTTTAAAAACTGCGTGCTTATGTCAGATTTAAGCTGACATGACAGTTAATGTTTTTTATGTAAACGTTTAAGTAGACATTGGTTTATTGTATGCTTTTAAATACGTAAAAAACCAATAACATATTTTTACATTATTAGCTAAATATACAATTTCCTGAGAGCAAACATACGATAATAACTTACAATCGCGTTTCAAAAATACACATATTTAGCGTGTCTTTTGACAGAAGTTTGACAGACTGCACAGTTTTCTGAACAAGAAACTGTGTAGTTTTCTGAACAAGAAACTGTCCCGTATACAGCGGGCATTATGTTTGTTCTTCAGCCATCTACATTCCAGTATTGGATACAGGCCTCTGCTTTTAATTTTTCTTCTTTTTGTCTAAACAATATACCTATAATTATTTATTTCATGAAATATTCAATTTTGGAGCCGCTTTCAAATAGTCGGAAATAACTGTCTCAGAAAGCAGGAGAAAAGTGGTGCTGGAGTGAAATTCGAACCTAGAGATTCTAATCCGAATCTACCACTAGACCACAATCCTGTTCATATCTGCCTATGGTTAATAAGACAAATTTTTAAGATTAAAAAGTTTGTAAAATCTGATTTGTTTGTGTATCTCTTTTATGAAAGGCTCCTCAATGGCCTTGTTAGCAAAAAAATTCTGTGGATACAGAAAAATTAAGGGAAGAATCACGATACAATCAGTGCAATCTGTTCGTAAATCGGATAAACAATAGGTGAAATACAATCATTTATAGTTTTTATTTCACATACAATCGGTGACGTCATCGATCGCGTTTCATACAGATTCTTCACGAAAATCAAACTTTAAATGATTTTATCTCGCGTACTAATTATCCGATTTTTAAACGAATTGCACCGATGATCTTGCGATTTTTCGTTTTATTTTTCCACATTAACAGAAAATTTTGGTTTTTACTATTATGAAACTTTTCGATGAGCAATATTGTTTTTTTTTTATTCGTTTTCTGTCAATTTATTTACTGTCAGTCGAAGGCAAATCTGTCGGCTACATACTTTGAGTACCTACTAAGACCTTATACTCGTAATACTATTCTTGATTATTTAACAAGACATCATGTTTTAATGTTAAGATCACCACTGATAGCTGCTGATGATCTTAAAACCTGCTTTACAGGAAGCAGAACTGACACTGGAGAACGTTCATGATTCAATACAAAATATTATGCTTCATCTTTACTAAGGGTGCGGCATTCCGCCATTCCGCAAAACAATTTTTAAACCAATCTGAAATCATTTTTCTTGTTTTCTTTACCCAGAAATCTTTTACTGGTATCTGTGATTATTAAAGGAAATAATCAATTTCATTATATCATTATTGAGGAAAGCGTTCAGCAACAAACAGAGTTCTCCAAAATATCGAGGAAAGCGATCAGAAACAAATAGAATTCTCCAAAATATCGAAGAAAGTGATTAGCAACAAATGGAATTCTCCTAAATATCGAGAAAAGCGATCAGCAACAAATGGAATTCTCCAAAATATTGAGAAAAGCGATCAGCAACAAATAGAATTCTCCAATATTGCGAATCCAGCTCAGCATGGTGTATTGATACTCTTTCCTCTTTCTCTCCCAATGGTATTTAATTCCATTTTATATCCCTACAGAGATGAGGTAGAACTCTTTCAAATTTAGGAATAAGGATATTGGTATTTAATTCGTTTATTTTTATCTATTTGCGTCTAGTTTTAGTAGTGTTTGACCTGTCATGTTTCAATTCAGTCTGATTATAGTATCTCACGCACTGTAATCACCGGAATCTTGACTCAACAGTTCCTAATAAGTGGTGTTGTTCGAACTCACAGACCATGAATACTAAATGTGAAACAAAAGATTAATCCACTCTTTGAATGTTAAGTAAAAAATACACCTAGAAATACGAATCACGTCATGAAAGACACGTTCTGTGGTGGCATTGAGCATTCAGCACTGAGATTTTACCTGGGTCTTAATTTTTTGCGCTATCTATCCTAAAGATAAATATATTTCATGATTTAAAGAACTTACTTTTCGAGTCTTTACTACCTAACTGCGCTGTATTATGCGATTTTGGGAAAATAAATAATTTTTTTAATGTAAAAAAATATATGTACAAATATTATGTAGGTGTGAAATTACATTAAATTACAAAAGTAAACCATCTAGAATCTAGATATTTATCTTTTAGTGGTAGAAAACAAGTCTGAAATTGGACCAAGTCTCCTAACCATCACCAATATAGGTACATGCTAACTGACATACTGACACAGCGTTGAAATTCTTATCCGAAACTGAATAAAAATGTATCTGTCTAGGTTCGTCTTGTTTCCGCTATGTGACTAAAGGCGCTACGAGTCTAAGAACAACCAAGATCCCGCCTTTTGAATAATTTGACAGCTGAAATGGTGGTAAATTATTAGTCCGACTGATTTGACGTTCGTTCGAAAGGTGACAACTTATGAGACAGTTGGTCTATCGTTCTATGTTTTATCAACACAAATAACACGCTGATGAAAACAGGTAAAAGCACAGATCAAGATCTATATATTTATAAAAATACTGCTTATTATTTTTTAATAAGTAAAACTTTTGAACAAAAAAAATTTTTTCAAAGCGATTGTCTTGGCCGTTATCTTTTTCATTTTAAAAGCAATCATAAATAAACAATAAACTCCTTTCATCAAAAGGGCGAAATTATATCAATGAACTGCGTGAAAATGTGTGAATTGAATTTGTTTTTTCTACAAATTGTGTCGATAATTCTCAGGCTAGATTTGACGGTTATGAGGTCCTGCTGAGGTGGTATAAGGGACATCAGAATTCTGGGTGTCTGAAGGTGCGATAAGGATGGGATTACGCGGAACCGGTGAGAGAGAAAAGGACAGATTGCGTGATTTATTAAGGGTCAGCAAGATGTCTCCAAGTCGCCGGACATTATTAGACTAGGTCTCCAGACGTAAGATATTGGGGTGGAATAATTCCCATGGCTGGGTTTTCAGACGATTTAGTGGACAGGATACAAGACACAGGGTTGTGCTCTGACAAAAAGTCTCTGGGATTTGAGATATTAATTTTGTGTGGTTATTCCTTGGTTGAATAAGTACTTGTGTAAAATGATCCATTGCGATGAATTTAAAATTGATGAAAAATGTATGTCTTCAGCTTGTGAAATATAAAATAATGATAACAACGTGTTTATTTTCGTCAATGAAAAATGGCGGATGGTTTTAGAGCTGCCATTATTAACTACAATTATTTGTAAATCGCCGGTAAAAATACAGGAAATAAGAATATCCCCGGAATGACAATGAAGTAGGTAAAACGACTATCAACGGACGTCCGCTGAATTCGAAATATATTTTCGGTTCTCGAAACAGGCCAATTAGTTTTTCACGACCGAGGGGGCATTATTCATCTTCTGTTTAGCATTCTGCTAGCGGAGTTAGAAAGTATTGTGGACACTTGGTGAATATTGTAAGGACAAAGACTTCGACCATAAGCACGATAGTGAGGTGTTTAGATTTAAGGTTACTTCCGACCGACTAACATAGATTTACTGTCGCCTAAGTCAGGTATCATCGTGTGAAACTGACAGTACATAAGGGAGTTCTGGTACCAACCCTTACATATGTATGGTAGTGAGGGATTTGGTGTTGGAAAAAGAAAAGTGAAAGTAGACTAAATGCTGTTGAAATGCGATCTCTCAGACGAATGTGTGGTAAAACTATGTATGATAGATGTACAAATGTCGAAATTAGAGCATAGTGCAAGACTGAGATAAGCATTATCGACCAAATTAACAAAGGCCTTTTACCACATGAAAGAAATGACATCTACAGGTACCTACCTACTAGCGTGCCTCCTAAAAAGAGCCTTTTAAAGAAAGAGAGTTAAGTGTATGTATAATATATTCTTTGTTGAAGGTGGGATAAAGATTTGTATTTTTATAAAGATTTTTCTTCTTTGAAGTACGGCATTACAGTATAAAATTGAAAAACATGAGAAAACCCCGTTATGTGAGTATTTTTATTGTTATTTGAACGGTTTTTTCCGATATAAGGAATCGAAAGGGCGGGATAACAGTTTTCGCATTTGCCGGATAAGGGGTGTTAGGTAGTAATGTACAAAGGCAACTGAAATTCAATTCAAAGTACGAAACTGTGGTAAGTACACTTATCCCTTTCTTCACCTAGAGCTTGGGGCACTAGCATGAGGCAAAAGAGAATGAGAAGAGAAGAGAGTAGGATATTATCAACGATAAATAGATACTCTTGTGACGTAGGTACCTACTCTGTGCTATCAAGCTGCTAAGTTCTTCGGATTATGCAAATTTAAAACTTTATTTTCGTGTTGTCCCTTTTCTTTTGTTTTTATCACACACGACGTAAACATCAAAACATATAATCTAACGTCTAACCTATTCTTTATCGCATCCCCGATATTCGTTGGTTTAGATACATATATATGTATTCACAGTTTACGTCATAGCTGCGTAACGTGGACCTGATTTGGAAGAATGTACGAGAACTGACGACCGATCGCTTAGCTCGGAGGTAGTTTGTGGAGAACGATGATGGTGATTCTTTTAGGTAATTTGTGATTAATTTAGAACCTCCTCGTTTGCAATTGGAGTTTTTCGATAAAATTGATAAAACTTCTGGATCAAAATTTTTGTTATTTACCGTAAGATTATGAAAAGATATACTAATTTTCACTGCTTCTATACATTTACATTCCTATTTTTTAGGTGGAAATAAAACTACTTTAATATATTAAAATCAAAAAAATATACTTATGTATTGTCAATGCGAAGATGTTTTTAAAATTATATAAAACAAACTATAAGGAATAAGGATACATACACAGCATTAGAGTGATATTAAATTTCCTTAAAATATGTTTCATTACACTTTCTAATATTGAAATATAAAGTTAGTGAGAAAGTAAGATTAAGGGATTAAGTATTACACCAAAAACCACTTATTTCTCTAAAGAAGCTATTACTTAAATCTGTCCTAACAAGCTCCTAACAATCTTATCCTAAACTTTTTTGCCAACTCAGATTTCTCACTTTAAACTTAAGGCGCATTTTACCGCCAATATTCATTTTTTGATTAACCGAGTTAATAGATAACGTACTAGTAGGTACACAAAAAAAAACAATGTATTATATATTGGATTTCTTTTTGTTTTAACCAGTGAGAAATTCACTTGTAATGTGATATTACGAACGCGAGTTCAATACAAGTTTCAAAAATTTGTCATATATGGTTTTCAGATGATGGGCGGAATGGGGAATGTTGTAATAAATCAAGTGGCCACTTAACCCAGCCAATGACAGGTCATAAGCCCTGTAAACGCCTAGATAATCCACATTCGTTTCCAGAGTTTCTGTCTCTGTTGGGATATCAATTATCATTATATTATTTTTTATCTAAAATGTAAATACAGATTATGAATGTTAGTGTAAATATATACTTGTGTCTTATATAAGGCAATAAACAAAAATAAATTAGCAATTCTCTCTAGATAGCCTTGTCATTTGAATTTTGACATTTTAATTATTTGTTTTTTTCTCAGAAAATTATTTTTGTCTATCATTCTGTTTTGCAGGTTTCAGTCCTATAAAATTATCTCAATTTCTCTTTACGTACACAACACGCTTGTAGCTTTAGGGGCATGATTGATGTACCATGTACTTGATGTACCAAGTTAGAATATAATAATTTATATTTACACAAGTTATTTATACAACTCGGGGGAATTTCATTTACTTCCCTTACGTCGGCACGAAGTGGGAATGATTTAGCACTTTCGACATAACACGTAAATATGATTTAAGGTCGTATGGCGCGCTCAACGACCAGTTGAGATGTTTAGTTAGAAATAAAGAAAAAAATATACATCCCACTATATTTTTATTTTATTTTAGGTTTAAACCCTTTTACTATCATTATGTCAGTTTTATAGATAATTACAATACGTAATATATCGTGAAGATGTCTTGGGATACATACATACTTTTACCCAGTAACTGAGCTCAGAGCTAGCGTCAAAAAAAGATCAAAGTTACCTAAATTAATTTTAAGCGTTTTTAAATATACAAATTTTTGAGTATCCAAACTTTTCACTGAAACATTTCAGCTTCTCAACTTTTTATTAAAATGATCAAAATTCATTTTTCAGAATACAAGCAATGTAAAAATATTGTTTTCTGGTACTTTTATTTATGGTTAGCCACAAAGACATTATATTTACTAAAGGTTTATTTAAAATTGAGAATTGAAAACTGGAAATAGCGTGCGGCAGGTTAACGCAATATCCGCTGCTTACTCAAATTGATGGATACAAATAATATGCTGAAAACTATTTAGAACCTTTTATTCATGTTTATCCAATCGCTTATTTTCCAAGCAGCTAATTTATGCGTCAGGCTAACCTTTTAATTAGTTTCAATTCATTATCGGTATGCAATAATATTTACCCAATTAGGTACTGTTTATGTATTCGGTAGTCTGCGTACATATTAAATACACGAAACAAACAAAGTAGATACCTTGCCTACCAGTATCGAATTCCAACACGCGCCAGCTACATAGAGGGCCGTACTTGGAGTTAGGCACTCGGAAATTTATTTTTATAATCCGCCAATGAACACACATTCTAGAGTAAAGATGAAATATAGTAATTATTATTATTTTGGATAATTTATTAAGCGCCATTTTTGTGAGAAATCACCTCAAGGGCGCGGTGTTAAATCTAACTGTAACTGTTGAGTTATATAAATTTTCGTATTCCGCATAGACCAACTAGACGATTTTTTTTGTTTCAAAGTCGTCATTATGGCACAAATTATTCATTGAATTCGCCAGTTACTCGCATACAACGGCTTGTAAATCAGTATAGCGACGACTTAGATATGTTTCATTCTTCGCCGCTGATCATCAAGTCTTGTGTGTTAAAAAATTTCTTCACAGTGATTTATATTTTTGTATAAATATGTATATTATATATATTTATTTTTAAAACGTGTTGTAAAAGCCATAACGGCGTTTATAAATAAATAAATAAATCTGCACAGCATAAATGTCTAAATAGTAATGAAAATATTTTGTCTAGTTTACGAAAAATTTTGGCTCGAAGAAAATAAAAAATTGGTTTAAATTTCCCAAAAAATTTAAAGGTAAAATCCTTTAAAAAATGAAAAAATTTTTTATATTTTTATTTTAAAACTTTTTAAAACAATTAAAAAAACTTTTTTTTTTTCATATGTAACATTTTTCCCTTGGGAAAACATAAAAAAAAATTAAAAAAGAAGCCCACATTTTTCGGGGAACGTCGATATAAAAAAAGGGAAACCCCCTTAAAAAATACATAATTGATTTAAATGGTCAGAAATCCCCAAAAAAATTTATATTAGGTTTTTATTTTATTTTTTAATAAGGAAATTGTTTTTTTACCCCCTTTAGTATCCCATTTAAATGAAACCAAACCTACATATATTTTATAGTTTTAAGGGCAAAGTTTTCAAAGGGTTTCCCCTTTGGGAAAAGGGGACAAATTTTTAAAAAAAATTTTAATTTTAAATCATTTGCCTGCCCAAGGCAGTCCCCTTTAACACAAAACTAGAAAAGAGTTTTTGGGGATCTTTTCTCAAAGGGGTGTTAATTTCTGTTTTAAAATTTAAATCACGAAAAACCCCCCAAACCGAAAGAATTTTTGGATTTAATTAATTTCACAAAAAATTTCCCATCGCCTTTAAATTTCTCGGTTTAAAAATTTTTCTTAATCCCAATTTTTGGGGTTTTCTAACCGTCCAAACCAGAGAAAAAAAAAAAAAATTTGTATATCTTTGATACCTTAATCTGAAGTAGGAAAAACCCTACTTTACTTAAAAAATTTCCCAAAATCCCCCCAAAGTGGTACTTAATTTCCCTGAATGGGGGTCCAAATTTTGAAATTTTTTAATTTCGAATGTGTTTTTTCACATAAAAATATTTCATATGTGAAAACCTTGGATGAGCGTTGAATTTTAAAAAAGATCATCCTGAATTAAAATTTTTAAATGAAAAGATTCACTGCATTTTGGGGTTTTTCCCAATGCAGTGCCCCTTATAACCGTTGGGTCCCAGATAAGGAGAGTTTTTTAAAGGGGAAAGTTTTGAATCACATCAATTTTCTTTTGGGTTAAGTATTTAATTAATTTTTCCGAAAAATTTCATTTTTTTTGCGTTAATTAGGGAAAAGAAACATGAATTTCTGCAAATGAAAAGATTTTTGATTTGGAAAACCCCAGGGTTTCTTCGGGTTTTAAAAATTAAAATGAAAAACGTTTGTTTGAATTAGAATAATAACCTTACGAAAATTTTTAAATGCTAAAATCGTTGGTTTGGGTGGGATATTTTTAATAAAGGGTTTTATTTAATGGAGCCCTTTGGGGTTTTTTAAAGAAAGCAAAAAAATGGGAAATTAACCAAGGCGGTTAAATTTTTTTTTTAATACCCTTCTTTACTGGAAAAATTTTAAATCTTTATTTATTTTAAAATACATGTTTTAGTCCCAAGGGGGGGGACATCCTATTGGGCGTTTTCCCAAGGGTTTTCCAAAAACCTTCAGGAAAGGAAATCGTAAGATTTTTTATTTATTTTGTAAATTTTATTTTTAAAATATATTCCGCCCCCTTGGGGTTTTTTTCCCAAACCCGTGGGGGGGCGTGGTAGCGGGGTTTTGGATTGCCGGGGGCCCCGAGGCCCGGGGTTTCGATCCTGGGGAGGGGCAGTGTGAAATTTTTTTATTAAAATTTGGTTTTTTTTTTTAAATGGTTTGGGTTATTTTTTCTTCCTTTTGGGGTTTTTGGGTTCCTAATTTTTAGGAAAAAATTGGTAAAAAATTGGGGACTCGGATTCCAACTTTTGGGAAGAGAAACAAGTTGGGATAAAAGGGGTTTAATAAAGTTTTAGTGGAAGTTAGTTATATTTGCCCTTTTTTTAAAACTGCAAAATCCAAATGGAATTTTTTTTGCCCTCTCTTGGAAATAGTTTGGGTCTAGTTTAATTTAACGGTTTTTTTTTTTTTAATTTAAAAAATTTTCCATTTTGGTTAGATAAGGGAAAAAAAGGTCGGGGGAAACTTTTAAAAAAAAAAAAATTTAAAATAAAAAAAAATACTTGTCCCTTGGGTTAAAACCCAAAAAAACGAGGGGCCCTTTCCGAGGATAACAAAAAAAAAAATTTGGGAACTTTTTTTAAGGGGGGTGATCCGCGGGAAAAATTGGGGGCCCCAAATTTTTTTTCTGGGAACAGCCCAATCGTTCAAAAAATTTTTTTTGGCCAAACACGTGTCTTTTTTAAACAAAGCCCCTTTTCATTACAAATTTTAAAAGTAATTCATTTCCCAAAAAGGTTAAGGAGCCCGGGGGTCTTTTTAAAAACGCCCTATCCCGTTTTCTTCAGTTCTTATTTTTGGGAAAAAAAACCTAAACAGAAAATTCGGGGAAATTAAGGGGCGCGGCTTTTTTTTTGGGGGGGTCACAAAATCAAAACAATAAACCCTCATCAAAATTTTTAATGATAAATGGGGTTTTATTTTTCCTGTTTGGGGGAGGGGAAACCCAATACTAATGGGGCGCGTAGAAAATTTGAGAAGTTTTTTAAAAATTTTTAATAAATGTCACATTGTATAAAGAATTTTTATCCCCATCCCAAAAACAATCTTCACCCCAAAAAACAGTTTTTCTAAACAAAATTTCTAAATAGGAAAAAATAGAAATTATGGCTTTTTTTTTTAAAACGAAATTTTCTTTGGGACCGGGTTCCTTCCCGTCTAAAAAAAACAAATTTTTTGGGTTAGAACCGTTTTTAAATTTTCAAAAAGGGGAGGGTCTTTATTAAAACCTTACTTCTTAAATTAGTCAACAAAAGATAGAAAAGCCCTAACCTTTAAAAAACCTTTAACCCCGCTTTTTTTGGGGGCAGTTTTTTTCTCCCGCTTTTTTCAAAAGGAAAAATTTCTGAAACCCCGGCCCCTTTTAAAACAACGAAAATTTTAAAAAACTGCGTGTTATGTCTTTTTTAAGCTGACTGCGGGTTTAAGTTTTTTTTTTGTAAAGGGTTTTAAGTTGGGCTTTGGGGTTTTATTTGGGGGTATTTTTAAATCTTTAAAAAAAACCCAATTTTAACCATTTTTTTCTTTTATTAGCTAAATATATTTTTTCCCTGAGAGCAAAAAAACGATCATAATTTCCCAATGGGTTTTTAAAAAAATACACATTTTTAGCGTGTCTTTTGACAAAGTTTGAAAAGACTGAAACGTTTTCTGAAAAGAAAATTGTGTATTTTTCTGAACAAAAAAATTTGCCCCCTTTTTAAAAAACCCGGGGCTTAATTTTTTTGTTCTTAAACCAATTTTTTTCCCGTTTTGGGAACGGGCCCCCTCTTTTTTAAATTTTTTTTTTCTTTTTGCCCAAAAACAAAAAACCTTTTTAATTATTTTTTTTTCCTTTGAAATATTCAATTTTTGGAGCCGCTTTAAAATTTGGGAAAAAAACTGCCCTCAAAAAGCAGGAGAAAAGTGGTGCGGGGGGAAATTTTTTCGAACCTAGAGATTTTTTCCCCCCCAAAATTACCACGGGGACCACAATTTTTCCTGTTCCCTTTACCTTGCCGGGGTTTTAATAAGAAAAATTTTTAAGTTTTAAAATTTTGAAAAATTCTGATTTGTTTTTTTGTATTTTTTTTTGAAAGGCTCCCAATGGCCCCCTTTTTTTGAAAAAATTTTTCTTTGGATTAAAGAAAAAATTTTAAAGGGAAAGAAATTCCGAAAAAATTTCATTCCCCAATCTTTTCCCGTAAATCGGAAAAACCCAATGGGTGAAATCAATAATTTTATTTTTTTTTTTTCACTTCCTTTCGGTGACGTCTTTCCGATCCGGGGTTTTTCTTACAGATTCTTTTCCTTTCAGAAAATCAAACTTTAAATGATTTTATCCCCGCGTACAAAATTAAAATCCCCCGATTTTTAAACAAATTCACCGAGGGTTTTTCTTGGGGAATTTTTTTTTTTTAAAATTTTTCCCCCAATTAACAGAAAAAATATTTGTTTTTGGTTGTGTATGGTGGAGAGTGTTGTGATGTAATGGATGTTTTTTGTAGATGTAGGCGGGTCGTAGATGATTTTTGGTTTTCTTCGTTCGGTGATTAGTTGGTCCGTTTGTTTCTGTGGTAGTGAAGTTGTTGATTTCGTGAACTGTCACAAGTTGTTCGATTAGGGCAAATCGTGTCCGGGGTATAGGCATTCTTTGTGATGATGGAAGTAGACTCTGCTGTAGACTCAGGACCATTTATGACTGTTAATTATCTGGTGCAGTGTGGTGTGACGTAGTGAGGGTAGATGAGTGGCTTTGTGAGACGCAGTGCAGGCGTTTTAATGTTAAGGTGTGAGCAGCGCGATCTGAGTAGAGCTGGCTGATTGAGATTGCTCGTTAGAGATAAGTGCGATAAGACGCTCGTAGGGCGCATCATTTGGCTTCCAGGGAAGGGCGGCGGGTGCGGGGCGTTGGGGTAGGGGGGCAGAACTGACACTTGGGGAGAAAGTTGTATGATGTCTCGAAGATAGCCTAAAAATAATGCTGCATCATCTATTACTAAGGGTACGGCATTCACGCTATTCGCTAACAACAATTTTAAACCAATCTGAATCATTTTTCTTGTGTTTGCTATTAACCCAGATATCTTTTATCTGGTATCTGTGTTTATTAAACGGATAATACTTCAATTTCGATTATATCATTATGTGAGGAATTGCGTTCAGCAAACAATCATGAGTTCTCCAACAAAATCGAGGGAAAGCGGATCTTCGACAACAATAGATAGAATTCTCGCAAAAATAATCGAGGAAAGCGATCAAGGCGCAACAGAGATACAGGAATTCTCTAAAAATATCGAGAAAAAGCAATCAGCAACAAACAAGTGTTCAAAATATCGATAGAAGCAATTTTGCAACTACTTGTATTCTCCAAATACTGAGGAATGCTGTATCAGCTAATACAAATTCAGATCTCCTCTCTAAAATATCCGAAGAAATGTGATTAGTCATGCCACATGGTATGTTCCATAATTATCGTAGAGAATAGCGATCAGCAACGCGCAATGAAACTTTCTGGCCAATTATAGTGAGTGATAAGCGATCAGCAAACAGGATTGAAGCTTCTCCAATATTGCGAATCAGCTCAGATTAGCAACATAAATAGTAGTCTGCCTCCTTATTATCCAATGGTATCTAATTGCAATCTTTATCCCTACAGTGATGAGGTAGATACTATTTTCAAATTTAGGGATAAGGATCCATTGGTATTATGACTTCGTTTAATGTTCTATTCTGATTAGGCGTTGTAGTTTTAGTAGTGATATTGACCTGTCCATGTTTCCTTATGCAGTCTGATTATAGTATCTCACGCACTGTAATATCACCGTGATCTTTGACTCAACCAGTTCCTAATAAGTGTGTGTTGTTCGAAACTCAGATAAACATGAATTTCTATATTGTGCAACATAAGATTAATTCCTCGCTCTTTGAATGTTAAGTAAATAATACACCTTAGAATATTCCGAATCCACGTCATGAAAGACACCATTCTGTGGTGGCATTGTGCATTCAGCACTGTGATTTTACCTGGGTCTTAATATTTTTGCGCTATCTATCCTAATAGATAAATATATATCACTGATTTAAAGAACTTTCTTTACTTACCTAACTGCGCTGTATTATGCGATTTTGGGAAAAATAAATACATTTTTTTAATGTAAAAAAATATCTGTTACAAAATATCTATGTAGGTGTGAAATTACATTAAATTACAAAAGTAAACCTTCTTGACATCTAGATATTCTATCTTTTAGTGGTTAGAAAACAAGTCTGAAATTGGACCAAGTCTCCTAACACATCACCAATCTAGGTGGTACCAAATGCTAACGAGACATACTGATCGACAGCGTTGAGAATAGGTCTTATCCGAAGACTGAATATAAAATTGTATCTGTCCTAGGGTTCGTCTTGTTTCCGCTATGTGAACTAAGGCGCTACGAGTTCTAAGAACAACCAAGATCCGCTGTTCTTGAAAATAATTTGACAGCTGAAATGGTGGTAAATTATTTTAGTCCGACTGATTTGACGGTTCGTTCGAAAGGGTGGACAAACTTATGAGTACAGTTGGTCTATTCGTTCTATGTTTTATCACAACTAAAAACAAACACGCTGATGAAAACAGGTTTAAAGCACAGATCAAGATCTATATATTTGTAAAAAAATACTGGCTTATTTATTTTTATATAAGTAAAACTTTTGAACTAATAAAATTATTTATCATCCTGTGTATTTTGCCTTTAGCCAGATCTGATGGACGGGAAAATTCACACCTCCGTTTACTATAGGTAAGCATTTAAATTCTATTAGTTACCCTATCAGCGCCACCGTAGAGCATTCTTATCTACCATTAATTCTACCTACCCTTACATTGACAACGTTACGTCATTCAATAATATATAAGAGAATAATAATGGGCCTATTGTAAATTGTAAGGAAGACAAAGAAACGGATTTTCAAAGCGATTGTCTTGGCCGTTATCGCCTTTTTCCATTTTAAAAAACAGCAATCATAAATAAAACAATAAACTCCTTTCATCAAAAGGGCTAAAAGGGAATATCATTGAACTGCGTGAATATGTGTGAATTGAATTTGTTTTATACATTGTGTCGATAATTTCAGGATTGATTTGTGATAGCTCCTGGTTATATGTAGGTCCTGCTGTGGTGGGTATAAGGGAACATCAGATTCTGGGTGTCTAAGGTTGCGTAGGATGGGAGTTTCGCGGACGGTGAGAGAGTAAAGGACAAGATTGACGTGGATTTAAATTAAGGGTCAGAAGTTGTTCCAATCCCCGGGGACTTTTTAGACTGGGTTCCAGACGGATTATTGGGGTGGAAAATTCCCAGGGCGGGGGTTTTTCCCAGCGTTTTTAGTGGGGGAAACAAGACACAGGGTTGGGGCTCTGACAAAAAGTCTCGGGGATTTGAGATTTTAATTTTGTGTTTTTTTTTCCCCCCTTGGTTGAAATAAGAAATTGGTAAAATGCCCCCTTTGCGATAATTTTTAAATTGATAAAAAATTTGTATGTCTTCAGCTTGTGAAAATTTTAAAAAAATTTGATAACAACGTGTTTATTTTCGGCAAGGGAAAAAAGGGGGGATGGTTTTTAGGCTGCCCTTTATTAACTACAAATTATTTGAAAAATCCCCGGGTTTAAAAATACGGGAAAATTTAAAAATTTTCCCCCGGGTTTGACAATGAAGTAGGTAAAAGGGACTTTAAACGGACTCCGCTAAATTCGAAATATTTTTTGGGTTTTCTCAAAACGGGCCCAAAATTGTTTTTCACGACCGGGGGCATTATTCATCTTTGTTTAGCTTTTGTTTAAGGGAGTTGGGGAAGTTTGTGGCCCATTTGGTGAAATTGAAGGAAAAAAGACTTCGCCCAATAAGCCGTTAGTGGGGGGTTGTTTGTTTGGGGTTTAATACCGACCGATTTAACTTTGTTTTTTACTGTCGCCTAAGTCAGGTATTTTTTCCTTTTTGGGGAAACTGGAAAACATAAGGGAGTTCGGGGTTTTCCCCAACCCTTAATAGAATGGTAGTGGGGGAAGGGGGGGGTTTTGGGAAAAAAGGGAAAAGTGAAAGTGGGCCCAAAAATGCTTTTGAAATGCGATTCTCAGCGAATGTGTGGTAAAACTATTTTTAAAAATATGTACAAATGTCAAAATTTAGGGGGTTAGTGAAAAGACTGAGATAACTTTATCGAAAAATTTAACAAAGGCCTTTTCCCACAATGAAAAAAATTTAACATCTACGGGTTTCCTTTACCTCCCAGCGTGCCTCCTAAAAAGGGGCCCTTTTAAAAGAAAAGGATTTAAGTGTTTTTATAATACTTTGTTGGGGGGATAAAGATTTTTTTTTTTTAAAAAGGGATTTTTCTTCTTTTGAAGTACGGCTTACAGTAAAAATTAAAAAAACATGGGGGAAAACCCCCTTTATGTGAGTATTTTTATTGTTTTTTTGAAGGGTTTTTTTTCCCGATATAAGGAAAAAAAAAGGGGGGGAAAAACATTTTTTCCATTTCCCCGGTTTAAGGGGTGTTAGGTGGAATTACAAAGGCAACAAAAACAATTCAAAACGAAACTGGGGAAATGTCCCCTTTAATCCCTTTCTTCCCCCTAGAGTTTGGGGGATCAGCATGGGCAAAAAAGAATGAGAAGAGAAGAGGGGTGGGTTTATTATAACGATAAATGAAAATCTTGTGACGTAGGTTCCCACTCGGCTACAAGCGGGAAATTTCTTCGGTTTATGCAAATTTAAAAACTTTATTTTCGTGTTGTCCCTTTTCTTTTGTTTTTTTAACACACACAAAGTAAACATAAAACATTTAATCTAACGTCAAAACCAAATTCTTTATCCCCATCCCCAAATTTTTGGGTTTTAAGATAAAAATTATTTGTATTCAC
The DNA here is from genome assembly GCA_022494985.1 of Micrasema minimum. Taxonomy (NCBI): domain Eukaryota; kingdom Metazoa; phylum Arthropoda; class Insecta; order Trichoptera; family Brachycentridae; genus Micrasema; species Micrasema minimum. The sequence continues at coordinate 287,484 of JAGVSP010000239.1, read as the reverse complement.
ATTTTACGCCCATGCTGGAAAACGGGGACCTGTTTTTGGAAGAATGACGAGAACTGACGCCGATCGTTTAGCCGGAGGTAGTTTGTGGAGAAAGGGTGATGGTGATTTTTTAGGTTTTTTGGGTGTTAATTTTAGAACCCCTGTTTGAAATTTGGGGTTTTTTTCGATAAATTGAAAAAATTCTGGTTTCAAAATTTTTTGTTATTTCCCGGAAAATTTAAATGAAAAAAATTTAAAACTAATTTTCACTGCTTTTATTTTTACATTCCTATTTTTTAGGGGGAAAATTTAAAACTATTTTTAATATTATTAAAATCAAAAAAAAAACTTAGGGTATTGTAAATTTGCGAAAAAATGTTTTTAAAAATTTATATAAAACAAAATAAGGAAAAAAGGTTTCCCTTTTTACACGGTTAGAGGGATTTTTAAATTTTTCCCTTTTAAAATATTTTTCCCATTACATTTTCTAATAATTGAAATAAAAAGGGTTAGGAAAAGGGTAAGAAAAGGGGAAATTAAAGTTTTCCCACCAAAAACCATTTTTTTTCTCAAAAGGGAAGCTTTTATTTTAAATCGTCCAAACAAAGCCCCAAAACAATCTTTTTTTTTTTCCTTTGCCTAAATTTTTTTGGCCCAAACCTCAGGAATTTTTTTTTTTTTTCCCACTTTTTTAAACTAAGGCCGGCATTTTACCCCCAAAAAAATTTTTTTCAAAATTTTTTTGAATTAAACCCGGAGTTTTTTTTTAAGTTTTTAACGAAAAATAGGTTAGGTTTTTACAAAAAAAAAACAATTTTTTAATCTTTTGGGGGGATTTCCCCCTTTTTTGTTTTAACGCAGGAAGGAAAAATTTTTAACTTGTTAAGGGGTTTTTTGAATTTTACGAAAACCCGGGCGATTTTTTTTCCAATCCCCAAGTTTTCAAACAATTTTTGGTTTCAAAATATTGGGTTTTTTCGGGGGTGTTTTGGGGGAATTTTTTGGGGAAAGGGGTTTTTTAATTTTTTTTTTAAAAGAGTGAACTTTAACCCCAAGAAAAAGGGGACGGGTTTTTTCCCATACAGCCCAAAAGTAAACCGGGGGGGGATTGAATAAAATTGGGGTTTCCCAATTTTTTTCTCCCGGGGGTTTTTCCTTTTGGGAAAAAAATATAAAACTTTTAAAATTAAAAATTTTAAATTTTTTTATCTAAAAATTAAAATCCCCCCAGGATTTTAAGGGGAAATGTTTTTTGGAAAATTTAATTTTTAGGGGTTTACTTTGTTTTCTTTATTGGGGAAATTAATTTTTTAAAATTAAATTGGGGGGCCTAATTAAATCACTTCAAAAGGGAGGGGGGCCTTTTTCATTTAAAAATTTTTGCCTTTAAATTATTTGTTTTTTTTTTCAAAAATTTTTTTTGTTTAAAAATTCTTTTTTTCCAAAATTTTTTTTTTTCTTCCAATAAATTTTTAAATTCCCCAAATTTTTTTAAACCTAAACCAACCCCGGGCTTGTTTTAGCTTTAAAAAAGGGGCATGAATTTAAAATTTTACCATTTTTTAACTTTAAAATTTGAACCAGGGGGGGTTGGGGGAAAAAATAATTTATTACAAAAGGGGGGTTATTTTTATACAACTCCGGGGGAAATTCATTTTCCCGCTTTTCCCCCTTTAGGGTTTCGGGCCGGGTTTTTTTTTTTTGGGAATGATTTTTAAAAAGGGCATTGAATTTAAAAGATTGTAAAATATTTATTTGGGGTCTATGGGGCGTTTTGAAAAAAGAACCCAGTTTGGGTTGTTTTTGGTTTTAGAAAATAAAGAAAAGGGGGAAATTTAATTTTCCCACCTAAAAAATTTTTTATTTATTTTTTTTAAAACCCCTTTACTTTATTAAATGTCGGGGTTAAAATTAAAATAATTAAAAAAATTTTTTAACGTAAATTTTTTTTCGGGGGGGAAGGGGGAAGGGGGTTTTTGGGGGTTTTAACCAAACAAAAAATTTTTTACCCTTTTTAACCTTAGTTTTTTTAGGTAAAAAGAAAAGATCAAAAGGAAAAACCTTTTATTAATTTTTAAAAGGGGGGGGGGCGTTTTTTGGGGGGAAAATAAAAAAAACAAAATTTTTTGAAGGGTTTTTTTTTTTCCCCGGGAAATTTTTTCACTGAAACTTTTCGGGCTTTTTTCAACTTTTTTTTTTAAAATTATGGCAAAAATTCCCCATTTTTTCAGAATTACAAAGGCAATGTAAAAAAATTTTGGGTTTTTTTTGGGGTTATTTTTTTTAATTAAGGGGTTTTTTAGGTAGCCCAAAAAAATTTTATTTATAAAGGGTTTTATTTTAAAATTGGGGAATTGGAAAACCCGGGGGGGAAATAAGGGGGCGGGCGGTTAAACCAAATTTTCCCGGGGGGGTTTTTTACTAAAATTTGAATTGGATACAAAAATTTTTTAATGTTTGGGGAAAAAAAAATTTGGGAACCTTTTTTTCCATTTTATTTTCCAAAATGCGCTTTTTTTTTCCCAAAGCAGCAAATTTTTGCTTTCAGGCTAACCTTTTAATTAGTTTTTCAATTCTTTTATCGGGTAATGAAATTTTTAATATTTTAGGGGCCAATTAGGGTTTTGTTTTGTTTTTTGGGGAAGGGGGGGTAAAAGTTTAAATACACGAAACAAAACAAAGTAGATCCCTTTGGTCCCAGTTTTGGGAAATTCCAAACCCCGCCGGCCGGTTTTACATAGAGGGGGGGGTCTTGGAAGTTAGGGGCACTCAAATTTATTTTTATAATCCCCAATGAAAAAACCACATTCTAGAGTAAAGTTTGAAATATATAATTTTTTTTATTTTGGGTTTTTTTTTAAAAAGCGCCTTTTTTGGGGGTAGAAAATTTCCCTTCAAGGGCGCGGTTTTAAAATCTAACTGAAAACTTTTTGGTTTATTTTAAATTTTCGTTTTTCCGCTTTTAGACCAACCTGGGAACTTTTTTTTTTGGTTTCAAATTTCGTCTTTATGGCACAAATTATTCATTAAATTTCCCCCGGTTACCCCCCATAAAACGGTTTGGGTAAATCAGTATAGCGAGGGACTTGGTATGTTTCATTCTTCGCCGCTGTTTCATAATCTTTGTTTAAAAAATTTTCTTCACATTTGTTTTAATATTTTTGTAATTAAAAAGTATATTATTTATATTTTTTTTAAAACTTTGTAAAAGCCATAACGGGGGGGTTTTTTTAATGAAAAAAAAATAAAATTCTGCACGGGCAAAAACCAGTAATAAAATCGAAAAAATTATTTATTTTTTTTGAAACAAAATTTAAAACACGATTTTCACTAAGTTTTGATTGGGGAAAAATTTGGGGAATTGGGGGGAAATCAATAGGCAAATTTTTTTAAAATTTCCCGCTTTTGGGTTTGCCAGTGCTTAAATAAATTTAACTTGTGTATGGGTTTAGATAATAATTTCACTGAAAAAATTCACCCCAAAATTATTTTTCTAATTTTTAAATAACTTGGGAAAATTACTATTTATTTATAAATGGATCCCTTTTCTAAAGTTTTTGGGAAAAGGGATTTGTCAAACCCGGGGCTTTTCCCAAATTTTTTTTGGTAGGGGCCCAATGATTTTTTTAAATTTTTAAGGGCCCCTTATAATAAGTTTAGAGAGGGGGATTTTCCCAAAGGGGGGGAAAAGCATTAAAAAACCAAAGGGGGGTTTTTTTTTTTTCTTTTTTGTTTTTAAAAATAATAGGTTTTTAAATGAAAATTTTTTGGGGAACCCTTAAAAATTATCAATTTAAAAATCTTTTATAATGAAAATAAAATTATCCCAATTTGCAGGGCTTTTTTTCATGAAAGGGTTGAAACCGGGGGTACCGGGCCCCTTTTCCCCCGTTTTTAATTTTTTTTTTTTCAAAATCTGGACAAACAATGTTTGCGTTTAAACGTAATTAAAATCTATATTTAATTATCCCTTTCAAAATTTTAAATTATGGTTTTTGGTTGGGGGGGGGCCCGGAAGGGGGAGGGAAAGGGAAATTGGGGAAATTTGGGCCAAAAAGGTAAAGGGGGAAGGGGAAAATTCGCAAAAACTTTAAAAAAAATTAAAACATTCTAAAATAAAAAAAAATTTAAAAAATTTTTTTTTTTTTGGGGGCTGGGGTTTTGGAAAATTTCCCTTTTAAATTTTTTTTTTTAATTGAAAACCTATTTAAATAAATTTTTTTTAGTACAAATTTTTTGAAAGGGAAATTTTTAAAAAGACCCTTTTTTGGGTTTTAAAAAAAAAGCACTGCCTTGGGTCGATGATAAAATATTTAATGAAATTTAAAAAAAAATTTTTAAAAAAAAATTTGTTCAAGAGGTTTTTTCATTATTATTTTTTGGGGTAAAAATTTTTTAGCTTGATTTAATTGAAAAAAATTTGAAAAATATTAATTTTCGCCCCCCTTGGCCCATTCCAATTAGTTGGGTTTTATCGGGCGGCCAAAATCTCTGGGCCCCCATTTTTTTTTGGGGTTTCAAATACCCCGGGGGGAATATTTAAAGCAGGAAAGGCAAATTCTTTTCTATCTTTCCCTTTCGCCAAAAAAAACCGGGGAGGTGAATAAAAAAATTTGGGCCCAATATGATGGGGGAATTCCTTGGACTTGTCTATGGCGGAAAAATTTGTATTCCAAAAATCAAAACCAAAAAATTTTTAGTTTTCTCTTGCCCGGGTTCAAGGGGGATTATTCTTTGGAACTTAAATTAAGGAATTAAAAAAGTTTTTTAAGTTTGAAAGGAAAAAATTTAATAATCCTGGGTTCTTTTTTTTTGGGTTATTTTTTGGGGCACCGGAAAATTTTTCTTTTTTAAGAGGATTTAGAAACTTTTATAAAAAATTATAGGTACGAGAGCGGGGGAAAAAAGGTTGGGAAGGTTTTTGGTCCCCTTTTAAAAATGCATTTTTTCCAAAATAAACTTGGGTTTTTTCCCAAACCCTTTGCCCCTTTTGCACCAAGGGGGGGCTTTATAAGGGAAATTTGAAATTTGGGAATATTTGGGGAAATTTAAAATTTTTAAAACCCTTTGGGTAAGTTATAATAATTTCAGGAACATTTTTTTTGAAATTTGTGCGGGGGTTTTGGGCTTTGTAAGGGGGAAACACGGGAAGGGGGGGAGGGGAACGGACACAGAAACCCTTTTGGTTTTCTACTGTCCCGGGCAAAGGGGCCGTTTCGTTTTGGCTAGGCATTTTCCCCTAACTTTAATGCCCCCCGAAAAGGCCCCCTTAACCTTTGGCTTCCCAATTTTACAAGGCTTTCCGGGGTTTCCGGCGCCCGGGGTGGGGGCCCATTGTTGACTTTTTGGGTCGGCGGGGTTTGCCTTTTCAAATTTGGGACTTGGGGGGGGGGAGGGCCAGGGGGCCTGTGGGGCCCCGGGGGGTTTTGTGGATTCCTATTTTTTTTCCACCTTTTGGGGGAAGGGGGGAATTAGGGGGTTAAATAAGGGGGGGATTAGGGTTTTTTATAGGGAAACCATTTTTTTTAATTTCAAAACGGGGGTTTGGGGGTGGGGCTAGTAGTGGGTTTGGGGGGGGGAACTGGGGGGGAAATTTGAATTTGGGGAAGTTAAACCCCCCAACCCCTTAAGGCACAACTTGTTTCCTTTTTTTCTGGCCGGGGATTTTTCCGACAATTTTGAAACCCCTAAAAAAAATTTTATCTGAAAAAATTATATAAAGGCCCCTTTTAAAATTTTTTTTTTTCCCCAAAAAAAAATTTTATTTAAAAAAATTTTTACCCCTTAACTTTCGAAAAAACAAATTTTTTTAAAAATTTAAAAAACTTAAATGCATTTTAAAAAATAAAAAATTTTTTAGAAAATTTTTTAAAATTTAAAAATTAATGGGCCCGACCCCCCGGGCAGGGGTGGGGTTTGGGGGGAAAGGATTTAATTTAAAATTTTAAAAAATGGCCCAAAATTTTTTAAGTAAGTTTCCCAGGGGTTCAAATTTTTTCTTGAGAAATCCCCCTCGGATGAAACAAGAGCGGAAATTTTGGGGTGCCGGGAAATTTATGGTTTAGGCCGTAAAACTTTTGGGAAAATGAAAAAATTTACCTAAACAAAAAGTTAAAACCCAAAATTTTTACGCCCCCTTTTAAACAAAAAAAATTTTTCCCCCCAAACATATTTGAAAATTTTTTTTTAATTCCCGGAGTTTTTTTATTGTTTTAGATTCTGGAAAAAATTAATCACAAAATAATTATCCTTTTTGGGAAAAAATTTTTGTGAAAGGGAAAATTTTTTTTTGGGGGGAAAAATTTTTTTTTTTTTGTAAAAATTTTTGGTCTTATTTTTCTTTTTTTTTATATTTTTTCAAAGGGTACAAAATTTAATATAATTATACCCAATTTTTACCCCAAATTTTTACGTATCTTTTTGGGTTAATAATTTGGGAATTCCAATTTAAATTTTTTTTAAAAAAAATTTTTTACCTTAAAGGGCCTTGACCCCCTCACCCGGGTTTTGGAAATTTAATGTTTTTATTATTTTTAAAAAAATTTTATTTTTTATTTTTTTTATTAAAAAATATAATTTTTTTTGAAATTTTAGGTTTAAATTTTTCCAATTTTGGGTTTAAACCACCTTTGGGAAAAAAGGGTTTTGAAAATTAAAAAAATTTTTTTGTTTTGTTTTTTTTAAGTGGAAATACAATTTTATTTTTTTCCCCCAAATTTTATTTTTTTGTTTTTGCCAAAAGGGTCATCGAGGAAAAAATTTTTCCAAAAGGAAAATTTTCTTAATTTCTTATTTAAATTTAACAAAAAATTTTTGAAAACAAAATTTTTTGCTTTTTTTATTAATTTTTCAATTTTATTTTTTTGGAAAAAATTGGGAAGGGAAAATTTTTCGGGAAATTTAATTTTTTAAATTTCATTTTACAAATTTTCTACATTTTTGAAAAGTCCCCCTGGAAAAACGTTGCAAAACCTAAATTTATTTTTCGGGTTTGAAGGTTTAAAAACACGAAAATTCCCCCAAAATTTTATTTTTTTTTAAAAATTTTTTTTAACTTTTTTTTTTGGGAAAAAGTATTTTTAATTTCCAGAATTTATACGGACCCTAGGGAAAAAACCCTTAAATAAAATTTTTTGGGTTTTTAATTTTTTTTTTTGAAATTTTGGGGCCTTTTTTTTCCTTTTTTGGGTTTTTTGCGCATTTTTGGGAAAAACCTTTAAAAGCTTTTTTGGCCGAATGGCCCCTGGGCCCGGAATTTTTTTAAAGAAAGTTTTCCTTTTTAAAAAATTTTTTTTTAAAAATTTTTTCTTTTTCCAACCCTTTAGGGGCAAAATAAAATTCCCAATACCGCATGGGTACCTCCCCAAGCCCCCAACATAATAAGAAATCATTCGTTTATAGTGTTTAACGAAACTTTTTGTTGAGAAATTATTCTGGGCCAAAAAATACAAAGCACATTTATGGTGGAAAGGAGATTCTGATTCCTATATTCTTAAAATAGAGATTAAGACGTTAGAGAACGATTGCGTTGAATGAAAACATAGAAAATAAGTTATATTATTAGTTATAAGGATGTTAGAAATAAAAAATCATATCGGCAATTTTAACTACTACTACAACTTTTCTCTATCAGCACCCAATGGTGCAGTAGGGCACTGCATTGATACACCAGTGCAGTGAATCTTGAATAATTTGTTCCATCATCAAAAATAACTTTTACCTGTGGAGAGTTAATTTCAGAAGCAAGTATACTTAATAAATATTCGTTAGTGACATGATATTTCAGAAACGTGACGTTCAAAAAACTAAGCTAATAGTAAAATAATCAATGTCACTTTTTAGTATAAAAGTTTAAAAGGTACATAAATTTTGACCTACCTATTTTTATAATGTAATACTTTTTAGACACTTTACATTGTAAGTAGTTGGCTAAAAAACTTTTGGTTGTCTGTTAAAGTCGTTTTTACGGACGATAATTGTACGGACTAACGTTCATAAGTAAACATTGATGATACGAGCATACTTTTTTATTATTGAAATTGAATGCCTATTACTTGATATTATCATTTATTTTATCTAATACAAAGCAGGAGTTAATTGAAAAATTACATTTTTTCCTGATGAAGATTTACAAAGTGAATTTTGCACTCGTTAATTTCACTTTCACTTTGTGCTTGTGTGCTGCTGCTGTCTCCCTTCTATCGACGCATCGGACGACTGGAGTGGAGAGATATAGATGCTCACAAACGAACGCTTAGGCGATCGTATCCTCTCTATCGCTTGTCCGCGCTCTCGCTTGACACTCGGCCTAGCGGAACGTGACAACATGCTTTTTCGTGTGTGCAAAAATAAGCGATTCATCAATTTATTAGACGTAATCACGTCAACAAAAAGTGCCAAAAATCATTTTGATTTTCTTTTGCTGAGCCTTCATGCTTTTTAATGATGGGCTCGCGCTGACATTATAAGCGCGGCAGCAAAGTCGCCTTGAATACATTACCAGTAGTGAAGTGTGCTACATGTGCTAGCGTACGGTCTACCGAACTACATGAATTAATAATGATTTACATCCCGTACACTTGTTATAGAGGCTTACTAATAAGCTGTCACAACTATGAGTTAATACGGACTTTACGTTTGGTTTTATTGCATCGGGTATAAATACACTAGGGCTGCGCTGCTCAACAATGTAACATTATCATTACATTGTTGAATTGTTAATATCAATAGCACTCACTCATAGTTCACAACATCATATACCAATCCGCTCCCTATGTGGAGCATAAAGGAATCCACAAACTGCTCCACGGCCAAGCGATCGCCCGCCAGCTCCCGTGCCATCTCCCAAGTCAAGTCCCACGTCCGCAGCTCTGACGCAAAACTGGTCGACGAATCGTCAACAGTGGACGACTGAGGACGTCGAGAACCTGATGTCTTGTTAAAATTCTCAAAACTAAGAAGTCTGCTGTCTTGGGCCCTGGTTAGGTGCCACGATTCGCAGCGTAGAAGAGAACAGGCGTGATGCAGGAGTTATAAAGGCGGAATTTTGTTTTAACCGAGGAAATATCCGATCTCCAGACAGCTTTCATACTGTTAAATGCGGCGCCCGCTACTCCAAGTCGCACTCCCTGTTCTTTCTGAACTCTGCTGTTTTGTCATGTACGCTCCCAGGTATATGAAGCTCTCGACCCTTTGTAGTTATTCATTATTAACTATTTAAGTGTTTTTCACTTTAAAATATTTCATATTTGTTTGTGATACCTAGGACTGGCGCTGAAGCTTAACACTGATGATCTTGCCTTCATGTAACAAATTATCAAGATTCCCTGCATTTGTGTATCAATGCAGTGCCCTATACACCGTTGGGTGCGGATAAGAGATAATAGTATAGTAGTACTACTACTACTTTTTCATTAGCCGCACCCAATGGAAAACTGAAAAGTACGGTGAAACCTAAAATTATAAGCTCCGTTAAAAATATACGAAAAAAGTCGTTTTGGCATAAGGAAATATTTAATGTAAATCCATAATCATACTAAATTTTCTCTAACTGGATATTTTGGTCAAATCGAGCCAACATACCAAGAATACCAAGAACCACGATACATGGAGTAACAAGTCTTGTAATACAACCCGAAAACTGGTGAATCTACGTCATATTTAGAGTCGAGTGTGTAATATTTGTGGCTTTTGCCAAAAAATTGCCCAAATTCTTATTAAAAATCGGTTTTTGGTGTAGTTTTTTTTGATGATAGTATAAATTCGACCAAATTAATGATATATTATAACAATTTGTAAAAGCTTCTTCTTACAATCTTACTCAATTTTCTCGAAAACTTTGGGTCAAATCGAAAAAATTTCATCCACAAAATCAATTCCAAACTCCAAATATGATGTAGATTCACTGGTTTCCCGCTTGTACATCGTTTTTTGTTACACACTGCATGAAGAAAGGTAAACTGCAGTACTTGAGGTAAAGTGAACTGCAGTAGGTACCTTGCCAAGAATGCCTTTTGGGTCGCTGTCTAATAACATTGGAGGGAAGTGAATAGAATTTATTATCTTCTGCATAATATCTCAGGCCAAATATGCACCAAAACGTGAGACCGAAATATAGCATGTAAGTATCTCATCGTGTATAGAAAGGTAATAACATGATCAAGATTCACTGCACTTGGTGTACCTATGCAGTGCCCTATGCACCATTGGATGCGGATAAGGGAAAATAGTAGCAGTAGTATGGGAAGGTACGACCAAGTACTATTTAAATTATTAATTGGTATTACAATAAGCATTTGCATACGGAAAATTTAATCAGTTTTTACATATTTAAGACTCCAAATTGCTTTAGGTAATCGTACATTATTACATACATACCTTGTTTGTACATAATAATAATATTATGTACAATTAATATCGTTTTATTTTACTCTAACTAACGTCGGCGTCGGCTTCGCGTCGCGTCATTAGTCTCCGAAAACCACCCCTAAATTACAAGCCTAATCACCCCTTAGCTAAATCATTTTCATTTATAACTTTATTGATATTTGACGTTTGACATAGGTACTAATGAGATATATGTAACTTACTTACTAACCATCATGCTGTTTCCTCGAAGCGATAGGCAGAGAGAATAAAACATCGCTCACTTTGTCCTGGCACACTTCCCTTGCTTCCTCCACATTCATACGCCGATTGTTCAGACTTTTCAATTAAGTGTTGTATTTTATAATGGCACGTCTCTCTCGACCTTCCCCGACTTCTGCGTCCAGGCACTCTTGCATCTTAGATTACTTTAGCCGTTCTCTCGAGATAATATCGGCGAGTAATGAAGCCCGCGAGAGGCCACAAAATGGCGCAGAACGGAATGCGCGGGAATCCGATGGATGGGTTATTTTATGAAATGCCTGATGTCCATTAGATTGGTGACTATTCCCATAAACTAAAGGAACTTCCCACGCTCCGTTACGGCCGTTACGGGCCAGTGGCGGCTCTAATTAAAGTGCGTGCTTTCGTTCATTCCAAGATGGCTTCAACTAGGAATTATGACAATATTAATAGATAATGTTAACTTGAACAAGTAGATTACTTCAAGTGCTATTATTTAAGTGCACGCGGCCGCTTCTCCGTACAATCGAAGTCCTCGATTTGTTCCCAGGAATTTAGCACTATAGAAATGGTCTTTTCACACGTTTTAGATATCGCATAAAAGCGTGTCTGTATCATCTTATTTTATAATAACATTTCGGCAGCTTGTTTACATTGTACTAAGATGTTTATTTACCAAGATTTTTAAGAAATTTATTCACCTCTCATAAATATATACGTAGGTACGTTTAGGTAGCATAAAAATATTTTAGACAAATATATGTATATTTCTTATCTTTTTCTTCTTTCTAAGTGGAGCATGTGGACATCTCTAGATCCCTCCAGGAGACCCTGTCACCAGACAGCTCTCTCGCCTCCTCCCACGTCAGGCCCACATCCATCAGCTCCGCCGAATACATCCGTAGGATGGTCATCGACGGTCTGCCAGGACGGCGGGATCCTGCAGGCGTAAAGAAGAGGCAGCTCGGGTTCAGGCTCTCCCGAGGCATCCGGAGTACATGCCCAAGCCAGGTCCAACGCCGCATCTTCACGACTCCAGTTATTGGAGGTTGCTGCGTCCGTTCCCTAACTTCAGCGTTGGTTATGAAGTCAAACCACCTAATGCCTAGAATCCTTCTCAGACACTTATTCGCAAAACTCAACAAGCGAGCATTCTGAGCTTTTGTGAGGTGCCAGGATTCGCATCCATAAAGGAGCACCGGCGCAATGCAGGAATTAAAGAGTCGGCATTTTGATTCGACCGAGTATATGTGTATTTCACTTGCCTTGCCTGCTAAAAATTATTTTAAGAGACTATGTAGCCTTTAGAGAAGTATTGTTTCTGGCGTATTAGAATCAGATCATTATATTTAATAGTACTGAAGTACCTACGTGATCGTGAACAATGTATTTTTATAACCTAAATACGAATATGGTTTCAAATGGACATTTCGTTTTATTTTACGTCTATGTTAATATAACCCAGCAACCCCTTATCACAAGCACGGTTAGAGCATGTCACCTAGCGTGGGTTGGACATGTTTGTCGGTCCAGAGAAGCCAGTAGAGATTATTAATATATCGACATGTAGATACGCACGAGATCGATATCGACCTTATGACGATTTTCAATGGATTTACGTCTATACAAGTTCGATATTGATTTAATGTAGTACCGACCATGTATCTACAAGTCGATATGCCTATTGATAAACACCCTACTGAGTGAATTATTATTTAAAAGGAAGATCAATCATAACACCCTATTGATTTTTTATAAATATTTTTATTTGTAAAAATTGAGTAAAAAATATTAAATACAATTAAAAGTTAATTTGATGCCTCGTAACTTATAATTTTATGGAAAATAATCTTCTTCCCAGTTTTACATCTTAATGCACTCTTAAAGTAACCAACGTAAATTATTTTTATCTCTCTTAACTTACATCGGACCCTCTCCAGTAATTAAGATAAATTAAAAGAGTATTAATAAGCTTCTTCTACCGTTTAATTTCTATCTTACGAGAGTATCATCCTATGGTAAGTCTTTATTTCGTTTTCAATGTGAAACCGCGAAGGAGCTTTGTTAAATAAGGATGGAAATATTTTTTTTGTGAAATGAGTCAAAACTACGGTAATTTTTTAAAATTGTGATTGATTCGTTATTTGAATGATGGGTGAATCATTCTGTTTGGACTTTGTCAGGATGAATAATTGTCGTGTCAGTTCATCATTTAAATTATATCAATGCAATTTTATGTTATTTTCTGTAATCAAATCAATACTTTTAAACCGTGTAAATCGTTAATCTTTGGACCTATTCACTTATTTTTACGTCACGCTTTTTTAAGCTTTATAAAAAGCGACTGATTAAGATGATTTGGACAAATGAAATGGTTAAACAAAATGGAGTTTTTACATTTATCTTTGTATGTAGGTACTTATAATACCACTCTGTGCACCAGTATTTAATTTTTCTGCGATTCATTATTAAATATGCCAATGCAATGTATCTAGATATTGTAAGAAACTCTAAATTGTACAACATTGTAACATACGTTTGTTAATAAAAAAACAAATAAAAAAAATAAAAAAAATAATTTAAAAAAAGTGAGCATGTAAATATTTTTTAACATTCCTTAACCCAAAACATCAGACTCCGTTTCATCATTTTAGAATCGTCAATATGTTAAGTCCGAATATCTGCGATTATAAATACGCGTAATTATTCTGATTTATAAATAATCCTAATGTGATGTGATGATGGCATTGCCAGAATGCCAAGACTAATGCGTTGGGCAGATGGTGGAGCAAAAACAACGTAGGCAGGCTATACTGAATACTGATTGGTGATTTTATTTCTGACCGAAACCGGTAATAAAGCTGTCAAAGTGTTGGCCATTAAAAAACGGTCATTAGATGAATTAAGATTCAATTCAGTGAGATAAAATTTATGCTACATCCAAATATTAATTAAATTTTGAAGAAAAGCATTCTAGTATGTAGACGAAAATGTCATACACTGATCACAAATCAGAGACATGTTAAGTTAACACTTTTGACGAGCTATTTCAAAGAGAACTGTCAAAATTTTATGTTCCATTTGTATTTTGCAGTGAAATAATGACAACTACATCTATTTTCCACTATCTAAAATGCGCCCTTTGTTTTTGAGAAACCTGTTTGAAGCATAACTACCTCTCCTCAAACCTCTAAAACATCCTTATTTCATCCTCTTCCCTATCCCTTTCCTTCCATCCTCTTTTCCATTTCCCCGGTAAGTCATGATTTAATAATCCTAATAAGTATATTAATCTTGTAAGTAATGCTATGTAATTTTAAAGCTGTGTCTTTCCACCAATACTAGGTGGTACAATAAAAAAAAATCGTGTGCGTCGGACCGACACGGTGGAAGTTATACTTCTTTGGCCATTCTCATACACCCACTCACGCACACAAACAGACAGGATATATAAATGAAATATAAGACATTTTTCAATATTATTCAATATATTTATATTCAATATATTATACGTGACTTCATTATTATATAAATATACACCTATATTATCATTATCAGTTATTTCTTCTATAATCATTCTTTCATCTTTAAGTCATGGAGAAAAACCGAAGCCATTGCAATAGCGTATTTTCTAAAAAGATAATTCGCTAAAATGACGCGTAAGAAGTAAATAAACAAAAGAAATGACAACTGTCAAAGTCAGACCAATACAAGCATCAGTGACTGTGGCGCCATTTTCTCTTAAGCGCCATTTTTCTCTTAAAAATCAGCGTGACGCGGTTTCTCGACCAACATCCCACCCCAAAGTGTCTAACGGGCGCAAAGAAGTATAACTTCAAAAATCATCACTAAATAACTGAAGGTTGGTTGGAAGATATTCCTTAAAAGCAATTAGCCCGTCCTTGTACTTTTGCTATGTAATTGTACATGAAGTTTTAAATAAACAAATAATACATTTTAATCATTCTGTTTCCCTCTAGCAAGTTGAGATCGAGACAGAATTGTCTTAATCTTCTCTAAGACTAGGACGTGACAAGGAACGGAAGAAAATAGCCTATCTATGTAAATAAACTTCATTGGCACAAATTATATTATTTCTATTCCTATATTCAAGCACAGGCCGCTTAGGCTTTATTGGAAATAGTATTTCCAAATTGAAATATGTGCAAATATCATAAGATTTCAAAGATTTATCATATACGCATCATAACAGCCGAACTTCGGGCGAACCATTCAATATTCCACACATTTTTGCTTTATACGGGACAGTTTGCAAACTGCACAAGAAACTGTACAGTTTTCTGTCCCGTATAAAGTGGGCGTAACTGGATTAACCGGTAACATTTAGCAAGTGGTAACTGAAAATAACTGGTAACTGGCAGTAACAGGTGGTTCCTGGTAACTGGGAACTTAAACCATGTGATGAAGACGAACAGTGTGTCGCGGTGGTAGATGGTATCTAAAATCAATCTTGTTAGACGACCATCATTAATAATCCTGTTTGCAAATGACAATTTTATATGAAATTCTAGAGATCTGAGAGCCAAAAACGGCCCCCTTGACATTTAAGATTAATTCATACATATTTGAGATTTATTTATTTATTTAAAACTTCATGTACAATTACATCGCAAGAGTACAAGGGCGAGCTTATTGCTTTTACGCAATATCTTCCAACTAACCCAATTTTTATGCACCACTAGATGTTTAATATTATTTAACAAGTCATATAGGGTATTTTTTTTTTCTTAATAGAAAGATGTTTAAAATGAATATATTTATTGACTTTTCATTACTCAGTTAGGACACATATTCCGTGTGTCAGTAAAATTAATAATACATAACTCACACATTATCAAAGAGATTTAAATGATTGACGTCATAAATGCGGTATAATTTATCGATGCTTGTTTATCACTTGGTGTATGCAGTGCCCTATGAACCATCAGACGCGAATAAGGGAAAGTAGTATTTTAAACAACATTTTTGAAAATGAATACAAATACTTGTAGACAAATTACTGGATTATACCCATGCTGGGCTGATATCAGATATTATTGATATCCCAACAGAGACAGAGAAACTCTGAAAACGAATGTGGGTTATCTAGGCGTTTCTAGACGGGGCTTATGAACTGTCATTGGCTGGGTTAAGTGGCCACTTGACGTACTACAACCGTCCCCATTCCGCCCATCATCTGATAACCATATTTGACAAATTTGGAAAATAAAATCGTCTTCGTCGTTCCGCTTTACAGAATTTTTCTATGCTGGTGTCATCTGTTGAGAAGATTGCAAAACATTTTTTTTGGCAATCATCTTTTATTAGTGTAGGTAAGGCCCTACCGAACTTTATTTCTTACTTTAGTAGACGCCTGAAGATATCTCTCCAATTTTTTATTTTGCTTTATATTTTTAACCAGTTTAACCTGTTTTAATAAAAGATTATTCCCAAAAAAAATGCTTTGTAGTACGTCAAGTGGCCACTTAACCCAGCCAATGACAGGTCATAAGCCCTTTAACGCCTAGATAACCCACATTCGTTACCAGAGTTTCTCTGTCTCTGTTGGGATATCAATAATATCTGAAAGTAGTATTATTTAGGATCCTGATCCTGAAGTTGAATCGTTCTATAATTTAATACAAATTCCATAAATAAATGGTTCTATATTATGCGGTAACCTACTCACAAAAATATATAACTAATAATTATGCTGTCATGTTGGTACCAGTCTATATATTCAAACTGTCATACAACGTCCCTGTGGTATGTCTTAACCATTGATTTATTAATACACTTAGATTTTAACTGAACCCAAAAAATGAATGACACTTCACAACTCCGTCAAAACCTCCAACTCCGCCAGACGCGTATTCAGTTTTAACCGCCGGCAGAGTCGGACGTTCAGAAAACATTCCGAAATGCCTTCCTGTGTAGTGAAACCGTGTAAAAACCGTGCGGATAAAATTAACAAAAAAGGTGGTGTAACTTTCCACATGTAAGTGTTTATTTATATTTGTTTACATATCCTAAAATAATGAAATAATAGCCAACAGCCCGGGCGTCCACAAGAAAAAAAAAGACATTTTTAGATGCATGGTAAAATTCATGAACGCTCCTCGTAAGGAACGGGTTAGTATTGTATACTGTTACTGTAACCCGATATATTGCCCATACCTTTTGCGGTGTGTGGGCGGATGCTTGCCGGCAGTCGAAGGGCTCTGATAGGTCAACCCGTGTAAGCGTATTGAGGCGCGGAATCTTCGTGTCATTACTTTTTCTAAATAATTTACTCTGCAAGGCAGATCTAAGTGTATTATAAATCAATGGTCTTAACTTAAGAATGTGTAGTTTTGTTAGTTAGTTTTCACTGACTGAAACTATTTGAACTATAAACCCGTACTTCGCTCATACCATCTAAGTAATACTAACATTGGATAGTATAACGACATTATATGCTAGCCTACTAATCCATGTTTTTTCATTTAGTTGGACATGTCTACATTCTACATACATACTGCTATATAGGGTAAAGTGGGCTCTAATGGTCCATGTACTGAATTGATCGCGAATTGTTTTAAGTGCGGAAATCCTGCTTAGCTTTCCAACTGCAAATTGGGCTATCTCCGAAATGTTATATCTATTATACATGAGCCATTTATTTCTCGTACAAAGCGTATTACCTACTTCCCTGTTCTACTTTAATTAATGCCGTGAACGCGAGATTAGCGAGTCTAATGTAATACAGGGTACCTACTGTATGTACGACATGTACGTATACCTGGAATTAAAGTTCGCTAGGCAGGAACCAAATTGCACACCAAAATGTGCTAAGTACTGTGCCTCGATTGTATGTTTTATAAGGATACATCATGAAATAAGATTTTTAATTAAAAGGATATCTATAAAAAAATATAACAATGCAATTAATTAATGAGACCTACTCTAAACATTTTTCAAGTTATTTTTTCAATTATTACAAATGCAGATATAATTTGTTTAAGAGAACATATTTATACAAAATTATTTAAGTATCACATTTCACTGAACGTTTGCATATTTGAAAACTGTAATAATTAATCTGTCACCCTTAGCCGTAATCGATTTGTTTTATCATATTGCATCACGTTTTACAAAACAACTTCATGACATCAGAATTAAATTAAATTAATGCATCTATCACAAAGTTGTCTTAGTAAACTTTAACTCAATCAATTAAATTTAACGATGGCGTCAAACATTAAACTCTTTTATTAATTTGTGAAACGAAATGTGGTTTCTGATTTTTCATAGTAGGTATATAAAATACTATAGTAATTGAAAATTTTAACTACAAAGTTATGCCAACAAAAGCACAAATACAAAGGGTACTTAACATAAACATACAAAAAAAGTTATAATAATATGTAGATGTAGAAGCGGTATGGAAAAAACGTAAATTACCGACACATAATAAATTAAATAATGTTTAGGTTAAGACTTTAGACGCGCTCAGTTTTAGTACAAAAAATTAATATTTTTTCCATAAATTTCTAGCTGAAATCCGATAAAATATCTTGAAACTTCCTGCTGCCGCCTACCGACCATACCAATCAGGGCTGCTAGGAACCAAAAATTTAACCAGATTATTCACCAAATCTGTTAACAAATAATTTTTAAGAAAAAAGGTAACACCGCGGCACCAGGTAGGACTTAACTGCCTTTTTTACAAACCTTCTGGTAAAAAATTTTTTTTTTACTATGCAACTAATGGTAGGTATAGTCGAGGATTCCGAATAAGAATTTTTAGGCTTAAAACCTGTTTCCTACTTTCTGGCGCTGGTATTTCCGGCTACGAAAGAAGCACCAAAATTTAAATATTCATAAATATAGTAGAAATGATAATTCTTGAAATTGTTTATTTTTTCTTTTAGAAGTATGCGATAGTCAACACGTGGAAGATAAAAATCAGAGAAGTCTTGAGTCAAAAGTTTTTAGCTGCAGCCCTGACGTAAAACAACATTTGAAAGTGTGGGTCTAGTTAAATCCTTTTATCTAGATTTTCCAAGGCCCGAATCTCTCAGATCCGTTCTTGTTTTTATTCCAACATAACATGATTACGTTAACAATAAGATTTGCGAATTTTTGCGAATAAACAACGAAGCTCCTACACGCTTGATCGACCAAGCTGAACTGGCCGGAAGTTTTTGGGTGCAGTGTAAGAAATATTAGGCAATAAAAAGCTTTATTATTTAATGATGTAAGTCAAACACATCAAGTAATTAGCTAGGTATTCATAAAATCCTGTAACAATTACCATATAATTGTAATTAATAACAAAATTATAAGCGCTTCCTGCTTCATATTCATTTTAAAGTGGGTACCATTCATTAAGAAAAACAAAAGAGTAAACCTCAAGTATATTGTTCAATGCATTATCTTGATTAAAATTCGAACAAAAATTATCTTATAGGTATACATTGTCAGGTTTATAACGCAAAACGAATTTCTTTGGATCGATGAAAATAAAGCTAATCAAAGTTTGTGGGTGTTGTTGATTTGTTTTTATAAAAAAGTACC
The DNA here is from genome assembly GCA_022494985.1 of Micrasema minimum. Classification (NCBI taxonomy): domain Eukaryota; kingdom Metazoa; phylum Arthropoda; class Insecta; order Trichoptera; family Brachycentridae; genus Micrasema; species Micrasema minimum. The sequence continues at coordinate 268,338 of JAGVSP010000239.1, read as the reverse complement.
TACCCAATGATAATATTGAAAGAACCTAGTATGCTGTGAAATGTTCAAAGTTTTTAATAGGAGCTTAACATAATAGGATAATTTTAATGTACAATCATGTGAAAATGTTAGAAGCACTCACTTTGTAGTTATTCATTTTAAACTATTTAATTAAACGTTTTGTTTTTAATTACTTTTTATTAATAAGTCTTCCAGCTGATTTCCAGACAACGCGTGTCTCTTTTTCAAAGGTTAGTATTATGATTTGAATTCTTTTCGTATGAACAATAAAAACGAAGTAACGGACTGCTTAGAAAAAATCACCTTCGGTACTTGTCTCAGTCGCGTCCTTACCCTTTTACAATGGTCCAAGTCTTAAGTCTAACAAATGAAGGTATTGAAATTCTGTAGTTTTCTCGAGGATTTATTGTTTAACTTGCGTTGAAAGATACTTTTACAAGATTAAGGGCAGGTCTCGGATTCCTGTACTTAAATATAAATAAATTCTACCTTGTTCCCAAACTGCTGACAGGATTACAGTTGGAATAAAACTACTTGCGCCGTGCTTTTTTATTTTTTTGACACAAAATATAAATGGATGATTCTAATTTCCGATCTATGCCTTCACACTTAAGATTACTAAAATACGAGTACCTACGTAAAAGTTACATAACGATTTATTATGCACTGTATCAGCGTAAGTTTAATGTTTTTTTACATAAAAAAACATAAAACAAATAGCACAAATTGAAAGGAAAACAAGGATCATTAAGGCAAACCTACTATGATTAAGCATTTGAAAATTTAAAACAAGTTAGTAATAAACAACATTTTGATTGTGTCCAAATACTTGTAGACAAAAACTGGATTTCACCCATTACGGGCTAATAATTACAATTTGACATCTCAACAGAGACGAGAAGTTTGGAAGGGAATATGGATATCTAGGCGTTTACTAACCCAGCCAAGTCTCTGTTGAGATTGCAAGTTAGTAATGTTTATTGTACATTTTTTTCTTACGTTACTTCAGTAACTATTTTGTACTCACATCCTAGTTCCCTTTGTACAAGTAATTTTCTTTTCTTCTGTTTCCTCTTACTACTATTTTTTCTTCCTTCGGCACAGAACTACAGAAAGAGTTTTGCTATCTCTTAACCCCTAACCCCTCCCTTATCTAACACCAGAACCACAACTCCGAGTATTACAAAGGAAAACAGCCTTTTTCTTCCTTTTTGGTGTTAATTTTTCCTCTTCAAAGAGGAAAGATAGTAATGACGTAATGACCTAATTTATTGCACTAAGTTGATTAATAATGTTAGCTATATTACAAAATGGTTTATCCCATAGAATGAAAGAGGTAAGTGTATCAGAAATGATAAGTTTTTTTAACACTTTTAAAACATTTTTGACTACATATAAACCATTCAAACCATAAAATGATATGATAAGAAGAACTTGATTAGATGGGTGATTTTTTTTTTCTCAGCGTCCTAGACATCCACTGTTGACAATCCGCCAGCAGTTTGCGCCAGAGCTGCGGGACGTGGACCTGACTTGGGAGTTTGCACGGGAACTGGCGGCCGATCGCTTGGCTTGGAGGCAGTTTGTGGAATCCATATGCTCCACAGACCGGATATGGTATGATGATGATTTTTTTGTAGCAACTTCCTTAATTCCTACCCACCTACTTTCTTTCCATTATCCGCACCTAATGGTGCATAGGGCAATGCATTGGTACACCAAGTTATTGTACCTATGAAGGCAGGTTGATTACTCTTCCGCTTCAGTTCAGTCTTATTCAAGTTAGCATAACATAGCCATAAAGCCACTATATTTTAAAGTTCACCATGCATCATGACGTCTTGACATCATGACTATTAGTGATGTGGGTATGTCAGGAACGCCACGTCACTTAGGGTTCATTTTATCCTGTTTAGTGTTCGTTGAACCTTCTAGAATATTCCGACAGGCCGAATGGCGGGATGGCCGAATTCTACCAACTGATAGATTTCCCGCCATTCGGCCTGTCGGAATATTCTAGAAGGTTCAAGAGGGCCAGGCCGGGCCTGTTGTTTGATTCGAAGTATACGTTGCATTTAGTTTTAGTCTTGGAGAAATCACTATAATAATAATAATAGTTTTAGTTATAAAAATAACCGTGAGTAGTAAAAGTATAAATTTCAAAACAATGGCTTGTTTAACATTAACTTAGAAGAAAGGATTTTCAAAAAAATTAGAAATGGGGACATTGTACCGATAAAATCAAATAAATATGACTTGATCCCAGCATATGCATTTTTTGGCTTGTTATTATTTGCCTGGCAATGGCCTGGAGCGTAAGACTGATCATCTAGCCTTCATATTGATCAAGATTCACTGCACTTGGTGTACCTATAAATGCAGTACCCTTTGCACCATTAGGCGCAGATAAGGGATAGTAGTATGCAATGGTTGCGTAACGATTGCAATTGGGACATAATAAGATATAACATTATACTTCTTTACTAACCCAAATAAGATCAGTCTTTCTAGTTGAGTAAATGTAAGGTTTTAGATTGATTTAAAGACACTTCAGTATATTAGTTTTTATATATGATAGTGTTGCTATTTTACTAAGCATTTTTGTTGATTTCGTATGACGTGACAGCAATTATAAGCGCTCACTACGGAATGAATTTCACGCCTTTCACGGTGGAGGGGAATGACGTCATTAGCCAATAACGGGCGTTAAAAATCATTTCGTATTTTCGTGTTTTTAAAACATAAATTTATAAATGAAAACAAAATTTTTGATCATTGTGTTGTACCTATATCGTTGGAACTGTAAAAATATACTTTAAATATTTATAACGTTTTCAAGGAAATTCATGTTATCGGGAAGAACCCTATTAGAAATCGGGGATAATTTTATCGTTTTAATGTTTTCCGAGTGTGTAGGTATCTTATATATTTTATCATTACCCCCGAAGTGCAATTAATGCAACCTACTCCATTCAAACACATTTATATTGACTGGTCTACACTATATTTTCATTTTTGTCGCAACTTTTGCTTTCTCTCAAAATTTTTAACTTATACCACTAATCTAACAACCGTCCCTCACCTTCTCATTTCACTTTTCGTGTTTCTTGACAGGATTTATTTGAAAACCAAACAAACAATACGTACGTATTTTAGTTCTGACTTTGGTATTATTATCCTGTCGACGTGTTACTGAGCAGTGACTGATGCCGGCTATTTATTCTGTTTCCAGAATGCCTTACACTCCAATCATCACAAAGACTGTCCTTTACAATAGCCATAATTAATATCCTCGTCTTTTTTAAATCAACGTTTATTTTTATCCTTTTTTCATGTTTTTTTTATAAACCTCGAAAATTATATTTTTGTGAATTTTTTTGTTTTAATAAAACAATCTTTGACAAAAATAGTAAAAGCTCACCTAAAAAGTTAAAAAAATATATTTACTATTTTAAATCAATTTTACAGTAGATATTTTTGATGATTTTTTTTAGCCTTCTCGTAAAAATAGTATTAATTAATCAAATAGTATTATTATCTTGGTATTAACTTTATCAAGCAAACAGTAAATTTTATACGAGAAAAATTTACAGTCTATCCAAACTTATGCGAATTTCACTTAAAATATTAAGATATTAGGATAGTAGGTAGTGCACAAAATGATGCATAGGGATCGTTAGGAACACTATAAGCAGTGTATCTTAAAAAAATGTATTACTTGAATGCAAGATTATCATTCTTACGCTTCATAGCCAGTCCAAAGGTATCACATATAAAACATTTTTATGTGAAAAACAGATTAAGTTAATATTTCATGTAACTGTTTTTCTTCTATTTTATAAAGATTTTCACTTTTTAACCTTTTTTATTTGTATATTACTGTTATTTTTCTAAAACTATATTCCCTTTTTGCTGTGTATATAGGTATATATTACATATGTTATATTTTTTAGGTCATTAGGCTGATATCAATAATAAATACGAAGAAATATGTTTTCAAATAAATAATATTCTGCATTTGCAAAAATGTATTTTTATTAAATACTTTTTATCATTATCAATGTTCTGTTAGTTTTCCACGCATTCAGATACAGATTATGTTTTCTGGGTTATCGAAAACTTCGGCAACGCATTTGTGACACTGCAAACAGCTTGTCTCACAAATGATAACTCACAAACTGCAGTACAACATAATCTGTTGAATTAAAACACGTTTTTGTAAATTTAATTAATTCATTCATAACTTTTAATTTACAAAATTCGCTTTCCCATCAAACGAAATTCCATTAGTTTGTAGTAGTATGACGCGGTTCACGTATTTCCATTGAGGGAGAAAGAAAATGATAGACAGACTCGAAGTAATGTGCCTTCTCTCTCTGTATCGTTACGGGGTGACGTCAGACACGATCAAATGTTCGTTTTACCTTTATAGCCGGAATTAAAAATAAAATTGTGCAACTTCGTATATCACGCTTATTTATTAACCCATATAAAACATATTTTCCACCTATCGTCTTCATTTTTATTAGCCAATAAAACGAGTGATTTCTTGGTTAGTGTGGCAGTGAACTGAAGACAAATGGTTCGTGATTTTAAATTTGGGAACTTCATTGCTTTTTTATTTCAAAATTGAGCTCTCTTCCTGATAGGTAATGGTTACTTTACAGAATGGATTCCAGATACCCGTCGGAAGTGACCTCACTCAGCCAAGTGGAGAGCTTGAAGGAACTGACGTTTGATAAGGGGCGGCGCTAGAGGAGTGATAGTGAGGTCACTTGAACGAGCCGTGAGGAACCCCAGAAGGCGAGTGTATGGCGTATTATAACTGCACTTGAAAATAAGATCACTTCAGATCTATCTATCTTCAGGTACACAGCAATATTCCTCTTATATGGACGGTGCTTTGACCAGACATCAACTTGTAGTCTGATAATGGTTATACCTTGGGAGGACTTGACTTGATGCACTGTATATGTCATTATGTCATAATGATCAGAGTTTTAGCTTTATTAAAATTGTAAATAACAAATTGACTCACCTGAATCAATTTAATCTACTCTCTTCCGTGTTCCCTTCCAGACCACCTAGACTGCCTAAACTTTTTCACACCTACCTAAAGTTAAAAAACAATATCACAGAAATAATTCTACTATTCCTCGAAGATTGTAAGGCAACGTTTGATGATAAATTTAATAGCTTAGATATGTTTAATACCCATATAACAAATATATAAAGGAACTTAAAAACTTACAGACTTAAGATGAGACAAATATTTATTTACATTATAAGTAGATTCTTTTAAACTGTTAATAGCTACCTGCGGATACATATAATTGGATGGCAGGCATGTTATGGTTAATATTTGTTTTTAATTTTATCTACGTTTTCACTGTACATCTGTGATTTTTCCCGAATAAATTAAAATAAAATAATGTATATATAATAAAATATTTACATATACAGGGTGTATTAGAACTCGATGTACTCTCGAAAAATCAGTAAATCTACGTCATCATTGGAGTCGATTTAGTGAAATATACTTTAGCTGAATTAGACCATAGTGTTCGAGAAAATCGAGTAGAAGTTGATTTTTTTTTTTCCATCCCGTTTTTTGAAAATTGTTATCAAGCTGATATCATTATTTGATCAATTTAATACTATTCCATAAAGAAAACATACCAAAAAACTGCATTTTTAATACGAATTAAAGCATTTACTTTGCTTATTTTAACTGGTCTTTGAAATGAGTTGGTTACTTTCGGGTTGGAAACATATGTTCTGGTCGGTATTCTGTATTTTTTGGCAGGACTTCTCTGCGCATACGAATTCAGTACCAAATCATATTCGAAGATATACTTGTATCTCGAACTCATTTAAATCGCGGCAACTGACTCGTGGACGGGGAGGGGGGCGCATTTTTGTTTGTTTGTTTCATAACATATACCTCAAATAATGACGCAACCGGCGGGCGGCTTGTCATTTTAGGCGTGATTTTTAGTAAACGAATAATTATTAATTGTGTCGAATATACTAGGCGTTTACAGGGGTGATGACTTTTTCATTGAATTGGAGACTAAGATCGATTACGATGATGTTAGTCACTGCTGGCGAAAGGGATTCCGATAAAACAATGATCATCAGTTTTAAACCTTTCCATTGTGGCGTTTATCGATGTTTACGAAACGTTCTTTAGTATGAGTAATTTCTAGGAACGTACGCACCAGTTGATGACATTAGTCTCTCGACGGGTTAATGATCACTTGATGTAAAGCAACATTTCCCGTTTACAAATCTGATAACCTATTTGACAGTTTCGGAAGTTCTCTTAGTATAAAACATCTCACACGAAATTAAATCCATTTGATTGCGATTCTTCGATAGTGAATCTCTGTCCCCTCACTCCTCCAAATTACAGTATGTATTAGCCTCGGATGCGTAAAAGGGACCCAAGAGGGAACAGCGGTGTTTTCAACTCTTGGTTCACCCTCCCAATTTGTTTACCTCATAGAGAAAACTTAATAATTTTTTTGAAATTTTTTGGAAAATTAAACGGTCGCTACCAAAAGATTTAAAATCTAAACATTTTCCCAAAGTGTGATTTTTTTTAAAAAAATTCCATATAATCATAAAATTTTATTTTTTTTCCATAATGAAATCCACTAAATTCAGGTTTTTAGAGTCCATATATGTTACCCAAAGCTAATTTTGTATCAATATGTGTTACCCAAATTTACTTTCGGGATGTGAACACACAAGAGGAACATTAGACAAAAAAACACAGGATTTGTTACAAATTCTTTTAAGTTAATTTGTCACAAAATTACTTCAAAATTACTTAAGCTATTAGTTGTTTAGAAGTCCTCAAAAAGATTTTGATGCCTACCTAATAAGAGAAACTTAAATTATTTTTTTTATATTTTTTGAGAAAAATTTAAAGGTCGCTACCAAAGATTTAAAAATCTAACATTTTCCCAAAAAGTGATTATTTAAAAAAAATTGTATTTATCATAAAATTTTATTTTTTTACAAAATAAAACTAAAATGAGGTTTTAAGGTCCATATATGTTACCCAAAGCTAATTTTGTATCATATATGTGTTACAATTTACTTTCGGGATGTGAACAAACAAGAGGAAAATCAGACAAAAAACAGAGATTTTTACAAAATTTCTTTAACTGTCACAATTTTTCAAAAACTTATTACAGAATTCATATAAGCTTTTATTAGTTGTTTAGAGTCCTCAAAAAGATTTTGATGCACAATTAACACGTAAAAAACTCATTTTGCAGACAGCAGAGTTGCTTTTTTGTAGTTCGGGAACTTTTGTCTGAAGGACTTCGCAAGTAGCAAAATATACTGCTTCTGGTCTTCATCTAGGGACAGTATTTTGTTGTACTCTTGGATTAAGGACAACCCTCTCTCTGTTGTATCATTGACTTCCTTAATTTTGTTACTATCTCCTTACTTTGAACATGTTCCTTGTCTTGGAACCAATACTTAATGTAGATTAAGACTGTAAAAATACAGATTTCTCGCAAACCTTTTCCTCATATTTTGTCAATCTGAATTGTTCTCGAAACAAGAATATTTTCAGAGAGTATATAGACTTTGCCATCCAACGTGAACTTTTAAATGACACGCCGTTTTCTAGTTCTCCTCCCAAAAATACAACGCTTAGTTGCAAGAGTTCCTTGTAATCATCTCTGGGCTGATATTCTGTCAATTGTTTTTTAGCAAAATTGATTATTTAATCTTTCACATCTTGGAGCTTTTCACATCTTGGAGCAGTTTCTAACGTCGTATACTCTTCTTTATTGATTAATTGCTAGTTTTTCTGAAATTTTTTGAATAATAATTTATCTGGTCCAGACGAAGGCCCAATTTCATTTTGAACAACTAATTCCAGCATAATTTCCATAGTGTGATGCCTACATGCTAGCCAGAGCATTTCCTTATCCATTTTCTGCTCAAGTAGAATACAATCCCCTTTTCAAGACCCAGTATTAGATACGGTTGTGTCGAAACTCATACTCTTTACTTTATTGAGTAAACGCCATGAAAGGAGGGATGATGCAATATTTTCACCTTCAGCAGACTCAAGTTTTGGAATGCAGAGAAGCTGATCCACCCCTTTGCCAGAAACTAAAACTGGAAGACGGTCAACAACTTCATAGCCTGTGATATCTTCTAACATCTTTTCGTCCCAGTGCACAGTTAATGGAACATCAGTGTCAAAATCTTTTTTATATTTTCAGCTATGTTTTGTCTACACTCTACTCTACTCTACTCTAAAGTCTACACATTTGGAGAGGGGGGTAGAGTTGGTCTAGAGTGAAGAGAGGGGTTGTGTGGTTAGATTGGAGTCTTCCTGGCATAAAAATAAAGTGTTAAGTAAGATAAGGTTTTTTTATAATATTAAAAATTACTAATGAAAATTATATTTAATTTTAACATTTTTTATGAAAAATTAGAGCCTGGTAGCGACCCCTAAAACTTGATGAAATCCAACAAAATTTTAGTTAACTTCATTTAACATATGAGAGATCAAAATGGGAGGGTGAACTGTTGAATTTTTAAACTTTCATTTTTAAGCATCACCCTAATATACATCATATAATAATATAGGTATACGGACTTCCGATTAGAATCGAATGTTTGGAGACTGTTTCTTTTGAATTGATTGTGCATTGTTGGGCTTATTTTGACCAAATAAGCTAGGCAAGTCAACATTTTAATAATAATAACAACACAGTATCAACGGGGATCTTTGAACTCAAAGAGCGCAATGCTACCACTGGGCTACTGCTCATTCATATTTCTCAATGCTTTTAAATTTAAATTAAATATTAAATTAAAATAAGTAGTTTGAAACGAAAGTGCGTTTCATTTCATAATTTCATACTTACATAATTATTTTATTTTGCAAGCTACTAAGCTTTTTAAGTTTTCTCCCGAAAGCGAACTTGTATATAACTTGTATACCTGTGGAAAAAACGTGAAAAATATTTTTTGTTTTGAAAAGGTAAGAAGTTATTTATGTAAGATAACTTCTGCGATTCAACATAAATATTTTAGCATCTTGGGAAAACGAGTTTATCTCTCTGTTTGGCAATATTATCCGACCCTAAAAGTTCACCGTGGCTATAAAATTATGAGGCTTTTTGATTATTTTTTTTAAAAAAAAAGGGTATTCTGGCGCCATGGCATGCTTTCCCCTTCTACTGCGACCACAACTGCTCTGTCATGAGAAGAGAAGAGCATCAAATAAGAAAAAAAAATTAAAAAATAAATAAGAATAAAGCTGTTTTATCTATAATAAATAAAACCCTTTTTATTTTAGTTAAAAATAAAGGGCATCCTTTTTGTCAGTTATTTCACAATACATTATTGAAAATATTACAGAACAAAAGAAACTGATTTTCAGGTTCAGAGCACGGAAATTCGTAACCAATTTTGCCAAAACAACTTTTAGAAGGATGTAATAATTATTATCATTGCATTGTAGAAAGTGTTTCAAACAAATTAAAAAAAATTAAATGCCACTAACGGTAACTTTTCCAGTTTACTTATCTGTATAAAGTTTATTGCATGAAAATCTTAACGAATTTATTTTTTACTGAAAAAAGTACATCAATGAATCAAAGTTTTAAGTAAATGCGATTTTAGTGCTTCTGTCAAAAGTGGAGGGGGCTTGTAAATTTCATTTGAAATTTAATAATTACTGAAGTAAATATTTACAAAATATTTTTTAGAAGCGTCTGCAAACTAAATCATCAATAATTGTTATCGTCTATAAAGGATATGTGTGCTTAAATTTGTGGACCACCGTATACAGTTCATCCAGTGGCGGTCGGTGACTTTTGAAGTCGGGCATGCGGTCATGGGAAGGAAAGAAACACAATTCCTATATTTTTTTAATCTGTTTAATTTATTTGATAAACATAATATCGATTATTTAGAACAGATGTTTCCATTTTTTGTCTATGGAACCTTAATTATTGGTCACTTTTTTGTGGAACCCCATCTCGACAGTAAAAATGTAAATTGACGAAAATAAAAGCCGTGAAACGTATATTTCAGCAGAATTTAAATTATAAAAATTATAAATGAAAAAAAATGTTCACAGTTTTTTCCGTTTTCTACGTCTATTACATTTCGTAATTACGTAAATAATCCGTAATTAAAATAATATTTTATTTATTTATTTTATTGTACCAGTAGGTACATAGTTTTCCGATAGGCATGCTCTGCATGCAAAGCATGCATGGACGGACCGCCACTGAGTTCATCGTTTATCCCAGAATGTAAATAATGAATGAAGCATTCTTCTTTTAACCTTTTTCCCGTCGCATTTTCATAAGAATATCAGCGATTAGCTCTGTAAAAATACCGGTATCCGATAACCCGTAAACTCCTGCTATGACTGATGTAACTCCAGATGTCCTCTATTATTTTGTGATTACGATATTTGTATGAAAGCACTACACAAAAACAATTAAATAAATAAAAATAATAATTATACGAACATTTTCTGCTTAAAATTTGATAAATATGTATTATTTTCATTAGTTTAATTTACCTGTACCTTATCACTGCTAAAATGATTACTACTACTACTTTCCCTATCCGCACCCAATGGTGCATAGGGAACTGTATTGGTACACCAAGTGCAGCGTAACTTGATAATTTTATTACATGAAGGTAGGATGATCAGTCCCACGCTTCAGTTCTAGTTATATGTGTGAGATACCAAAGAAATTAAATTCTGATTTCCCTCCATTTTATAATAATTCTACAGTAATAAATTATTCTTTGAAATAGTAACGTTCCGGAAATAAATCTCGGTAAAATTTATTACACAAATTTATTTTACTTAATTCACATTTTTGGTGAGAAATAACACCCAGGGAATTATTTCATTTCACAATGTTTTTTACGTCCCAATTATCTTAACTTAAAATCCGCTGACTTATGTATTTCATCATGAGAATTCTACTACCACTTTCCTTTATCCGCACCAAATGGTCATAGGCACTGAATTGGTGCACCACGTACGGTGTATATTATAATTTTTATTACATGAATACCGTACGTTGCCAGTCCAAGGTATCAAATATTTAAAAAAAAATGTTTTAAAAAACACATCGGAATAAAATATATCATATTGCCCCCTCGGGAATCGAACCGCGACCCCATGCACGGTAGCCAATAGCGTTAACACTATACCATGACGCAGACAAACAATTTAACTGTAAAAAAAAATGAATTTTGATCTTAAAGTCACGGAAAGCAATACAAATGAGAATAGCTTATTTGGCTTATTACATAAAAACACAGCTCAGCACGTACTAAAAATAAATTTTATATGTACCTAAATAAAATAAAAACATTAACGCAGACCCCCTCGGTCCGTAAGCTGGAAGCAGCTTTCCTAATAACAGTTTTAATAAAAGAAAATGAATGACGTAAATGGAAACATAAAAAGTTCTTAATTAAATATTCAGCAAGCTCATCAATATTCATATCCCATTCTGTGTTTTATTTCCCCTGGACCAGTTTCTGTCACTTTGTTTCCTTTACTTTGTTATGTACATCAAGTTGGATAGCGAAACAATAATTAACAATGCATATTATTTAAATTCCACGTACAGTCATGAATTATTATTTAATTAAACTGTTTATTCTATTTTTATAGAATAAATCAAGTTGGTAACACTAACAACAGCTTCATTTAATCATAAAATAGCTTATAAATTGGTTTTAGTATATTTAATTCATGCTTTTGAGAAATTGTGACAAGAAACTTGATATTAGGTCTTATATAAATAAAACACAATAAAACACTGAGTTTATCTATTTTAACACCTGTTTCGGACACGCAGTACTGTCCATCTACGGGTGTATTTTAAAACAAAACATAAATATACAATGAGAAGTTTAGGTACTGACAGGGGTGGGGGAGGAGCTGAGTGAGCTAAGGAGCTAAATCGTGTTAAAATATATAAACTCTAACTAACTAACTAACTAACCATCACGCCATTTCCCCGAAGGGGTAGGCAGAGAGGATAGAACGCCACACCACTCTGTCCTGGCATACTTCTCTTGCTTCCTCCACATTCATACATCTTCTCATGCACGCACGTCGATTATTCCGACTTCTTACTTGCCCACTTTCAAGCACTTGTTTTACTTGATCATGCCATGTCTTTCTCGGCCTTCCTCGACTTCTACATCCAGGCACAGTCGCATCATATATTTTTTTTGCCGTTCTTTCATCATCCATTCGCTCTACATGACCGAACCAACGTAAAAGACCTTTCTTAATTTTGTCGATAATGCCTTGCATTCTGCTCTAATTTCAACATTAGTGCACCTATCATACATAGTTTTACCACACATTCGCCTGAGAGATCGCATTTCAACTGCATTTAATTTACTTTCATCCTTATTTTTCCAACTCCATGCTTTACTTCCATACATAAGGGTTGGTACCAGAACTCCATTATGCACTGCCAATTTAGCCATACAAGTGTTTTATTTATATAATTCAATATGTTATTCCACAATGCAATAAATAATATGATATTAGGTCGTTTTATAAGTAACTTGTCATCAGCTCACATAATCTTAAAATAATGTATGTAGGTATTTATAACGTAAAGTATAAGCATAATTTCAGTGCTCTTGAAGCGAGATTTCTTTCTTGATCTTGTTTTGTTACACGAAAGCAACACTTGCAATCACATTCTTATGAAATATTTTATGAGAAAAAGTTGATCTAAATCATTCGGAAATAGTACCCGCGATTATATACACTGTGGCCAAACTCGCTACCACGAGGCGCACACCTACGAATACATTGATTAATAATGCCTAGCGGTTTTATTCCGTAGCTTTCACCAAAGTTAAAACTGAAAAACTGAGAAAATACTTTGAGACCTAGTTTTATTAAAATGAGCGTAATGTGTTTCCACTGAATATTCAGATAAAGTAAAACGAGAACTTTGTAGTTGATAAAATCATTAAAATGAGAGCGGAAAACACTAAATGTGTTTCCACTGAATATGGATTCAGATAAAGTAAAACGAAGGGGAGACTTTGTAGCGTGACAAAATAATACATAAATAGATGAAACAGGAGAGCAAGGAAAACACTCACACTAAATGTTTGCCATAAAAATTGAAAACAATCACAAAACAAAAAAAAAATTATAATATGTAAAACCTTTTAAACCTCAAATTATTTTCAGACAGAGAATAAATTCTTCACTTCAAGTGTTTTAAATACACAAGCACCATATTTCATATTTATTATTTAATAATGGCCAAGCTCATTTACTTTCATTGTTAGCACTATTTTAACCTCTACTTTAGGAAGTATCTGCCTTAAAATTTCTTATCCTTTACCTAAAAGGCACCCGTTAAAAAATAACCACCTTTACTGCGTGGTCACTGTGACGTCACTACAAGGTCACTGCAACCCGTGACAATCATTTTATTTATTTATTTATTATATGGACAATTTATAAAGCGCTGTTTTTGCGGAAAATCGCCTCAAGAGCGCTGTACAGAAAGAGGCTAGATCCTAACTCATCCTGCAGCTACCAAGCGCATAGACGGTTGGAGAATTTTAGTCCCTGATTAGAAATTTTAATTATAAGTAACAAAATTTTAGTAGGTATACTAAGCAATAATAAGTAGGTAAAAGTGTTTTTGTAACTGATTTTCACTAAGTAGGAGGCTAGACAACAATCTATCTTGCAGCTTCAAAGCGCATGAATGATTGAGGATCTAGCTCTTTATTCTACGTATCTACACTGTGTGGTATTTAAAATAATTTTTGTTCTTTTAGTATAAATTAGAATTTCACTAAGTATGCGGGATCCTAGTATAATCATATTATCATAATAATTCAATATCATTCCTAATCAAAATACTCTATTTTATACTTTTTCCGAAATACTAAACTCCTGGTTTGTAAACAGGACAACACGAAAATAAACAAAATTTCAAGCGTCTAAAATGTATATTTCCATAAATGTATAATATAAACAATAAATAGCTGCTTATTTTATATCCATGATCTGGGTTGATCTTTCAACAAAGTTAGCCATGGCATAAGATTGCTATCCGGAGTCACCTTTGACCTCCGCCTTCCACAAACACTAGATCCATATCGCTACTTTATGCAAAACGAGTTCAACTAAGATATAATCAGTTCCACACAATATTATCTCTTTAAAAAAACAGGTTGCCATGTTGTGTTGATGGTTTTCAAAAGATTTTATAAATTAAAATATTTAAAAAATAAAATGCACCCGCTACCTAACATTAGAAATAATCAAGGTTCGTAGGTTTTCACGGCCTTCAGAATACAGATAGTGTTTTTCTGGGTTATTATGCCGTGTTTGTGGGCTTCAGAGCACAAGAGTGCATGCAAGTTGGGCTACCCGGATAAATCAGCTCTTGCAGAGCACTACATAGAAACAGGGCATAATTTCTCATTTGAGCCAAATGTCCTTGGAAAGCCCAAAAATCATCAAGCCCGTTTAATAAAGGAAGCCATAGAAATATACAAGCATCCTAATAACATAAACAGGGACGATGGGTTACGACTACGAACCTCATGGTACCCGGTGCTTCCAAAGCCCACGGTACAAACTCCACACACTTAACCACATACATTGCCCGACTGCGACACGGTACAAATTCCTCACAATTAAACACACTAAAAACTACACTCATACATTCAGCCCTGAAGATGGACACTGCAATGTGCTCCGAAACGTCGGCAACACAAAGCCCACAAACACGGCAATAACCCAGAAAAACACTATCTGTATTAGAAATAATGTTCGAAGTACCAAAGACAATATCTTTTTTTTCCAATTTTTTTATCAGATTATGAACATGTGGTGGCCCAATGGTAGCGTCGCCGTCGTCTTTAAGTCTAGAGATCCCCGGTTCGTTCACATTCATGATGTATTGTTAATAAACTGCGTTTACGTGAGGAATATGTGGAATATAAAATTATCCTCGGTCGCCAAATTATCGGAAATATACACCTAATTAAACTACCGTCCGCTTCCATTCTCTGAATTGATCAAATGCTATTTTCTTAGTAAGCTTTGAAAGATTATAATCAACAACAAAAATTGTGTTTCTAGTGTATTTTACTATTTCAATGGCATTACTATGTGACACGTTGGACTCGACTGATATTACTGCTCTTGGCGTATGAATGCAGTACCCTATGCAACATTGAAAGTAGTAGTAATGTACATTATAAATTGGGGATACTAAATACTACAGCGAAGAAAACAAATAAGCATTCCTAAAATGATTATTAGGAATTTATGATATTATATTTATACCACTTTGAATCTCCTGTTTTTTCTTTCGCTGTATCAACTCTAAGTGTGAATAAATTCTGTCACTTACCGGAATGAGCGGTTCCAGGGTGGCGCATCTCATGGGGGCCCTCCTCCTCCGGAGGCCAAAACAGTTCCACAGGAAGGGCATACCACCCGCCCCGGCCCCTAGCCGTGCCCCCTAACCGTACCCCGACCCCCAGGCCCCCGCTCGGCCTGCGCCCCGGAACTCACAACAAGCAACGCCACTGAAATAACACAAAATGAAGAGTACATTTAATTTTTTTACGCTCACATTTACCACACTTTTACGGTGTTATTACATACACGTTAATTGATGACATCGATTGATAGAAAAATGAAATTGACCGACGCGACGTCGATTATCGATCAACCATCGATCGACGGTCGATCGTAGTAGACACACACCCGACCGATGCCGATCGTTTGTTTTCGTGTAAGCTTCAGTATACGTTCAGTTAAACCTGTCAGGTATACCGTGCGTGTATGGCCACCTTAAGATGATGCGCTGTCACGCGACTGCAGTCATTTCTTCGTACAGTCGTAATCCTTAATTTTCTGCTTAAGATGTGGAGAAGCGTGTTTGCATTGTCTTATTTTTTTTGATAACTTATTTGTTTAAGGAGATAAATGAATAATAAAAAAAATAAGACAATTCAAAACACGCTTACAATAATTTTATTGTAATTATTATTGTTAGGGATTAAGATAATTATCAAAATTTTTAGCATTATAGAGAATTAAAGAGATTCAGAGTTCGATTCCCAAGATAGACGATTTGAAATATTTTATTTCTATTAAAACCGTAAGTATTCATAAAAATCTTTCAAGGAATATTGTGTTTTAGCATAACACCCAAAACATTTTTTAAATATGGAAGCAAAAATATACAAGGATATAACGTTTGTTTATTTATTTATTTTACCTTCACTGAGATGATTTATTTATTGTTTTTTCATTTCATCTTCTTTTATCTCTCTTGAGATGTTAAGAGAAATAAAAATGAAAGTGTATTACAACGAATAATGTTTACTCTTCACTTTGCTGTCGAATTTTAAAAATGAGTCTGACAGCAGCTGAACTGTTGTTGGATATACTGTAACATAAACAAACAAAGCCCTTTTAACATCCGTCGGAAATCGAACTCGTGACCTCGATCGATAATAAACAGCGTAGTGCCGATCCTAGAGTTTGGTGTGAATACGTGAAAATAGAACTTCGCACACATAAAGGTTTCAATACAATCCGCAATCAATTACCAACATTAATAATACCGATATATACAGGGTGCCCCATAATCCAAGGTGTTCCTTTTAAGGGTGTAATGACTCATCACTCACTCAATTGATCACAGGCCAAAATATTACAAATACATGTATGAAAAAAATATTTATACCCGGTTTATGAATTTAAAATAAATCTTTAGGTGACTTTGACTCTTCATCCAAAAAAAAATGTGACGCTAACCTGACAAGTTATTAAAAAAAAATTGTTTCGATTTATGTAGTTTTCAAAATGGTATAACAATTACTATGTTTTACTTTAGAAAAAAAGATATGAATAATATTTTTTTTTTTCACGCCAAAGCTAACC
Source organism: Micrasema minimum (assembly GCA_022494985.1). Taxonomy (NCBI): domain Eukaryota; kingdom Metazoa; phylum Arthropoda; class Insecta; order Trichoptera; family Brachycentridae; genus Micrasema; species Micrasema minimum. The sequence continues at coordinate 251,354 of JAGVSP010000239.1, read as the reverse complement.
AGTATTTGTAATATTTTGGACTCTGATCAACAGAAAAGTTATTCAGGATTGTAAAACATAAATAAGAACATTAAATATAAAACGGTGTTCTAAATAAATTGGTAAGAATTACTCATAGCAATATTTCCTGTGTGTTGAACTGTAAACCGTAATGCGTCACGACGCCATGCGACGCCGACAGACGCCGACGGCAGCTTACATTTCTCCGAAGTGACGAGTCGTTTTTTTTAGTTCTGTGTGAAAAAAGCTGAAATTTTCCAATTGAATAAAGTTATTGAAGGTATGTACTATTTTCTTATATTTTTTATATTTTTTTTTTACAATTTTATCACTTAAAGTAGAGTAGTTAAAAAATATGTATAAAATTAATGATTTTTTGACCTTTTTCGCGATAAATTGGACTTAAAAAGAAAAGAAGCGCAAAGAAGCGCGATAAAATTGTTATATATGTATTCTTTGTACTATCTACTATAAAGTAACATTAAAATCATCATCCTTTATCACCCTTTCTTCATACATTATAATTGATTTTATCTTTTGTCTCTCCAGGTGCCAGTTTGGGTCGTTCGAGCGGATGATTAAATATAACTTGCATGGAGCTATTTTTAGGAGCAGAGTATTCAAAAAAATATTATTTAAATGGAAAGAAAGCAAACATTTTCTTCCGGTATTTACTAAGAAAAATTTAAGCTGACTTGATAAAACAATTGAGATGTCGGCATACCAAGAAATTTCGTCGGCAATACCTTCAACCCCTCGTGGATCTGGACGCGGACGTCCTAAAAAAAATGTTTGATGCTAGCTGTTCGAAAATGAAACGAAAAAAAGTAGCGGATCTTTTTGAAAAAAAGAACTGTTTTTTTTTAATAACCCAGAGAAATCATCAGAAATGACGGGAATAGATATCAACTGAATAAAACGTTTTGGTGTTATATTGAGTACACTGTCAAGTGGACGTGGACATCTTATAAACACTGAAGCGTTTGATAAATACGCGCACGAGACAGCAAAATTTGTACGAGGAAAAATATGGTTGGTATTATACGCCAGCATTCTGTGCACAGAATATGAATACATGGTGCAGCGGTCATCGATAGGATGATACTACCCATTACCCATTGGGCAATCATCAGAGGAACCTACAAGAAATACGGCAGAAAGTTTGGAAGACATTTAGGGAATTCCACACAAGAAAGACCTCGAGAATGAACACCAATACGGACCTAATAAATAGATTATTGGTTTCGTCTGATCCCGTAATTTCAAGTTTTCGGAAACTTCCGCCTAGGAAAAGTGGTCCTCTTTCAAAAGAGGTTTTAAATTTGTTAAGCCTACCACAAACAATACCAGTGCACGATTATGAGGACAGTGATACAGAGGCGATTTCATGAAAATCATTTGTTTGTAAAATGCATTTTTCCCATACAATTTATTTCTTATATAAATAGCCCCCTTTTTTAACGTTAAAATGTTTTAATTTAGTATTTTTCCTAAATAATATTTCAATAAATAAATTGTAATACTTTAAAACTGCTTTTATTTTTAAAAAAATGTATGTAGACATCAAATTATTTTTTTCCACCTAAATTGTCGAATTCGACGTGTGTGCGGCACCATCCACCCGATGAACCAGATGTCAATACCTTTAACTTACTAATCAGTTCACCTCAGAGGTTGCCCAATGATGCATAATCATTATCCTTCATATTAAATTTTTTCATGATCTAACATGGCGGTCCCATGGCTCTGCTCTGGTTCGAATAATTAGTGAATGGTTTTTGAAGAAAAACATAACATTCTGCTGATGTAAACACAAACTGAAGAACAGCTGTGGGATGTTATAATCGTCATACTGTGAGCTGTTATAGTGTGGTCCAGGGCGTGGAGCACCAATATCTCTGCATGCAGATATAAAGCTATACAAGTCGATATAAGAATTTATTTATCTACAGAAACAAAGTCGATAAATGCTTAAATCCACCTCCTACCGACTTGTCTATACATGTAGATACATTGGTGATCCTGCTCGGAAGATCTTACTCTACTTTGACTGTTTATATGTTTATTCACAATATCTATGCATTGAGCCGGGTGAAAAACAGTATTCCGGTCTGCAATGATGCATAGGGCACCATTGTGCATTGATACACAAGTGCAGCGAATCTTGATCATTTGTTACATGAAGGTAAGACGATCAGTCTTACGCTTCAGCGCCAGTCCTTGGTATCACATAATAAAATATTTTAATGTGAAAAACACATTCAAATAATATATCATATTGACCCCCACCGGGAATAGAACCCGCAACTTCATGCATGGCAGCACAACGCGCTACCGTTACACCATGAGGCGGACGAAGATAATCTAATCGATCCTAATATTAAAATTTAAAATCTGAACTCCGTGTGGAATCCATATGCTCCACATAGGGAGCGGATATGGTATGATGATGATGATGTACTTACAGAGAAAATGTTTTTCCTCCCTTCTATAGCGAGTTACTTAAGTGATAAAGCCACAATACTTATTTTCTAAATGACTTTTCTCCCCGACAATTCCGCCAACATTCCTGTTTTCCTGTCCTACAAACTCTCTCTCTCTCAATCTAGTTCTAGAAGGTAACCCACCCCAACAAATGTAATGTGTACCTCTCGTAAAGGAAATATTCAGTGAAGAAGTTCGCTGGGATCTTCACACTCTCGGGTCTCATTCACTTTGAAACACTTTTTACGGAACCACAAAATGCTTTTAAAAGAGCCTATCATTATGTGACACCCACTGAGAATGTTTATTTTGAACTTATATAGTGAATAGTGAGTGTCACTAGAGTGTGTCAAGTTTAGGAAGTAATTGTAGTTTTTGCGTCTACTAAATTTCAATACTTTGGAGGTTTTCGACCTAGCTAAGGGTGTCAACACTGGTAAGGGTTTTTAACAGGATCGAACGCATTGGGGCGCATAAACTGGATGAGCACATATGCATATAGTATCGCCTAGCATACATACAATTAATATACTTATCTAAAATTAAATTAAAATTATTTATTTATCCGCACTTCGTCTGCAATGTAAAATTAAATATCGGACCTTACTAGGAAGATGGACTTTTTTTTTAACAGTCTTTATTCAATAAAAAATATTACAAAAAATACTTAATTTCTTTACAAAAGAAACTTTAAATGTCCCGATAAACTCCTTAATTGGAGTTTGTCATCGGGTACAGGAGCTACAGAAAACCCAAATATGCATAGGACTATTTATTTGTCGTAATGTAAATTGAGAAATTCTGTGTCGTGACAAACAAAGAAAAAAAAAACAAATAGGTTTTAATTTAAATCACATTTTATATTTTTTCATGGAAAAAATCAACTTGAATAATCCTCGTTGCATAAATAGGCTCAATAAAGATCGATATCGATAAATATCGGAGCTAAAGAACATGTGCTTCACTACCGTAAAGAAAAAAACATGAAGTATTGCATTTTTCGGTCTATGGTTGCCTGTCAATAATTATATAGGCGCCCATGTATCAAAAGTAAAATAAACGCTTGGAAGAGATATAATATAGTGAAAAATCACTCGTAAAGACAACCTAAATCGGTCACATCCTAGTTCCTGGTACATGTTGTAATACTAACAATAATAAAATGTAAAAGCAGCCGAACGTTCCATGTTTTTTCCTCCTACAATTATTTTTATGGCCATATCAAGGGGATGGAAAATGCTGAGAAAAGTTTTTCTAAATAGCTGACATTGGACGGGCGTAAGTTCGCGAATGAATTATGTAAAACCGTATTTGGGATTTGTATTCTTTAGATCTGATCTTCATTTACTTTCTTTTCTACTTTCAGCCAAAATTGATCTTATGCGATTTTCTTACTTAATTTAATTAGTCTGTAAAAATATAAATTCTTTAAAATCATTTTAATTAAAACTTTGTTATTAACAACAAAACCTTAGTAGTTATAGACAAAGTATTTTATTTAAAAAGTTTATAATATTAGAGTGAATAACTACAACGTAAGTACTTCTACTATAAATTTTATAAATCCTTTTGCTTAAGTTAAATAAATTGCAGCGTCATCTGCAGGCGATTACTAGTAATTAATTTAACTCGGTCAGAGTCTTAATTACAAAAATAAAGTAATGTGATAATAAATACTAACTTTAACTTCAATATCATAGATGCAAACGCGCTGGTAGATATTCTCGAGCTTATATAAAAATCAAAATTTTACCTGGTGGAATTCCTCGTAACATATATACAAAATCAAAAATTTTACCTGGTGTGGATATTCGCTAATAAGCGGAATGGGGAATGTTGTAGTAGATAAAGTGGCCACTTAACCCAGCCAATGACAGGTCATAAGCCCTATAAACGCTCGATTATTCATATTCCTGAATTTGAAAAATTCTACGTCATCTCTGTAGGGATATAAAATGAAATAAATAAAGTTATTTTTCTTCGAACGTTTTGTTTAAAAACAAAATTAATTACAAATAATATATCCATCTTCTATTGTATTTAGACGGTAAGGCTTCACTTTGACCACTGGGGAGGTTATTTTAACTACTCTCCTCTCCTGCAGTAAATCTAGGACCCAATTAGAAATACGATTTGCGCAATGTGCACTCTCCACTGCATATTACTACGTATAGATGTAGATATAGATCACACATGTGTTATTAGATTAGTTTCCCAGCCAACAGCACAGGAAAATTCATTTCATTTGGTATCAGACAAGCAAAATAAATCTAAAATTGACTATATAATTTTAAGTATACTCGTACATAAATTCAAACCTAATTCTCACTTTGTAGTTTTCCATGATTATGGAGTAAAAAAGTGATTTCATAATCAAACAAATTTGTCTACTGCTTCTCTGCTCTCCCTTATCCGCACACGACGGTGCATAGGGCACTGCATTTGTACACTAAGTGCAGTGAGTCAAGTGAACCAAATGGTTACATACCCTGATTAACAGAATTAGTAAAGATGATACCATAAAAAGTACCTGTTTTCGAATAAGTTGGTGTTTGTTGTTCTTGGATGGTTTAGTGTACCTATTGAATTATTTAAATAAAACACTTTGATTTTTTGTCCACTGAGTTTATTTTTTAACACGACATGTTTCGGACACGCAGAACTGTCCATCTACAGGTGTATTTTAAAACCGAAGATAAATATACAATGAAAAGTTTAGGTACTGGCAGGGGTGGGGGAGGAGCTAAGTGTGGGAGGGGTGGTATGGGCGGTAGGGGGTCTAGCAAGTGGGAATAAACTAAGTAATGGTGATGTATTTTGAAAGGTTATGTTATTTATATAATATATTATTTGAATTTAAGTTTTTTTGAATTTCGATGTTCTCTAAAATTGTTCATTTTTTTTCCTTTATTAATATTTGAATGTAAAAGTTTGAGATTATGTGAGTGAAAAGAATGATCGTTTTCCAAGGTATGGTTGGCGAACTCTGAGAAGGTATTTGAAGTTAAGGCCCGGCGATATTGTTTTAGTCTATATGTAAAAGTGTTTTATTTAAATAATTCAATATGTTATTCCACAATGTTAACGCCGATTCAATAAATAATAGTGTACCTAAAGGAAGTTATGTAGTTCGTTTTAAGCAAATGGTAGCAATCACAAGTTTATATAATATGAGTAAATACCTGCATCAAAAGTCATAAGTGTAAGTGATTACCTGCCTATCGAAATCATTGATGTCAAAGTTTTATTTCTTAAAAGATTTTTCTTTGTTGTAACAAACCTACTCATACATTTACGTTACGGTTGTTTGTTGGTCGGAACAAAAAATATGGATGGATCCCTAAAATATTTTCGCAGTAAAAAGCGTCGTAAAGTCTGTGTAAGTTCAGTGTAACGCCATGTCGCAGTTTACAGTAGCGAGAGCGCCATTTTGGTGTTAACTTTGAACATTTTCCGACCCAGATTATTTACAGTGAACTGTGATGTTCCTGTTTTCCGATTTGGGTCGGGTAAACACATGTGGTGGCATTTTTTGCTCCATGAACAAAATCCGATACTTTTCGAAGTCTGCGGTGTTTTTATTGTCTTATGTAAACAGCTCGTGTATTTTGTTTTCGTGGGGGTTTTTCTAATTTTTAATTTTTTTACGTCCAAAGGATCAGAAGCTCCCAAACAAATCGTTCGACAAAATGTATCAAAACACAAAAACGGTTAATGACTTACAGTTTTGTGGAACTCTAATAACAAAATGGTTTAAAATAAGCCAAGGAAATTATTTTAAACAGTTAAATTAAAGAAAAGTTTTTTTACGTATGTAACTATAAAATATTGCGTCTTTCTATAATATTACGTTCTAATTGAAAACTGTACTATTAAAAATGCGTAAAATAGAAACCTTTAACCTTCAATGTACTACCCTTTAAAAATAAGTTGGTTTATAGAATGCATTAGTAAGTAATACATGGTTATCTTAAGTAGTAATAAAAAGTTACTTTAGTTATTAAAATTAATAATAAACAAGTAGGTAGGTACTTAATCTGGATCTGCTAAAAATAGGAGTGCTCTTAAAAATCACATTAATTAAACTTTCCGCTGCAAAATTACCGTCGTAATACGTAATTTCATTCCACATAATAATTGATTTGATGATACCGAGAAAGGGTTGAATGAAATGTAAATTACATAGCAAAGCAGAGCAGAGCAGGAGAGCAGAGTAGAGCACTATCGTTTGACTTTACCGCGACTAATTACTAATTATGTTTCAGTTGGTTGAAATTAGTTCCGCGAGGATAACGACTGATGATTGAATTAGGGCGGCTGAGGAAATTCATTTCACGACCAAGCTGGTCCAAATCTTGTTAGCATTTATGTTTTTCAAATGTATATAAAAAAAGAGAGTAAACTTCAAAATGACTGTAATAAATTCTACAAAACTGTATTTTCTGATGGTGTTTCTAATGTACTATATCGTTTAATTTACTGACAGAAACATTGCGATTGTTCATTATTCAAATAGAAAACTTTAAATTTTTTCACCTAGATTTACCTTGATTATTTATAAACAACGTTTTTTTCAAGAAATAATGATCAAAACAAGTTTATATACCTCAAGAAAGGCGAAGAACTAGGTAAAAAGTCAATGAAATTATAATTATACTATCGCTCTTGAGGCAATTTTTCGCAAAAACAGCTGATATGTTGTATGAATATGATGAAACCAAATACGTTTATCCTTCTTATGAACATTTCAGCCTTACATGGAACAGGCTCGTTACATGTAGTACGTATATATCTTGTACTGGGAGGAGGGCAAACTGTTCCGGTAATTGGTACGTGGTTCCATGTTGTGTGTCTTCCTTGATTAGAAGAGCAGTCTTCCAAGTGACCTCACTCCCGCATTAATCCGTCGACTTGCCAATTACACGCTTGGCTTCCTTTTCGGTTAATATTATACAGAGCGACCAACAACATTCATCCCGCATCCCGATACACTCCTAACGTATTCCATACCAGACACTCGGTCCCTTTTATTAAGTCTATACCTACCAAACTTGGTGCAAGATTTTTAAAATTTTAACGTAGTGAAACAGAGCGGATAATAATCATAAAAACCATCGGTTCTAACCGTTTAGCGATTAACAAGATACAACAATAATTGTAATCGCTCAAATTTTGAGAATTTGAAAATAAATAGTTCGCTTTGATGACCGCGAGCTTTTAATAATTTGTCTCTGCCTGAAGATTTTTTAATTTTTTTTTTTATCAAAGACCAAAAGCAGATATGTATATAAAATGGGCACCGAAAACCATTTGAATGCAAAGAATGGGTCAACATTTTTCCATTTGAAAATGTAACATGAAAAATAGTTTTTAAAAAAATCGAATGTAAAATAACCCATTTCAAAAATGCGTTGAATATGCGAAATGGTTTTTCAAGTAAAACAACAAAGAAGAGAGACCAAACAGCAATAATCATATAATTTTCAAAACAATTTACTTCTAAATATTTTTTACTGGTAGAATCTTAATTAAAATACCAAGCGTAGAAAGTATTAGCGCTTAGCTTCATTTCATGACTGACTTTCAGTCTTGTTAGTATAAAAATATAAAATTTTTCACAGATTACATTCTTAAACTTCACACTTTCGTAATGGATTCACGGTAACTTGAATATGGGTTTTCATATCCACGCTCTTTAAAGGTAAAAGTTAAACTCTCGTTAAGTCGAAGCACCTCTCGGTAAAGTTTTCCGATAAAGCTGTCGATAAGTTCGGTGCAATATTTTAAACTTTCCAACGGAAAAACTGACATTTATGTTGAGAAAGTTCGCGCTGTGTTATCATAACAGAAGATGGAGGGTATATTCTGATGGCTTCACTGCCTAATTCAATTATCTCTACGGTATACATACTTACTAACATACCTGCACTATAAACTTGTAGATATGTAGAATATAGTAAGCTAGCTGGCGCTATTGTTTGGCTTGGAATACAAATTATTTGTATAATTCTATAAAGGCTTTTTTAAGATGGGTAATAATATTATGTACATAGTCATAAAATTTGATACAATTTCGCACTGTCAGTGGATAATTAAACATATTGCAAGCAAAATTCCATTCAAAGATTAAAATTTGGTAGAGAAAAGTCGATTACCACAAAACGTGATAAACGTGGAAAGCTGCGTGATAACCAAAGAGAATAGAGGCACTACTCTCCCTTATCCGCACCCAATGGTACATAGGGCACTGCATTGGTACACCAAGTGCAGTAAATATTGATAATTTGTTACATGAAGGCAAGATGATCAGTCTTACGCTTCAGAACCAGTCCAAAGTATCACATATAAAATATTTTTTATGTGATTCAAATTCAAATATATATTTCATATTGGCCCCCACCGGGAATCGAACCCGCGACCTCATGCATGATAGCCTAGCGCGCTACCGCTACACCATGAGGCGGACAGTAATAATGTATTATATCGTCGCCCTCGTGGAAAAACTCACCAAATGCAGTTTTAGTCAAACTCAAGGTATTTACACCGGGAAACTTGTAATTTCACTAGAATCAATGAAAAAATCGCCAAAATTCTATTTTTTTTAATGTTGAAATTCGTATTTTTTTTTTTTTTTTAATTGTGGATACACTATCGCAAACCTAAAAAGGCGCATCAAACCTCCAAAATGTTTCGTAGTTTAATAATAATTAGGGCGATCAGATTTTTTTTTTCAAAAACTTTTAAACGCCCGTATCTCATAATGTAAGTTTTGTCACATGGTGAGTTTTCCCATGAGAGTGACGATTTGTACAACAAAGTTTTTTTGGGGTTTTTACAGATTAGAAGTCAAGTAAATACTACTTAAATAAAATTTAAACTATTAACATGAATACTAGTTTGTTTATGAAAGAGTTATTAGTTACCGGTTCAGCCGAGCGGGGGCGTAGTCGGCGCGGGTGACAGTTCACGATACCGGCGCACCACAGCACTATCGGCGGTCGTGTGGAGCTCTCCGCAGGTCAGAGTTGGCGACTTGCCGCGGCGTCGCCCGCCGGTCCACTGCCGCCCCCGCCGCGGCCTCCCGCCCTACACCAGGCGCCCTCCCCCCGCCCCCGCCCTGTTATCCTGATAACAAGACACCATCTCGACTCGATGCTTTTTGATTCTAGTCCTCGTTTTGATAGTCGTCTGCCCTCGAAAGACTTGCAAGAAAACACTGTTACCTGTACATGATGCAAAACTCGATGTACAAGCGGGAAACCAGTGAATCTACTAAATATTTTAAGTCGATATTGCAGAATAATTTTTGTTTTATTTGACCCATAGTTTTCGAGAAAATTAAGTACGAGGTTAAATTTTTACAAATTGTTATAAAAAATCATGTATTTAGTCAAATTGATCATCATCATCATCTCAGCCCGTTGAGGTCCACTGCTGGACATAGGCCTCCCCCTGCCGTCTCCACTCCTCCCGATCCTGCGCCGTCCCCATCCACTGTCTTCCAGCAGACTTCCTGATGTCGTCCACCCATCTCATCGGGTGGACGTCCTTGAGGCCTCTGGTTCCTCGGTCTCCACACCAGAACGCGTTTCGTCCATCTGTCGTCCGTCATTCTGGCTATGTGACCGGCCCATTTCCACTTCAACCAAGCGATTCGCTCCACCACGTCGCAGACCTTTGTCTGGCGTCGGATCCAATCGTTCCTTTTTCGGTCTTTTAATGTTATTCCAAGCATGATCCTCTCCATGCTCCATAAATAAAACAAAATCTAAAACAGCATTATAATACGAATTTGTGCAATTCGACTTAATCTGATGTACTAATGAAAGCTTTCATGAGAAGAAAAAAAATGATTTTTTCAATCTCATATTCAAAAGCCACGTTACACATTTGACCTCAAATATGATGTAGGTTCACCAGTTTTCGGGTTGTACTGCGAGTTTTGTTACTTCATGTCTACTGTAAGTTTAAAAAAACGAGTCAAATGTAGATAGACTACATAATAGTAATAATTTTAATTTCTGTATTGGATGTTGTTACTCCCCTAGCCCTAGGACACGTGCTGGAGTGTCGTCACTTCCCAACTAACAATTTAGTTCTAAAAATGTCATACCTAGGCTAGAACCTTTTTAAAACTAAAATTGGTATTAAAATATTATTTTCTTAATTTATTGTTTAAATTGGGTTCTTCCCGATTTTTTATTATTTATTTCAAAAAATTGATTGAAAAATAACAATATCAACGGATTTAAAAAAAAAAAATTACGATGGCATATGAATTTTCTTGCGCGGTTTGAAGTAGCGCTTTTTCAAATCGCTCGCAAAATCCCCTATTTGGCGCGCATGCGGTGTGACGTCACAGCAATATAGGCGCTGACTACGGAATGAATTTCACGCCTTTCACGGTGGACGGGTATGATTTAAATTTAATAAATTTAAATTGAATAATTTCAAAGATGAAATAATGCTTTCAAAAGTTTTAGCTATATTTCCAGAGGCGATAAATGAGCTTACTTGTTATTAAAATAAAAAGAATAAACGCAGTCCTCAGTCTGTGAAGATATTAAGCTTAATTTAACGGTAGAAATATGATTAAAATATCTGTCTATCTTTATTTTTATTAAAAAAATATTAAAGTAACAAGACTAGACAATTAGGTTCTTCAAGATTTTTTATTTTTTATTCAAAAAAATTGATTTAAAAATTACAATATCTTGGATTTTTTTTTTTTATTTTTACGATGTCATATGAATTTTCTAGCGCGGTTTGAAATAGCGCTCTTTCAAATCGCTCCCAAATCCTCCATTTGGCGCGCATGCGGTGTGACGTCACAGCAATATAGGCGCTCACTACGGAATGAATTTCACGCCTTTAACGTCGACGGGTATGACGTCATTAGCCAATAACGGGCGTTAAAAATCATTCGTATTTTCGTGTTTTTAAAACATAAATTTAGAATGAAAACAAAATTTTTGATCATTGTGTTTTATATCGTTGGATTTGTAAAAATATCCTTTAAATATTTATAACGTTTCCAAGGATATTCATGCTATCGGGAAGAACCTTATTGTATGAATTTGAATAGAGAGTCACTATGACTTGTTTTTTGTTGACTTGCAACATTTTGTGTCCTGTTAATATCATTGGTCATAATAAGCCTTAGGGATCCTCTATGGTCTATTGTCACTAATAAAGAATATGAGATTTACTCAGCTTAGTGAAAATCAGTTTCAAAAACACTTACTAAAAACTTCAAAACGTACAATGAAAGCATTATTTTAGCAAGATTATCAAATTAGCCATGAAAAAATATACAGTAAAATAGTTTATGGTTTATGCATATTATTATAATGTTAAAAAATCTCATAAACTATAGCGAACGTTCCTACGTTATTTACCTAAGCAACATTTAAAAAAACAGAAATGCTCTGAATGGTAGGGCATCTACCAGCCTCTAGTAAAAGCTTTCATAAGCACTATACAGGTGTAACAAAACTCGTAGTACAACCCGTAAACTGGTGAATCTACATCGTATTTTGAGACGATTGTGTAATATGACTTTTTAATCTGAGCTTTTTTTTTTTGAAAAAATTTTTTTTCTCACAAGTATGGCAGATTAAATAAAATTGCTCAAATTCATATTAAAACGCGTTTTTCAGTTTTGTTTTCTTTATGGATAGTATTAATTTGACTAAATACATGATATTTGATAACAATTTGTAAAAAAAATCAACTTCATACTACAATGCCCTGACTCGACACGGACTATCTAGTGAGCAGTCGGGGCCAGATCATTGGCATGAGTCTCTACTGATTGAGTCGCCATCCCATTATTGTGATTTTATTAAATGTGAAATGTAATAAATAAATAAATAAATTTTCTCAAAAACTAAGGGTCAAATAAAAAAAAAATTCTACAAAATCGACTTCAAATATTATGAAGATTCACTGGTTTCCCGCTTGTACATCGAGTTTTGTTACACCTTGTATTATGCTTTTTGCCGCATCCCCTCATATGGGTTTATTTAACAATTTTAACATCCTTGGTAGGCACCTAATTTTAAAGTGGGTAGAAGTTACCATATTATTTTATTTAGGTACCTACGTAACAATCTACATAAAATAATATTATAAATTTGTGCGGGTACCTACCTGAATATATTTATACAAAAATAATTTGGATTTGGAACAAACCGATGAAGAAAAAAGAAACAATAGAAAAGCATTTTTTATTTAAGTAGTTGGTTTTTAATATCTCTGGTTTTTACACGGTTTATTTTTCAAGATAATCTTTTTTCCATGTAGGGCTGTAAAAAAATAATATTATTTCTCGTATTAATTTAACTTGCATTTTTCTATTCTAAGTTAATGTGTGCCACGGACATCGCTTTCACTAATACCTTGAAATTAACATCGTAATACTCACATTTTGGATATTTTTTGTCAGTGGTTGCAGCAACAGTGTATGTTTATAAAATAACGCCAGTTTTGGGCATATGGCTAATTTTGACAATGTGGGTTGTCATCACACAATATTCAATGGCATTCGACAATCTGGACCTAGTCTGTGGGCTGAACCCTACACAGTAGACCCACCAGCTGGATGCATTTAGAAAAGAAGTCATATAAGGGGTGAGTAGTAAATTTTTACTGAATTATCCTAATTGAACAATAATTTATTCAGGACTAGGCTGCAATACAAGTAATTTTGCATTTAATGTTTTGAAGTAAATGCAATTTTTTTTAAAATCTGCTTGTTTGAACATTTTTATTTAGCTATAATTTTTTTTTCATACAGCAAGTATAATACTTTTCTTCTTCTTCTAAATATTTCTTATAACCTACTTATAATTGCTAGAAAATAATTTCGGTTTGTGCTTTGTTTATTTGGAAATTCTCTGAAGGTGAAATTATCTGAAGGTGTTTAGTGTCCAAATAAATTATATTATGCTGGACTAAAAGTTGCATGCGACACTCCAGAATGGTGAGCCACCCTCCCCACTCCACTACTCCGCCTACCCCCCAACAAGGGCTGAAATCTTTACCAAAGTACTTTTACTTAATTCTAGCGTACAAACTTGTGTTTTGTATACTTTTTATTACCAAAAATAAAAGCCCCAGGACTGGGAATTCTGACAAATTATTATTTTTTCTAAATCCCACAGAATTAATTGTTTTATTTTCCTGAGATGTTATACTCGTATATATCTAAATTACAGATGGAGTGTAAGTACAAGTACATAGTTTTATATTTAGATTTTTTTCTTACCTTTGAATTGAGTTTCTTTATTCTTTATGGTGATTATTTTACTGGACCAGCGCTTCGATTCTGTTAACTTTTTTCAACTACTGCGCATACGATTTTGTACTGAATTCGTATGCGCAGAAGTGTCTAAAACCTGAGAATCTCACCGCAGTTGGTATAACTTATGACTGTAATATACCTCTCTGTGTATTCAATATAATACTTACCATTATAATTCCTGGACTTTAGTGGGCACAGAAATGAGAACACAATACAGTTAATATAGATATTTATATATTTGAAAACTCCAATAATGTACAAAAAATACTATTGTAATAAAATTATTTGTTATCATGTACTTATAATGCCTGTCAAGTATTGAATAATTTAGTTTGTGGGTTGGTTGGTTGGGCTTGTCTCTACTAGGAACAGTTACTAGGGGGGGGCGGCGCCCTCCTACGCTGAGATCAATGGGGAGCCACCCCCCCGCTCCACTACTCTACCTACCCCCTCCCTAGCCCCCAACAAGGGATGATGAGGAAATCTTTACCAAAATACTTGTACTAAATTCTAGCGTACAAACTTGTGTTTTGTATACTTTTTATTACCAAAAATAAAAGCTATTTAGTTTGATTTAATATCAGGGCGGTCGCGTAGAAAGGCAATCGAGTTGTAAAAATATAAAATTGGCGCGAGGATGGCTTCGCCGTACCCATCGCATCTATATTATATATATATATATTTTATAAAAAGGAATAATGTTAACATTTCAAACAACCTATTACGAATAATATTATTAAATCAACCATCTCGTTATATCGTTAACAACTTTGGTTGTGTATTCTACACGTAAACAAACATATTGTTAATAATATGTACAAATATCGTAGTTATATGAAACAAGGTATTCCGACCAAATCATTCTACATACAGATCACAATGGGGCTAAATAAATATATAGTCAGCTCCTTGCCCTTGCACTGGTGTGCAGTCCATGGAGCTGGCGGGACCGAACCTCTGGCGCCGACCGTTGAAAATTACTTCTGAGGTATATAAACTTACATTACTCTCTTCTCTCCTCTTCACTAAATAGTATCTATACAAAACATATAATAACTACAAGTAAACCGTAACTAACGGAATCACATTTTCAAACTCGGTTTCAGGTTTCTAAAATACAGCGGAACCCTAACCTGAGGAACGATTCCACGATTCCACCCGGTTCGCAGTAGAGTATCTGGCCCTTATCAACAATTATTGTAAATAAATAGCTATTTCAAAACGTAAAAACTTCCCGTCGGTCACCAAGCGTAATTTTCAATCGGCGGCTCTCAAATAATAAAACAGGTGAAATTATAAAGAGTTAACTTTAAATAGAAATGCAACATTTTGCTCAACTCAACTCAACTCTGGGTGATATGACTCACATTGGTAATCTCTGTAGAGTCACGCAACCTCTCTCCACACTCTGATAAACTTTTCAAAACATAAGCAAAATACATACACACACATATACATATACACATTTCACAGACATATATATGCATACACATATACTGCTTACAGGTCAATAGTGGAAATGATCGTGTCATTCTATGTTTTTACTTCTAATCCAACCGATACATTGTACCAACTTTATACATTGAGAGAATAATACATTTTTACACTTTTCCATAAATATGTTTATAATTCGTATACATTCTGAAAAGAAAGAAAATCTGCAGATGAAACCGCGCGGTCGGGAGTGGAGGGCTATGTACAGTTGTACAGTGTACAGTGTACAGTACAGGGAGGGACAGAAGAGCGGAACATGGTGGGTGCGGAAGGTGCAGCGCTCGGGATCGACGGTTTCTTTAAGTGTAACTTATTTACGTGTAAATACACCTAGTAAGTGAGTTACAGCCATTTAGGTACTGCGTAGACCAATATTACTATAACATACGCCTAACAACTACACCCGGATAGCATCTGTGGATAAATGCTTCGCCAACTCGACCTGCGCACTCACTGCCAATCTGTTTCATTCCTTATATATTACATTACATAGCACATAATAAAATTCTTTCTCTTAAATATTAATTATAATAAAAGCCGTCCACTTAGGAATTGTTTAAATAAGAAAAGTGTTTGCACTTGTTTCTTGTTACACTCTATGTACAGTTCGTCAGCCACATTGCGCAATATGTATATATGTACAGGAGCACGGCTATCCCGGAATATCACAACGAGGACTTCACTCCGACAGCAACTTCTGGAGCAGCGAGGACTTGTGATCACCTCCCCTGACTTCCTCCATAGTAGTCTGCAATACACAAACAAGATACTTATTTCCACCCGTTAAGTCTTACAACCCAACACCCTCACTATAAATTCTATACACAAAACATTAAATATAGGTTTTTTAATACTGCTATAAATATAATATTATATTTTTGACTTAACAAAATTTTGAACAGAACTAAAGTAAATTACTATCATTAGAACCAGAGAAGTGAAGGCAGTGTAGTGGAAACCGGAAGTGGAAGTCGAAATCAATCAATCATCTTCATCAAAAATTAGACGGACTATTAAAAAAAACATTACCATCATCTGGGTGCTTAAGAAATACGTTAGCATACGTAAATTTCTTCGCTGGCAATGATTTTCCATACAAAGTGATGAATTTGATCTCGATGTTTGTTTATGCTAAGCACCCTGCATTCATTATTCTTTTGCCTTATTAGTAAACTACAATATTATAAGTTGATTGGTTTGTAACTTTCACAAAATCATAATAATTTTTATATTTTATGGCTAATATGTTTCATGTTGACATTAAATGTAATATTCTCGAGTTAAACAGCGTAGTGCCTTAAGCAATATTAAGTGTTGAAAGAAGAAAATAAAAACAGCTAATTTAAGTCGAGGTCGGTAGATATAATGGGAAGAAGGTAGATATTGTGGTAAGCTTAGACCAACTGCCAACAATACTATTTCAACCAGTAGCTCACTAAAACCTTCAATACAAGAGTCCATGCACAATCCACATTATTTTTATTATTCTTTAAATAAAATGTTTGTTTTTTTTTCCAAATACTTTTTATTATTTATGCAACAATTGTTACAGAAAAAGCTCACAAACTTAAAAATTAATGTAAACGAGAAGCATGCAAATTAATATTATTATAAAGCTTCCAATGTTTATCGACCCAAGCATTAGTTGTTAGTGAAGATAGTCGGCATATTTGCAACAGTAATGGTCCATCCCATTCACTCGACAGTCACTACGATTTTTCAAAACCACTACAGTGTTTTTACTCAGTTTACTGTAACTATAGATGAGAGATATAAAATGCGACTAGTTTCTAGAGAAATACTTGCCGTTAATGTGAGTCTACCAAGAGCAATGAGTGCTATTTGACAACCACTTACATAAGACTTGACTTCAATGTATTAATATATTTAAAAAGGCATAAACAAACATGCATGCATAACTAGACAAGTAAATACTGGTGTTGAATAATATAAGCTAAAAATGCACGAGATTTGAAATCCAACAAAACGCTACGAAGAAATTAATAAAAAATGAAGCTATTTGTATTGAACACACAAGATTGAAGAAGTAAGTAAAGAAACTGCTGCTGCGGAAGCGCACAAAGGTTTAGAACAAGCACACAGAAGAGAGCACTGCGGCGTGCAGACTCACCGGAGTGGTGGTGCGGTGCGCGTCCCAGAGCTTCGGGTTCCCGGCGCCACCTGCGAGCACACACCCTCACGTCACCTCACAGGACCCCCCACTAGCGCACACGCACACACTGGCTGGCAACCACCCGCAACACCACCACTTAACTACGGCCTAATACCCATACTGGGAAACGTGGTGCTCCGTAATATTTTACCAGCCAGTGTGGGATGGGGTTGACCAAAGCGTGGGAAGACAAAGCCTCGCTTAGATCTGATTCATTTCATTTAAGAAATACAGGATCCATTTTTTACAAACCCACATTTATAAAACAATTGGGTATTTAAAAAAATTAATGAAGCGACGCTTTGTCTTTAGCCATTCTTATCAATTAACCATATATCCCTAAAATACTTAAACCATTTAGATTTAATACCAATTTGCTAACATTTTTATATCTAACAAATCGGATAAAAATAATAGAAAGTATCTTGAAATACCAAATCCAGACAGTTATTTTATTTACAAGTGAATAAGGTCCGTAATAATATGTTCATGTGAATTACCTTCAATGGGCTATTGTAAACATTATATTCCATATGCTTTTACCATATATTTTAAGTGCAATTATTATTTATCTACATTCCAAATCCCAGGTATTGTTTGTACATTCATTATAGAAATATATTAGTCACCTTTTGAAAAAAAACATTATAAATATTATCAGACATTGTTAGTCCGAAAGGTCATGCAATAGTGTGGAGAGGGAGTGAGAAGAAGTGAAAATATCTACATGATAATACTGTCCTGTGTACGAGGGGCATTCAATATAACATAGTCGAAAATGAAACTATACCGCATGAGCAACATACATTTAAAAAAACACTTTTTGATCTGTTTATTTAGTTCCTAATATGTCCAATATTCCACTAGAACATACGAAGGGGGAGAGAGAAGACAGTCACCAGTGGTGGTGATATTAGAACATATATAATATACCTAATGTTCTTTGTATCTCTTCTATAACGTTATTATTGGCATTTGAGCGGTATTGTTTCTTCGTCGATGATATTCTCAGTATAAGTATGAAGGAATGCGGCTATGAATTAATAGTTAATTATCTTGTTTTATCGTACTCATTAGAATTATAAATACTGAATTTTCATTTCGCATTTCGACAGCAAAACTGAATAATTTTTTTTGGGGTACTTTAAAAAAAATTATTGCTAGAATAAGTCCATAGATATGAATCAATATTGACTACACATTAATTAGTATTGTAAAATAAAATAATTACTATTATTCCGAGTCCTTTCCTTTTACCAATACTGAGAATATAATATTCTTCGCCCCTCATACGTATATAAATAATTGGAAAAAATTCATCAAATATTTAAATATTGATAGCTTTCTCATAGTATTTGGAGAAAAAAACAAGACACTTTAGATTTCTTTGAATACAGTTCAATAATTTTTTTATTTATACTGCAAATGATTATGGTCTATGAAAAATATTTGGAGTACTATAATTATTTGTGAGGTCAGTCAGTTCATTATAATAATTGTGGGTATACATACTAATCTACTACTTTTCCTTATCCGTACCCAATGGTGCATTGGGCACTGCACTGGTACACCAATTGCAGTGAATCTTGATCATTTTATTAGATGAAGGTAAGATGATCAGTCATACGCTTCAGTACCAGTCCATTATTATGAGTATTGTCTGAAGACTATTGTCGCACCAAAACATTATGGATAAATGGTAAATACTCACCACTCCAACACTATAATATGAAAGAGCTAAAATGTAAGTAAATTAATGTACCTGAGGGTGGCATCTCAAAGGAAAGTCCGAGGGAGTCGAGGTCGGGGGGCGCCTGGGTGAGCATGTCCGGGGGCGGGGGGCGGGGTCCTCCCCCGGGGGGCACCCCCCCGCCTGGGCCTGCGCCCCCCGCGCCGCCCCCCACGCCGCCGCCGGTGCGGGCACCCACCACCGCGCGGAGTTCATTTCTCACATACTCTGAGGTCATGCCGCCTACAAAATATACCAAATTTATAGCATTCGCATCTTGACACATAAATAAACAAATTTTGTGTTTAGATGTTATTCTAAAATAATTGGCATAGTTTTGAAATATAAAAAAAAGGTATTAAAAAAATACATTTTTGGTCTACAATACAATTATATTCTAACCATTAAAATAATTTTGGACTTCTTTTAAGGACAGTTTAAATAATACATAATATATGATTTTTACTTTAGCAACACAACAGCGCGGGGAACTAACTATTTGATTTAAGTAATTTATTTAGATAATATAAAAAAATAATACGTTTGCATTCTTAGAATATACCTACCCAAATATTTCAATTTCAGAGCTACTTTCAAATTGTCGAGAATATCTGTTCCAGAAAGTAGGAAACAAATGGCGGAGGATCAAATCTGAAGTCTGACCGGTTCAGTAATCATAATTTTTAATCCCTATTCTAGGTTTTATTACTGGCATTATGATTTACACGTTTAACTAGATTCCATGTTAAAATCCTCTCTGAATTAATTTAACCTTCGCACACTTTACCTGCCCATAAAGAAGAACTAGGTACTTGTGAAGACTTGTATTTAAGTGTAATTAGACACAAGCATATACCGCTCAGTTTATACATTAGGTAGGTATATTTTCTCAAGCTTGTACAGCAATACAGGACAGTGCAGAATGGCAATTAAAGTATGCGTATCGCGTACGTTTTTATACATACTTAACTACTTTCCCTTATTCACACCCAATGGTGCATAGGGTACTGCATAGGTACACCGAGTGCAGTGTGTATATTGATCATTTTATTACATGAAGGTAAGATGATCAGTCATACGCTTCAGTACCAGTCCAAGGTATCACACGTGAATATTAATATAAAAATCACATGTTAATAACTATTTCATTTTGACCCCCTACGGGAATCGAACCCGCAACCTCATGCACGGTAGCCAAACGCGCTACCACTATGCTACAAGATTTCGTTTAATAGAATATGTTTTTAGCACAGTAAATATATAAAATATAGAACCAAAACAATTACATTCAATATTGCACGCCCAGAATAATAATGGCACAACTTGGAAAACACCTTTTTACAGATGAGTACTGACAATCCTTTATGGTATCAGATATCAAAGATAAAAGAAACATTTTGAATGTGTCCAAATCCTTGCGAATATTGAATTTTATGTATGACGGGTTTGCATAAATTGTAATTGATATTTCAAGAGAGTCAAAGAAATACATTTTTTCTTAATAGATGGCAGAGAGAAATTGCATAATAATAATTATCATGTGCAGCAACATGACAATTCACTGTTTTTATATATATTTAGGAAATTGGCAGATATGGATATCTGATATAAGGCAGAATAAGGAAAATACACCAAGCGGTCAATTAACCCAGCCAAACACAGGTTGTAAGCAAGCAACTTAATATTTAAAATAAATATTTTTTCCATGAAATTTAGGAATCATGTCATTTGTTTCTATTGTTTTTACCAAAAAAATAGCGATTGACTCTTGTGTCTCCATTTTTCTTTAAATTAGAAAAAAAAATTATTAAGTCTAATTTATTTAAAATTATGATCTTATGGTGGCCTCTTATAAAACATACCTCGTAATATTTGTTAACATGTAAACTCGTGCCACTATTATAGCTCTGGTGTGATATGAACTGATATATATAATTATTAAGTACACTACAGAATAAAACACAATGAAGTATGAGCCAAGGTTATTATCACAATAGGAAAACATTTGGTGAGGTTAGGAAATAATACGAGTATGGAAGGTGTTAATCACAATACACAGTGCTTGGAAGTAGTATAAATAGCTACGTAAACTAGGATGCCATAATATACAAGCTATTCTACTATTATTGACAAAATAATGACAACCATGACTTATAATCTCAGAATTTCTTCCTTTTCTGTTTATTATAATTATAATACTTGTGTTGAACCTAAAATTGTTCGAGTCATGATCACGCTGAAACTAATATCCCTAGCAAAATGAAAGGTGTTAAAGGTAATCCTACACATAAAAAGCAGATTGAAACCCAGTAATCTGGTGCAAACAAACACACACAAGGTAGATGTAAGAAAGGTACCTCAGGTAATGGAGAGGCACGGGTGATATTGGGCGGTATTAGTGCGAGGTGACACACACACAAGCCGTACTTACTCATGTGGCCGCCGGCGTGGTGCAGGTGGTGGGGGTGCGGGGGCAGGAACACCTGCTCGGGGGGGTAGGCCTCGCCCCCGGCCGCTCCGCCCACGTAGTAGCCACTACTGCCCCCTTGCCAAGTTCATGCTCAACATTAATACTTCCCTGACACGCTTCTCCCGGCGCTTCTATCTCCGTACCACTATATCTTATCCTACTGAACGCTCCCTGAACCTCCACAATATTCAACTAAGGCTTACTATAATCTCGCACAAGGAATACCAAAGTAAAGAATCATAATCAAATGTCGCTGAAAATACTTTTCAATTATTTCATTAACTTCAAAAGCGATTATCTAGAATAAAAATACTACTATAATACCCATGCATCTATGTAGAAACTCTGGTGCGGAATTTTCAATATAATATATTACCGTTTCCAGAAAATAAGGTTGTATTGTATAAAAAATATTCAGTTAATGGCGCTACTCAATATACTCGACAGTTAAGTATCATGCCATTGTAAATAGTAGTAAGTATGAGAGGCTTAAAATCACTTTGCAACCATTTCTAAGAGCCAAATGGCATGCTTATATAATATGTAGGACTAATAATAATTCTAAAAGTACTAGAAGGAAATTGTTAGTGAGTGATAAGTAGTTTTGGGAACTTAAAAGTCTGTATGAACATATCAATAGGTGTGGTAGGCAAATAAACTGACTTATCAGTTTATAAACATTGTCTAAAGTGAATACTATTCTAGGAGTCAATAAATTACAATTCCTGTACACATCTGTAAAATCGTTTTTTTATTAATAATAAACCAAATACACTATACAGTGGAACCTCTACTAAACATTTTAGGGCACCAAGAAAATTATGGAAACAAGGAATAACATGAAACCTCATTTGTGTACTAGGGCCCAAAATACAGAGTAAGATTAAAAAATTCCACGACAAAGAGCCTTTACTGTATTATTTAATACAATTAGCTCGGTAACAAATGAAACTAAAATGTCACGAGTAACAATTTTGTTATGATATTTAAATTTCTTTTACCACACCATGTTATTTCTTACACTATCTATTTAAACAAAAAAATACAGTCTACTGATACTCAGGTTTATGTTTAATGAAAGAGTTGAAGAGGAAAAAATAGGACATTTTAATTATTAGTAGGTACCTACTGATTAAAACTACATAATAATTATAAAGAGACCCTGGTCTATAAATTGTACGATGCAATGTTATGCAGAGATAAGAATATACAGGGTGTATTTGAGGAGTGTTTCTGTCATGCAGAGCCCAAATCGCAGTAAAAGAAAAAAACTTTTGGTTCAACTTGACCAAGAGGCTCCATGGTATTGGCAAAACAGGGAACCTGTAGGTACGGTTAAGCCAATGATATATTTGCTCTTACTGCGGTTTAGATTCCGCCTTGTCGGGCTGATAGTTACCTTGCATGGCGGGCTGGTGGGGCGGGTGGTGGGCGGGGTGCGAGAGGTGGCGCTGCAGGCGCGGCGCGGGGGGCCCCAGCGGGTAGGGCGAGGGCGGCCCGGACAGGGGTGTGTGCGGGGCCAGGGGGGGCCCCCGCTGCCCGCTGTACCCACTTTGCTGTAAAACCAACGCATAGCATTACTAACCTGCGCCGGAGATACTTTCCAAAATGTCTTCATTTCAAAATTAAGATATTTAAATTAATTTGTTAAAAAAAACAAGCAAATGAATAATCATTACAAATATTAATATTCTTCTGAGAATGAAGTTGATTTTAAATGCTAAACATTTAGTGCAAAGTTGCCAGTCAGTTAGCTCAGTAGTCAGAGCACCTGACGCGGAATCGGATGGTCCCAGGTTCAAGTCCTGGAGCGAAAGACTATTTTTTCAAGTGAATTTAACGAATGTACATTGTAATTGTGATTTTTCTTATCTTTCTCTTGTTAAATAATCATTATAAACATTATCTTTGTTATTTAATATACCTATCATCTAAAAAAAAATATTTCTACAAATTTAATTTACTTTTCTTTTGTACAATTGTTTTCCTAATTGTTAAATCCATTCATATAAAATTATACTTAATAATATTTGAAGAGCAGGATAATGGAATGCAATATACAGGAATACAATACAAATACTTGATGGTTATTAACATATACTTACTGTGAGTTGGGCATTGAGCATGGGGTTGTGTTGTTGTTGCAGGCTGAGCTTATAGGGGGGCACCTCCTGCCCCCCAGGCCCCTGGCCCGGGAAGCCACCACCTCCACTGCCTGAAACACACACTCAACATTAAACACAAACTACACCCCAACACGGAGAGGTCAGATTATCAGACTAGATGTGGTCAGATTATCAGACTGGATGTTAGTGTGAGATGCACACATGCGTTCTGTCCCCTCCCCTCTTTCCCTAATCCCCCCTCCATTGAGACCCTGACCGCGGATGCACGGGTGGATGTCTGGGATGGGGGGCCTGGCGAGGCGGGATACCGGTCTCCACACGGGTGGTTGTAATTACTAATAAATAATGATCGGGGTAGAAACTAACATCCCTACCACTGTTAATTTGGGCCGACTCTGGTTGGTTTGGGTGATGGAAACAATGACAATTATAATAATTAAGCCGAGATGGTGGTAGGGGTACAATGAAAGCATTTATTCGCGTACATAATCGTAAATTCATCCGTATTTTTATCACACTAACAATCTTAAAAATCGCGGTTTAGCTTGTTGAAAAAATCGGTAGAGTTGGCTGGACTGAAAAAAGACTCAATAGTCTTTAAAGCAGTCTAGGGAAAGGGTGGGGCTTTCATTGTAGACTAGATGTGTTCAAAAAAATTAAAGAATTTGGATTTTAAATATTTGATTATCATCACATTGTGGCATTAAAATATAAAAACATTTGGACAGGACGTAGAGTAAAAAAAATTCACGGAATGGCATTTATCTTGATTAATTTCTGTCAGTACAAGCTGGGAGTGGTAGTGGGGAAGTACCGTGGTGGTGATGGTGGTGCTGGTGGTAGTGCGGGGGCGGTGGGTAGGGCGGCGCGTCGCTGGCGCGCTGCAGCGACACGTTGGGCGGCGTGGGCGCGTTGAGCATCGCGTCCATGCTCACCCCCGGCGCCTGCTGCGGCCCGCCCGGCGCCACCACCACGCGCTGCTGCCGCTGCGCCTGCAGCAGCCGCATCTTGTGCGCCTCCTGCTGCTGCGTCAGCTGCCCCTTCTGCAGCGGGCCCGCCCCGACGCCCTGCGCCGACCCCGGACCCGCCCCCTGCACTGCGCCCGAGTACCGGCTGGCCCACGTCGTCGCTGCCTGCTGCGACAACAATATATCACATTATCAAACTGCAAATACAACAGCCAAAACAAAGCAACTTTTATTTCTTTCATTCATTCAAAATCTTATATCCAAGAACTTGTCTCAAATTTAAAGGTCAGCCATGAAACTGGACGTCGAACCAAGTTGCGGACTCTGAATTGGAATTCTTAATTTCATATCCCACTCCACCACAAATTGTTTCCTGGTTTCTGGCACAGTTATTTCTACTATTTACTATTTAAAAGCAGTCCCAAAATTGAAAAATTTGGGTAAATCAGATGAAATCAAATGTTTCGTTCTCTTTTTTAAACCATCACAATATTTCGCAACACTTCTAATTAGTTTCGAAGTCATGATTGGGTAATTAAATAGATACCCAACTATGTACAGAGTGTACCTTTGTGATGAAATCGGCACTTTAGAAGTTGTCCTTGTAAGATTATTATTATAGGAACTGTGCCAAAAGTTGGAAATAGTGAAAATAATGTAAAATGTAAGTTAATAGAAAACGTAATAAATTTTTAAATGGACTAGATATAGTTTGTAAAAGTGAAATGTAATAACAATATAGATATAGATATAGGCGCACCAGCAAAAGCTGCCTGCCTATAACAATAATAATAACAAGGAAATAGCTACCGTTGTGTTAGGGTAGGCGGGCGGTACTCCAGGAGAGGACGGACTCTTCACAACGGTCTCACACTGCATTAAACTTTCCTGGATCATGTTAATGGCCATTTTCTCAACCTGAAAACATGCAAACATGTTCATTGTCTTTCATTCCAAGTGACTTTAGTCTTCCTTAAAGACTTAACGGAATGCATAGTGCCAGTATCTTAACTGGTGACTTTTGTAACAATAGATAAATTATCATAGTGTAACAGTGATAATGACTGATGACCATAAGCCACTCTGTACAGCAGTTTTTATAGTTCGTTTACCTCATTCGGCAATACAAAATAAACCAATAAGTTAGATAAAAATGTGGGTTGTTGAACTCAGGCTTACCTGATAGGAATTGTGATTATGCGGGCTGGCGTTGGGCTGCTGGCCAGGCTGAGAGCCGATGATATTGATGCAGTTCATGAAGTCCGATCCCTCCTGCGTGTAGGAGTCGGGCACGATGTCCATCACCTCGTCCAGGATATCGGACAGGATTCTGTCATGCCGGAGGTCGGAGCTCATGTCGGGGGGGTAACTTCCACTCAATCTGTATAAATAATTACTATAGTTAACTGTAATGATCACATCTTATTATGTAATTCAGTTATCTTATCCAGAGTAAATTTATGTGAAATTGCAACTCCATTTCGGTCAGTGCAAGCAAGTTCCTAACAGTCAGCCATCTTAGCTAGGATAGTGAGGGATTACAAATATAACAGTTTTAATTTGAATTTTTAGTGCTTCATATAATAACATATTAATCACGCAATTCTTTTTTTGAGCGAATTCAAAGTGCAAGAGTTCTCTACAGGACATTGGACCTCGCTATCAATCCTTTATCTTTATGTTTCAACTCAAACAACATGATCATAAGTGATATTAGTAATAAAGAAAAGATTCAAATAAAAGATCCTGGTCTAGTGAGATTAAATGATTATGTATAAATTTCATGTCAGTCTTAACAATGCTTGTCTTTTTACAAGACATCGGGTGCCAATGTCTTGACAATCCGTCGGCAGGATAGGACCGTGGGTGAACTGGCGGCAGTTCTGGAACCCACAGGGAGCGGATAGGGTATGAAGATGATGAAATGTACCTGTAGTCGTTTGATGGTCCAGTAGGAGTGGCCGGAGCGGAGCGGTGTCCCCCCTGAAGCATCTGCTGCAGGGGACTGAGAACCGTGTTGTTGTTACTATTACTACTGTTGTTGTTGTTGGCCATCTCGTAGCCGGGGCTCTTGTTGCTACGATACAAACAGAACACATTCATAAAGTTAACCATTCACAATGGTTGTAATTAGGGATAGCAAATTATTTTGTGTTTTCGAGATCACTAATTTCAAAAACAAATACTTGAAACTATTGTCCCTGACACTGCCCAGTACATATTTGCACCGAGTGAGGTATCACAAAATCAAAAAACCCACACTGTGTGATATAACAGTGTATACTGTAATTATAGTTGGATTGGCTGCAGCTGCTATGGCGAAATAACATTACAAGTTTTTTAATAAAATATGGCAAATCCATGCTCTTGTAACTTGCTAGTTAGGGATGTAACAGGTAACAGAAAGGCAGTAGTTACTTGTTGAGTATGTTGGCGAGCGCCTGGTTCTGGTAGGCGGCGGGGTGGCGCGGCTGCAGGGCGGGGGGGCGCGGGAAGGGGCGCTGGTTGAGGTGCGGGTTGGGCAGCGGCACGGGCGCCGTGAGCGCCGATGGCCGGCGCGCCAGCAGCGACGCCAGCATCCGGTTCTTCTCCCACAGCTTGCTCGTGCTGCTCGACTGGTTGGACCCACTCGACGACACCTGGAATCATCATCCGGGCTTTTTACTTATCGTTTCCAAATATTCAAATCACCAATTGCAGATTCAAAAAATTGCTATTTTTTCCAAAGAAAATAATCTTTATTACTAAGCAATATCAATATAAAATAGTAGTAGATTAAATCCATCATTCATTTATTAAGACTACTGAGGCTGGAAGAATATCATGTTTTGCCATATAGAGAGGCCCGAGAACAAGAGTGGTACATGGTGCTCTCGTCTCGTCCTGGTCTCTCGCTATATTATACAAGCATATTCCCAAAAATAATTCAGAAAAAGTAATTTTTTTCAAGCCTAGTGATGTTGTTATCTCATCTAAATCTCATTTTTTCAACGGTAAAAAAGTCTGAGAGGCGGCATTAACATCACATATCACGAGGCTAATGAAGCTTATATGGGAAAGGTTCAAACAAATTGGTTAAGACTAATTTTGAAGAATGCTTGTATTACTGTACTGCTGGCCTTAGGTAATGTACTATCAAGATAGTGCCAAGAAGAACGTGGCGAAAACAAAATGGGGTTTCTATGTTTTTACAGAAAACTAAACAAATACAAATTAGCTCTCTAATATCCTACAATTTGATGTGCTCCTTAATTGCTAATTGTTTTTTTTTTGCTACCATCTTTAGTTATTCGGATGGAAAAAATTCGAAAATTCGAAAATCACGACTAGGATTTTTGCTAATTTCTGTATGTAGTAGTAGTTGTGTCAGTGACTATTGTTACCTGCTGGGGATCCGTGGAATGCGGGCGCTTGATGGCTTGCTCCTCCTGCATGAGTTTCCTCTTGAGGGCGGAGCTCTGCCCCCCGAAGCCCAGCAGCTGCAGCAGGTCCTCGCCGCTGCCCCCCCGCGCCGGGCGTGGCCGCGCTGCCCGCGCCCCCCGCCCGCCCCCTCGGCGTGGCGGCCCCGCTCGCAGGACCGTTGGAACCTGCCCCAGTGCTGGCGCTGCTACTGCTGCTCCCGCTATTGTTGTTATTATTGTTGGCTCCACCACCCTCCTTCAGCAGTTGACTGAGTAATTCGCTGCTTCGGGAGTTATTTCGGTTATTCCTCTGTTCAGGGTCGTCCTCGTCTGACTTTTCATTTAGTAACTAGAAAAAATAATATTTAATATTTTACAAAGCTCTAATAACAAACTCGTTAGTCTACATCAGTTACAAAACCTCTTTTATACAGTTCTTCAGTTCTTTAAAGTGTAAAATTTACTTTCAATATTTGGTATCTCCATTCTCATATCAACAGTGTAAAGTTTACATAAAAAGATAGGGATACCAAATATTAGTTAATATGAAAATACATGCAAGTCAATTTGTCAACATAATCACGCCTGGTACCCATATATATGGGTGTACAAATAAGTTTGGTCCATTTCCAAAAGATGGCTTTGGTCATTATGAATGGTTCATAATGATTGCTGATTTTGGCGGTTTCAGAGAGGTTTAATAATAATCAATAATAATCAGTTTATCTCTTCATTTCAGATTCATACAAAAACCTTGCTTTTTACAGTGTTGAAAAAACAAATTTTGTGTTAATCAAGCATTTGCTGGAGGTTAAAGTTCAACACAGGATAATTCCTTAAATACGAATGTTGATAAAGTATAATAATACCCTAAGAAGCATGTGGTTGCCTTGTGGGCGAGGCTGGTGCAGCGCCGGTGGGGTGGGCGGCGGGGCTGGATGGGAGCGCTGCGCCTCCTCCTCGTCCTCCTGGTTCAGTAGCCCCTTGAGGATGAGGTTCCCCGAGTGGGGGGCGGGCGCGGCGGGCGCAGCGGGCGAGGCGGGCGCGGCGGGCGCGGGCGCCGCGAGCCGCGCTTGCTGAGCAGCGTGCGCAGCCGCGCCGAGTCCGGCTCCGGCTCCGGCGCGCCGCCCGGCGTGCGCGGCGACCCCGCCACCGCCGGCTTCTCCTCCTTGTGCTCCTCCATGGCCAGCGGGGAGAAGGGGAAGGAGCTGAAGCCGACGGACGGGGAGCTCCTCTCCGCCCACGTGCTCTGCGGGAAGTACTCCAGCTCGAACTCGGACGTGGGGAAGTTGAAGGCCTCGGCGCTCGGGGACGGCGGGAACTGCCCGTTCCTGGGGGCCCCGTTCCCGTTCACTACCGCCGAGGTCATCAGAGGACCGCCCACGGGAGGATTTTGACCGTTGTTGTTGTTATTATTATTGTTGTTGTTATTATTCCCAGATTCGAGAAGCGTTAATTCGGCATCCCTGAAATGGAAAGAAAAATTGTGAATTTACTAATATTCACCGGAGAGATCGCATTACAACACCATTCAATCCACTTTCATCCCTTTATTTCCAACTCCATGCACCATTTAACAAATCACTCTCCTTCCGCACATCGTAACAAAACCCAAAAAGTATAATTAGGATTTAAATTATAATTACGCCCTATTAAGCTTAAACAACATTTTTAACCAAACTCATTTTAAAGTTTTTCCAAAGCAGTTGTACACCCACAAATTTAGAAAATGTAAATCAAATAATAAATGCACATTTGTCAAGGATTCAAGATAACTTTTAAAAATTGCAAAGTTGTTAGTAAATTATTTTTTCTTCTGCAAAATCAATAGGTTGTTTGTTAAGATAAATATAAGCTGTTAACCATCAATATGCACATATTGTCACATACCGCGCGAGTCATTTTTATCAACTATTTAGGAAACTATGAAAACTATTATTTAATGGAATAACATTTTTTATTTATCATGTATTTCTAAAAAAAAAGTGTTAATTATAATATGTAATAAAAAATATTTTTAAAAAAAAAACCATTACCGTTTGACTAATGCGGTGTTGTTACTTGAGCGACGATATTTTAGAATTGAATTAAGAATAATACTTACGATAAAACAGTAAACGTGGTCATGACGAAATTCCCCTCGTTTGTGAGGGGGTTGTGCGGGAACATGCGCGAGTGCGGGTGGGCGGCGAGGTAGGGCAGGTGGGGCGCGAGGCGCAGGCGCGCGGGGGGCCCGGGCAGCGTCTGCGCCGCGCCCCCCGAGCCGGCCGCCAGCCGCAGGTGTTCCGCCACCCGACCCGTGTCCGATGGGTGCAACAGTTCTTGCAAGTGGCGACCCTCCACTCCCGTTACACTTGTGCCCTCCATAGCTGCAAAATATTTATTGTGTTAATACAATAATAGCGAGAGATTATGATAGTTTAACTTTATTGTGTAGAGTTCGTTCATTTTCCACACGTTGCCGTTACGTTATGTTGCTAATTTTGTCAAGAGAATGAACATAAATTATTATGCTGTATTACTTATCTATTTCAAAATTAATTTTAGTTTTTTATAAATATTTAAATTATTTATTTTATATTTTAATTCAGTCTTCTTTATAAATTAAAAATGAATTTGAGTTAATGGGATTGCTATATTATTTCTAGAGTAACTGTTTTTACGTTTATTATCTGTTTTTAATGAGTGATAAAAGAACGGCTAAAAGAAGTTTAAATGCAAGTGTGCCTGGATTTAGAAGCCGCGGAAAGGGCCGAGAAAAGACTTGATGGCATGGTGAAAAGTCGGAATAATCGGCGTATGTGCATGAGAAGATGTATGAATGTAGAGGAAGCAAAGGAAGGTCAGGACAGAGTGGAATTGCGTTCTATCCTCTCTGCCTACCCCTACGGGGAAATGGCGTGATGGTTAGTTAGTTATTTAGTTATCTGTTTTTTAACATCACGAAATAAAAAATGATTAAAATAATAAACATGCTGTATATAGGAAATACGTCTGGGTGAGTAATAGGTTTGCATCAACACTCATGGTGACAACTATAATAGACATGAGATATGTAGCGCAGCTGTGCTGTGCTGATATATAATTTATAATAGTGTGTGTGGGAGATAAAAATCTATGCTGTTTTTGAGAACATCATTTCTAATTTTCAATAAATATTTTTTAATCAATATTTTTTATTCAGCTCCAAACTGATATTTCACACATCCTAAATACGAGTGTTGGATCAGTTTCCACTCACTTAGTATCTTGGCTTGCAAGTCCAACTTGAAGGTCAGCTGCTGCAGGGGCCGCGGGGGGGGCCCGGGCACGGGCGCCGGCTCCTCCTCCCGCCTGATGACACACAGCACCGAGGGCCCGTGCTCCGCCTCGCGCACCAGGCACGCGCTGAGCAGCACCTCGGCCCACCGATCTACGTCTTTTCCTGCAACAAACCCACCACATTAATACAAGTCCAGAAATACGGAATATACCACTAGGGAACAATATTTGAACAGTATTTATTGCTACAGTAAAAAAATTAATAAGAAGCGTTAGATATTAAATATTAGTTAATTGTGCCAAGCTTTTTTGTAATTACCTAGTATATAAAATTAATACTAATACTAGTGTACCAGAAACAATATTTTCAAATAATTTAAAATTATTCACTCAATATTTTTTGTTGTTATGGGTAATATGTTTTATTTGAAATTCTTGTTCAAAAATCTTACAAATTTATTTTAAAATTATTTTTATGTGCCTATTTTAATTTCTATGCACAATATTTTGGGTTATCCTTTGTTATATTGTACTGTGTAACTTTGTTTAAATGTAAAAGCCGGGCGTTGAAACTAAATAAAATACAATTTAATTAAATTTAAATAAAATAAGGTGCCCAAAATATTCTGCTGACGCTATAGTTGTAGTGGGAGTAACTAGTACCGTTGGAAGGATCAGGCTTCACACGGAGTCGCGTGCGCGCACCGCGGAGGCGCTCGGCTCGCGCCCAGCCGATGGGGTTGGCACCCTGCAGGATGGGCAGCAGCTTGTGATGGTCGCCATGGTGCAGGTAGTCGTAGATGCTCTGGCGATGCAGCTCGGTGCGGTCCCAGTGGATGATCTCGCGGATGTTCTCCGTCACACACTCGATGTCCCCGTCACAATTAATCTCTAACAACACCCAGCCCAGGGTTGTCGTGTAGTGCTTCAAGGACTGCAACAAACAGATAATGCTTTACACATTTATAATTTAACAGTCCCACTTCTTCCTTTCTTTTTATATTCGATGGTTTGTTGTACCAAAAACATAATTTCATGTTACAACACTTGTTTATAAATAAATAAATAAATAAGTTTTATGAGAGCTTAGAAAGCAATAATTTCCTGGTGGATCTGTAGAGCCACCTCCTGGACTTCCCACGTAAGTATGATGATCACCTCACCTCGACTAGCATGGATATCTCTGTGTGGCACAAGAGGTACGAAAGGACAATGCATCTGCAGAGCCGCCTTCCTGACGACCTAGTACCTCCTCCAGTAGGTTGACTACCTTACCTCGATTTGTGTGTATATCTTAGAGTGGCATAGGGGTTGCATGGAAAACCTATTATTAAGGGCGCTGGCAGCCGGGTGGGTGCCTGAGGGATCCGCAGAACCGCCTTCTCCCAATATATCCTACGGTATGTTGCGTGGAAGAAGCGTCTTCGACGTCTTCGTGCTGCAGCAGCTGGCAAGCGGGCAGGCAGGTGGAGCAGCAGGCGCCCAGTATGTTGGCCTTACCTCGACTAGCGTGGATATCTCGGTGTGGCGCGGGGGGTGCGTGGAAGAGACGTCTTCGTGCTGCAGCGGCTGGCAAGCGGGCGGGCAGGTGGAGCAGCAGGCGCCCAGGCGCCGCCGCTTCAGCACCTGGCGGATCTGAAGAGCCGCCTCCTGGACAATGCCGTTCTTATCAGGCTGCTTCACGTCCGACAGACACGCTCCCAATAACTCCTCCAGCTGATTGATGGTGTCGTTCTCCAGCTCTCGACGTCGTTTCTCATTGTTACATTTATTTCTAGAAATAAAATAAGATGCAATATAAGTATGTACCCATATGAATTTCTACCTAAAATTTTTATTTCAAATAAGTAAAAAATATATAAGTAGGTGTGGTGTACATAATCTTCATATTGTGCACAAATTGTAGTTTTTATTTTCAATGATAGACAGGGAAATAACTGTTATTTTTAGATTCTAAAAGAGTGATTCTGAAATTTCCTCTATAAATAACATTCAAATCTACAGTTTTTAGAAACTGCAGTTTCCATTATTGAAGTCATGAACTTAATTTTTCATTTTTCAAATCTTTCATAAGTACCGTAGATTAAGTAAAATTATACGAATTCTTGTAGAAATTAAGTTTTTGCTTTTGTTTTCCTAATAGGTACATAGTATTAATTGGACTAAAGAGATTATATTTTATAATAATTTTTTGAAAAAAAAAAATCACTTACTCAATTTTCTCAAAAACAATGAGCGAAATCCAAAAAATTTATTCTACAAAATCGATTCCAAATATGATGTAGATTAACTGGTTTCCCGCTTGTACATTGAGTTTTGTTACACCATGTATAATATTTCCCAAAAATAATATATGCAAATAGTAAAGACTATATATTTTGGTCAAATTAAAGTTTTTCAAAATGCTTTACGTGTATCAATTTAGAAAAATATTGTTATGTTATAAAACGTGCACCTTTGATTACAATTCAACATATGTTTACAATAAAAATAAATGTTTTTGAGTTGTCGGTAAATTATTTTGTCTAACTCCTGCAAAATCTCTTTGAAAATAAGAATCGAATCGTGATGTGATATATTTATTAGTCGAGTTGATAGTCTGATATTTGTTGATCGTTAATCTTTCTGGAATCTTGAGCACAATAGCTAAATTTTGATGTAAAATAAAATAGAAACATCGGCAACGCTTGTACTTCTTGCTCACCTACCGACTTCACGGAATTAAATGAAATATAAAGTCAAAGCATAGTAAAGATGAACAAATTGAGATATTGTATAATTAAGTAAAATAGTATATAATTACATTTGCGATTGCGGTTTGTTGTCGGACTTTTTCCTAATTTTTTTGACGGGCGCCGCGACGCTCATCTTGCCCGGGACGCCCTCCCATGAGTCTCCCAGCTGCAGCTCGCACGGGACCAGTCTGTAACGAGAGAGTAA
Organism: Micrasema minimum; assembly: GCA_022494985.1. NCBI lineage: Eukaryota > Metazoa > Arthropoda > Insecta > Trichoptera > Brachycentridae > Micrasema > Micrasema minimum. The sequence continues at coordinate 217,003 of JAGVSP010000239.1, read as the reverse complement.
CTGATTAGTATTGAGTATCCAGGTGGCAACATTTCGCTTAAGGGTGAGGCACATAAAACCCAAAGGAAAAGATTTCTCTCGTTATGTCTAACAAATTTAATTCACTATTAGGCTTGGGTTAGTAGTAAGTTCAATATTGTAATCTAGCCCCAATCAGTAAATTAAAACGTAAAATAATCATTAGAGAATAATATCATTGGAAAGCAAAAGCTCCAGTCATAATACGCGGCTATTGAAAGTTTTTCATATCCCCAGTTAAGACAATATTCATTTTGTTTCGAAAATGAATGAAAAAATGAAAAAAGAGATAATAAAAAAGGGAAGGGAAATCAGAACGCACGACCCCTAAATAACCTTATGTCAATATTGACGAAACTGTCATAGTCAGAAACTAAAATATAATTCTTAAGTAAATATAACACACACAGATAATGCTTAGGTAAATATAGTACCTACAGATAATAGCAAAAGTGATTACAAACATTTTAAAGAGTAAAATATTTTTTTTAATAAAAAAGAACTAGAAAGAAATATCCAAAGGTGCCAAAAGGACATAACGTCTGCAGCGATAGCATCAGAAAAATACAAATATAGTAAGAATAATAGTAAATATCATATATTAGATAGTAAAAATACTACGAGTATTGAGAAAGGTTATAAAATGTTGGAATGTTTTATTTATTTATATCCCTGACCCTGACCCTGACCCTGACACGCTTCGCAATAAGTACCTAAATAAAATACCGATTTTTCTACATAATTATTTCATATAGGCACCTAATATGATCAAAATGTGACAAGTAAATAATATTACTTTAATGATTACATACATGGATTTGTGTAAGCTCGGAGCGTTGTTCACCGTAGTGGAATAACAAGCTAGTAGTAGCAGTTCGCACCTCTAGGACCAGGTGTTAGTTCTCAGTACTCGGTGCGATACAATGTTTGCCATCGTAATTGGATGAGATATCGGACAGCGGAATCGGCGGTCGCTGGCGCTGGCCGCCAGCCGCTGATCGCCGCCGCCCAATCCCGCCTAGGATAACTTTATCGCGAGGACGGACGCTGGTAATAAATATGAGATACAGTCGCTAGCGCTCGCCGGCAATGCTAATCTCAGTCACGCACCGGTTACCGTACATTACGTTACAAGGGAAAGGTTCTTGCAATGCCAGCTACTGTTATACTTCACCGGAGGTGCTTTATACAAGAAAGTCACGCCATTTCCCCGAACAGAGGATAGAACGACACAAGACTATATGCGAGTATCTTTCAAACTTGAATTTCATTTTCCATCACGCGCATTTCGCGCGCGGGTAGTCACCAAACAACATGAAATATCTCATTATCACCTTGTAGGATTAAAGAAGTGACTAAAGTAAAACTTTAATGATACCATTCATAGAGCACAACTTATAGCAAAATTCGTTTACTCCCATTGTTTTCGTAATGATAATGCAAATGATTTTCCAATAGATACAAGATTTTGTAACTTTACGTGAAGGTTCCAAATAACATTTCCGTTTTGTGTTTCGCTAAACAATTACTTGGAGTGACTCGACAGTAAATACGTTAGTTCCACACTTATTGAGTTTTTTTTTTTAAAATGAAATATGATGTTAACTTCACCACGAGAGACATTGAGCAATTTATTGTTAGACGCTCGTTTATCAGGCTGTTTTAACTAGTTTACATTACACGGAAAACTAATACAAATTTTAATATTAGATAGATTACACAAGAATAATTTCGTAAAACCTGTTGCAATAGGTAGGTATGTAATCTCATTAATTTATTTGATTTTTCACGGTTGATAACTATAACATTCAACTGGCAGCGGGCTGAATTAATTATTTAAGTACATAATCAATTTAAAACGTTTTCAGACAACAAAAAAACAAGTGTAACTTATTTGCTGGAGATTTGAAAAGGAAAAAGGTATCTATAATATAAGAACGCAAGATCCATGACAACGTGAAACTTTTCCATTAACAAAGCCACGCTTTTCTTTCTTATTTATTCGCGATTTGTTTCCACCTAAACTTATATTAATAATTATATCGAGCCAATACAGGCACAGGCAGGATGACTGCGCAGAAAACAAAGTTTCTAAATGACTAGGATTTATGTGACTTTGTTGGTTTTAGAAACTTTAAATATTATTGCATTACGAAGGAGAAAAATATCAATTTACAAAAGAAGTACGGCCGCGTAGTACATTAGAGAAATTGAAAAACTTCGTTACATTTTTACAATTTTCTAAACAAAGCAAATAATAATAATAAATGTGAAGGTGGTGCTAGAGACTACAGAAGATACCAGCACTGTCGTACTACAGAGCGCACTTGGCGTGATATTAGCGCCAGTTGCTCGATCACAGATCACTATCGACTCGGTAATAAGCGACGTGATAACGATTTCTTACCATGGATGTTTAACGTTTTCGCGATCACAATGGAACACGCGTTAAAAGTTATCGATCGGGATTATTAAACGAGCGCATCTAGTCACGAGCCATTTCCGAGATATATATTATTCGCACATATCTTCATTCAATCTTTCTCGAGTGCCGTATTGCACTTAGCCGGTTTTCGGCAAGCCAAATATTGAGAAAAGCAGTCGACATAAATAAAAAATCCGACAAGCGCGATGATTTGACGTTTGACGTACGGCCGCGATATCGCGTGCATCGGCTCCGCTCGGCTCAGATCGGCAATGCTCGGCTCGGCGAACGTGATATTGAACGAATGTCATTGTGAAATCGGTCAAACGTCGTTAGCGTTAGCTACGTCGATAGTTATCTGTGATTGAGCTACTGCACTGTCGTACTACAGAGCGCACTTGGCGTGATATTAGCGCCAGAACAGGTCTTTTGCGAATTTGTTCAGTCTTCTTAGTACAAATCACTCGATCAATTGGAAATCGGAGAGGAAAATGTTTAAAAAGATAACAGCACATACATATATGCCTTCACCGCTGTAATTATTTTGATTTATTATTTGTACCTGCTAGACTATGATCATATATTTTTTTAAACAACATAAACAACTTACGACAAGGTAAAAGCGAATTCTGTCAAGTACATTCAGACCATTTTATTTCTTTGTTGTAAATAATGATGTTTATTTTACGGTCCTAGGAAGATTCAGACCATGAACTTAATCTCAATATTGCGTTTTCATAAAAATTCAAACATGTTTGAGGGAAACAAAATTATTAAAATGTATTAGATAATATAATAAGTTCCTCCCAATGGATGTATGCCGTTTTTTCACTGCAAAATAAAAATAATGGAACAAAGCATTTTGACAACTCTCTGTGAATTATAACTTGTTTAGTTATACAGGTCATTGGTATATTATTATATTATATTACGGCCAAATTGTGTACCTAACTAAAGTGCTTTGAAAACAAAAAGTTGGAGATGAAAGTAATGAGGACACATCATGAAAGTATCTACGCGAATATAAGTGAGGGTTGAACTATCTTATAAATAAAAAATTACCTGCCTAAACAAAATAATATTGAGCATAATTGTTGTACATTTGCATCTGAATTAACTGTGATACAAAGGTATGACCTAAGAACTTCTTGGCAGTTAAATTTGTCTACGCCCTATTAAATCCGTATTTGGACAATGATTATCTAATAATAAACGCCGTGCGTGCATGAGAAGATATATGAATATGGAGGAAGCAAGGGAAGTGTGACTATCCTCTCTGTCTACCACTTCGGGGAAATGGCGTGATGGTTTATTAGTTATCATCTAACTTTGGTTTGGCAGTTCATGCACGCGGCGAATGGATGAGCGAAAAATCATATTCTGTATACTTGGATTCCTCTACAAGGAAACCGGAAAATATCAGACGTTTAGTAAACTTTAACTTAGGGATAATATAATAGAAACAGCATGGCATTACTGGCGGATAACTGATAATCCCACATTGCACAAAAGGAGGTTAAGCTTGTTTAAAGAGAACCGGTATCAGGAATATACAATATGGGTACTGGAGTTGTGCAACATCAGCCAATGTCATATTCAATTCTCGATTCACGTGAAACACTACAGCTGCACACTAAAGCCAAAATCCACATTCACTATTTCTGTACATTCATGATTTCGTTGTTTTTTTTTTAAAGGAAACATTTGAGCTGTTATGATAATATACCCAATATATTTAGTTGTAATACGTTCAATAAGTTTATTTATTCATAAAACTATATTATCAAGGAGACAAAAAGTATATAGCAAAAATATCATAGGATCAGATGCTCAGCTAAATGCAACGTTGTTGGAGAGTTTTTTTTTAAATTCCTTTTGCAGGCACTGCATTTTGTAGTTTTATAAAATGTTTGTACAAAGTAGGTTTGTGTAATGAGTGGTACCAAAACTAAACGTTTAAGTGTTGTACCTACAAGTAACTAAATCAAACATCTGTGTACATGCCATTAGCATTTGGATGTTTATTTTCGAACGCGAGTTACACAGTGCAAACACAACGTAGCGAGTGCACTTTCTTGTATTTACGGCTTCAGTGGCCATATTCGTATTCCCGCTGATAGTCACCAGTCGAGCACCCTGGCACCGAGCAAAAAGTGCATCCTCTACCGCACTCCTCGCGGGTGATGCTGATATCGAGAATAAAGTATTTGGGACGAGGAATCTTTCGTTTGTGCAGGTCCCGCAATCCAGAGCGGTCGTGGTATATCGGGCTTTATATTTACGCGCATTCTCACATGTGAAAACTGCCCACTCTCGAAATAAGGCGAGAATTTCAATATTATGAGGAATGTCGAGTAACGCTTCCTGGCACATGGTCACTAATCGCGGATTTCAAACCGTTTTCTAATATCGGCAGCTTTACATCTAAAGGCGACTCATAACTTGACTGCTTGTTTTCTTGGATCATTTTAAATTAACCAAAAGAGGGTACAAAGTAAATGAATAGCGCAATAAGAAAATACGTATCTTATTCCAGGATAAAAGATTTGAATTGTTTCAACATAACCTACCCAGCCTGGATAATACGATAATGTACGGTGTACGGTGCGAGTGTCTGAATGGAAGTAGTCGAAGCAGTGCAGTGTAGAATTTCAAGGACAGCACTTAACAATGAAATAAATTAGTACCGAGCGCAGTATTGAGGTTTCCGTTTCACGTTTATCTGGTCCAGTCATAACAAATTGCACTTCCTGTGTCTCTACTGCACAATATCGTGTACTATACGTATTAATTTATAATTCTTGTGTTGTTTTAAGTTACCTACTAAATGTAACAAAACATATCTAATGCCAGTTCCTAAAATTTTCCATTTCTATAAATGATGAATATTTTCAATTAGCAATAGGCAACTGACAACTTTACTATCTGTGGCAATTTGTGTTTCAAGGTGCCCTAATCGTTGCACAAATCTTACAGGTGAACATTTCAGTTATCCACCCGCAAAATATAATGAACGTGATTACGTTTGTTTGTGTAACAAAGATTATTCATAAGTGATACAATCACCGTGAGAATTAGATAGCGCATACACCGAACAAACGAAGCATGAATGAGAAGTGGCCGGTGGCTGGTGGCTGGTGGCTGGCAGTGGTGAACTGGCTGCTGGCTGTGGCTACCTAGCTAGCCGCTATAATAAGTGCACTTCCGACCCGCGAAACTGTTTATTTTATTTTATTTATTTATATTTTTAATGTTATACACACAGAGCTATGTAGGTATAATCAATAATAATACCCGTCCCGACTGCGACTGTGGGAGGAACAAATGACTGGAATAATCCGATATAGGCAAGTGGCCCGAAAGATAAGCGAGCATCTCGTAACTTCATTTATTGCTGGACACTTCAACTACGCCAAAACCTCCAACTACGCCAGACGCCTTTTCAGTATTTCTTTAACCGCCGGCAGAGTCGGACGTTCAGAAAACATTCCGAAATGCCTTCCTGTGTAGTTAAAACCGTGTAAAAACCGTACGGATAAAATTAAGAAGAAAAAAAAGGTGTTACTTTCCACATGTAAGTGTTTATTTATATTTGTTTACATAGCCTAAAATAATTATTATTCAAAGAAAGTTTTCAGCCCGTCCACAAGAAGAAAAAAAAGTCATTTTAGATGCATGGTAAAATTCATGAACGCTCCCCGTAAGGAACGGGTTAGTATTGTATACTGTTACTGTAACCCTATATTTAGCCCATACCTTTTGCGGTGTGTGAGCGGATGCTTGCCGGCAGTCGAAGGGCTCTGATAGGTCGACCCGTGTAAGAGTATTAAGGTGCAGAATCTCCTTGTAATTACTTTTTCTAAATAATTTACTCTGCAAGGCAGATCTAAATGTATTATATATCATTGTCTGGACTACTTTCCGAAGTTTAACCAAATTTGTGGCTATTTCTAAAGAGCTAATGTCACTACTGTCACTACGTAGACTATCATAACTAAAACGAGTGGAAAAAACAAATTATAATCAATGCCCACAGTTCAAGCTGCGCTGGCCTTTGGTTAAGGGATTTATTAGCTTTGTTGCGGATAAAACGCGCAAAACTAGCGTAGACCGATAAAATTGGTATGGAAATAGAAATCAGGTAAATAGTTACTACCACTTAGATATTATCGAAATATTTATTAGAAATAAAATGACTTAAGAACCTAATAACCATATTCAAAAGTTCATTAGCGCCTGGCAATAAATAGGGGAGGTATTAGGTATGTGTGTTGGAAATTGTACCTGTGAACGGATATGTTTTTTATATAGTTTCTTTTGTAAATGCCCTCTGGGCGTAAATAAATAAATAAAATTTTATAATTTTAGTTACGACTTACGACGTTTCCCACACAAATGTAAATGTCGCTAGCTCGGGAAAATATAATACGGGAAAAAATATCAATTATTTTTATAATTCTTCTTGATACTCATTTTATGTTCGTTCTGCTATTGTAAATCTTATATGGCCGGGTGTGGATTCCGCTACCCTCACAACCGAGCTGGAACTGGACACTCCTTACTATTATTGTGATTATTTAACATAATGCATTACAAGATAAACACCTGTTGCTCGATCACAGATCAGTACCGACTCGGTAATAAGCGACGTGATAACGATTTCTTACCCATGGATGTTTAACGTTTTCGCGATCACAATGGAACACGCGTTAAAAGTTATCGATCGGGATTATTAAACGAGCGCATACTAGTCGCGAGCCATTTCCCGACATATATCTTATTCGCACAAATCTTCATTCAATCTTTATTATAATTTAGCCGGTTTTCGGCAAGCCAAATATTGAGAAAAGCAGTCGAAATAATAAAAAATCAGACAAGCGCGATGATTTGACGTTTGACGTAAGGCCGCGTTATAGCGTGCATCGGCCCCGCTCGGCTCAGATCGGCTATGTTCGGCTATCGATACCACGGTATCGAACGAATGTCACTGTGTTCGCTCAAATCGTTAGCAATAGCACGTGAATAGCACGCTTTTAACTACGTCGATAGTTATCTGTGCTTGAGCTACTGCATTAGTTATGGCGTATTAGATATTACCATTACTTATTACGTATTAACTAACCACCAAGCCAGTCCCACGAAAGGGTGGGCAGAAAGGATAGAACGCCACACCACTCACACTTGGACACTTTTTTTGCTTCTCTGAAAATTATAATATTACTGAAGTAATATTATAATTGTAAATGTATTATAAATGTAATAATTCGATAATTTAGCTTCATAGTACCTACTTGGTAAGACGTATTACATTGTAGTGTCCTAGAATTATATTCCGTAAATAAAATGCCCGCCAACACTGACAAGTACAACGCAATTCTCGGAAATGCGCTTGCAATATTTAATTTTTAGCAATACGTTTGATGCGATCAACGCGTTATTTAATATTGATATGGTGCTTCGTCCCGTAAAACACAAAGTACATATTTCTGATTTAACATTAATATTGAATTTAGTTGCAACGCTATTCACTGAATATTGATGAGTAGGGGAAGAGAACATATAATAAATTGCAGTCAACGCAAATTATTTAAACTAATATTGGAGAGTTTCACACAATAGTTAATTTTTTTACCATAGAATTAAAATCTGAAAAATCGTCTAGAGTGATTAAGATAAATTTATATCAAATCTCTTTACTGTAAAATTTACTGCTTTTTCCTTACGTCCGCGTCCGTTGCATTGGGCATTGGTACAGGCAGAAGTCTATGTACCTTGATAATTGAACATTAGGAAAACCAACAATAACAAAAAATATATAATTAATGTACAAATTATAAAAACATCAATAACAATTTTTTTACTAAAAATTTTTATTCAATAATAGATCATACAATACCTAAAGGTAGCTACTATTTAAACCGGCTAGTAATAATCGTCTAATACAAATAAATTCGTCCGCCTCGTAGCATAGTGGTAGCGCATTAGGATATCGTGCATGAGGTCGCGGGTTCGATTCCCGTAGGGGTCAAGATGAAATATTCATATCACTAATATTTCTTGTGTGATGCCTTGGACTGGTACTGAAGCGTAAGACTGATCATCCTACCTTCGTGTACTAAAAAGATCAGATACACTGCATCTGGTGCACCAATACAGTGCCCTATGCACCATTGGGTGCGGATAAGGGAAAGTAAAAGTAATTTAAGTAGATAAAAATAAAATGAGCCAATTTAAATAGCGCCGTTTTTATGACAAATCATTTCATAGGCGCTTTACAACTTACCTAAGTCTAATAGAAATGCGATAGAAATATGAATTAATGAGTGTAAAAGAAACCATAAGTGATACAAATCGTATAGCTAGACAATAATTAGGTTGGAAGATATTGCTAAACAGCAATAAGCCCGCCCTTGTACACTTGTGCTATGTAATTGTACATGAAGTTTTGAATGAATCAATAAGTAGTTAATAGTGGTAATATAAATACATACTTAGGAGTATGTATGTTGTTTTGCTTTATTTCAACACATAGATAATTACAGTCAGCTGATTCAGAGAGAGAAACAATACATATTCTATTTTATGTTTCTTCTATTGTGAACTAAACCAATACCGCCATTTCTCTCGAATACTGATACAATTTTCCTTTGCAGTCTTGCGTCTTGTGGTATTAACAAATTCAGTACCTATATTCGCAGTGACAAAGAAAACAAATTACCGGACCATAAACGGCTCTGATAATCATTTTCACTGACACAGATCGCAAGCGGCTCAAGGTCGTCCCCTCACGCCTCGGCCCGCGCCCCCGCCTCGGCCCGCGCCCCGCACCGCGCGCCCCGCCCCGCACCGCGCGCCCCCCCCCCCGCACCGCGCGCCCCCCGCCTCGGCCCGCGCCCCGCAGACGTCACGCGCGGTATTTGGCATGCGTTCTGTACCACGCCGAGGCGCGAGGAAGCGACTCACTACCGACTTTTCCAGATACTTACTGTGTCCGAGATAATAAGGATAAGAATAAGTGCAATGAATAAATATAATGCACTATTGTTATACTAACCACTTTCCGCCAGCTTCTAATGCGCACTTTATACGAGACTGAAAACTGTACAGTTTCTTGTATTAAACTGTGCAGTCTGTCAAAAGACGCTAAGTATGTGTATTTTTTAAACGCGATCGCAAGTTATTATTGCATGTTTGCGCACAGGAAATTGTTAATACATAGCTAATAATGTAAATATATGATTTGTTTTTTTACGTTATTAAAACCATACAATATACCAATATCTAAAACGTTTACATATAAAAAAACATTAACTGTCAGGTCAGCCAAACGTTGCGTCGGCCATACAGTTTTCGTTTTATATGGGATATAATATGTTATGATTTCAACTTAATTAATAGACTCAGAAGCCTACATTACTTATAACATATTTCAAAGTTGGCGAGTATTTAATTTAAATGTGTTTTTCACATTAAAATATTTCATACGCGATACCATGGACTGGTGCTGATCAGCGTGCAGCGTAAGACTGATCATCTTGCCTTCATGTATCAAATTATAGAGATTCACTGTACTTGGTGTACCAATCCAGTGCCCTATGCACCATTGGGTGCGGATAAGGGAGAGTAGTAGAATATTTAGGAAAAGCAAAACATTTGCGCTCAAGAATTTCACGGAAGCTTAATCCCCCAAAAGACGAGTTACTGTTTATTCTCAGTTAACGTCGACATAATTTCCTAAGTCACGGCAACCGGCAACCGGCAATCTCTATTACCCAAATAAAACAAATTCTCATGAGATATTGAAACAAAAATAACTAAGTAAACAGTAAATAATAAAACCTCTTATTTCATACTGTATCCGTAAAGTTAGAAATGTACAAAATAAAGAAAGCTGTTGCAAAGCAATCCTCGGGTTTGAGAGATTAAAAGATATAAAAGGTTAAGAGTATTGATTACGGCGCAAGTAGGGCGCCATCGCCACTAGCAAGTTGTCGGCTGCAGTCGTAGCGGCCTTCGGGCGGAACCTTAATAATCCTGCTATACCTGTGCGTAGTGGGCCGTGTACTGTTACTCTTCACCGTCAGTGTGCAGTGTGCAGTGTGCACTACCTCACAGTAAAGAAAAGTGATGGCACAGTACTCTCTTATTCCGGGCTGTGCGTGCGGAGATGGTCATCAATCAGCAGAACACATTCTGTGGAATTGTATTCTAATGGATGATGCCAGGGACGAAATGATAAATGGCTTGACAGGGGTAATGAGACCAGCGTGGAATGTGGATCTGATGCAAAATTCTAATAATTTTTATTTGTTTAAACGGTTTGTCGGAATCTGGGTGTCGCGTTGGGAAATCCTCAGGGTCGCTGCATGAGCTGCTCCTGAGTGTGCGCTAACTTCGTTTAGGACTGTGCTTCCTTTCGAGCGGAAGGCACTGCGTATGTGCTGTCCTCCCCTTGCGGGGTTGGTGCTATGGACCCTCCTCTCTTTCTCCGTCCACTGGGAAGTCTTCTTACTTTTGTTACTTATTATTTCTTTTGTATATACGTGTATTATGTGTAAATTACTTTAGTTACTTTTTTCATTGTTTTGTTTTTATATGTACATATTTGTAAATGTTATTTTTCTGAATAAATTGAACGGAGATACTGAGGGGGGTAACCTTAGAGGGGTGGGGGGGATATAAATATATCCTCCTTCCCCCTCACTAAACTATTTCCCGAGATATATCTTATTCGCACATATATCTTCATTCAATCTTTCTCGAGTGCCGTATTGCATTTAGCCGGTTTTCGGCAAGCCAAATATTGAGAAAAGCAGTCGACATAATAAAAAATCCGACAAGCGCGATGATTTGACGTTTGACGTTTAGCCGCGATATCGCGTGCATCGGCTCCGCTCGGTTCAGATCGTCAATGCTCGGCTCGGCGATCGCGGTATTGAACCAATGTCATTGTGATCGGTCAAATCGTTAGCGTTAGCACGTGGTTAGCACGTTTTTAACTACGTCGATAGTTATCTGTGATTGAGCTACTGACCATCACAACTATATTACAAGAACTTAACCCATGTACCGATACTTGTTATGTAACTTCAATCGACTATTGGAGAGGAGTCAAGATTTTAAGCAAAAATTTGTGAATGTTGAAAATTTCATGGTACGCTTTTCTAACTTAAAATTTCAAATTAACTCGCGCGTAACAATATAATATTATGCTTATGATTGATTACATAATTTAGGATTTTGATAATGCCTATTTTTGTAGATATTATTTGTTTACATTGGTGACAATGACGATTTCTTGAATCCTGGGTAAAAACAGTTCCTGAAATACTAAAACGAAACTATTTATTTGACCTACAATCCAAATACCGACTCGGAACTAAAATAAAATCATTTATGTTTTACGGAAATACTTAAGTAAAAGGATAAAATCAGTTTCGTGCCGTGTGCATTAACTTACCCGTGTATTTTATTTTCCGTTATCAACTATATAATAATACCTACTCACAGAAACTTATGGAGAGTAGTTTACACTAAATAATATCATTAAACCGTCACTTTACTAGTAAAAGACACTAAGTAAAAAAATGTTAAGTTTGAAGTTAGTGATTTGCATTGGAATAATTATTATAAATTATTATTAATAGAAATAGAATTTACCTACACTACCTCATGGTCATGGATGGTCAATTGTCACTGTTCAATATAAAAAAATTGTTTATACGGACAAGGACATTGATGTAGAGCGAATGGGTGATGAAAGAACGGCTAAAAAAATATATGATGCGACTGTGCCTGGATGTAGAAGTCGAGGAAGGCCGAGAAAGACATGGCATGATCAAGTAAAACAAGTGCTTGAAAGTGGGCATGTAAGAAGTCGGAATAATCGACGTGCGTGCATGAGAAGATGTATGAATGTGGAGGAAGCAAGAGAAGTATGCCAGGACAGAATGGTGTGGCGTTCTATCCTCTCTGCCTACCCCTTCGGGGAAATGACGTGATGGTTAGTTAGTTAGTTAGTTAATACGTGTACTAATTTAAGGATACAGTTATCCATTTCGTGATCTCCGACCGATACAAAATACTTATTAAATGAGGGCAAGAAATTTTGAAAACACTGAGTACAGTGTATCTTTATCATTTATTAGTTGAAGCGAAGACGATCAGCGTCAGCCAAGGTATCAAATATGAAACATCACAAATGTATATTATTTCACAATACATATATGTAAAAATCAAAAATATAAACAAGCATTAACTTTTCGGTCAAACATTTTATTTATATTATTTGACGGGCAAATCCATTTTAAAACACAAAAATAAGCATAATAACAAAAAAGCAATAATTAAAGTGACAGAACATTATAAATCGGTAAAGCTAAGACAATAATAATAAAATGTGGACACACTCAAGACAGGATCAGGTCTACTTCAGTGAATGTTTAAATCTTGATAGACTTGCATATTAAAATTAATAATATTCATTTTATAAATTTCACGATTAACATGGGAAGCAGATACAAAACTCACAACATTTATATAATTTAGCGTAACATAATAGAGAGAGAGAAAAAAATATATGTTTGTAGCACTCACATTGTAGTTTTCCAATATTATGGTATAAAACAAAGAACCGGGTTGTGGTCTAGTGGTAGATTCGAGGACTCCGGATTAGGATCTCTAGGTTCGAATTCCACTCCAGCACAACTTGTTTCCTGCTTTCTGACATAGTTATTTCCGACTTTTTGAAAGCAGTCCCAAAACTGAAATATTTGAGTATATCATAAGAACTCAAATGTTTCTTTTAGTTAAAAAAAAAAAAAAAAGTCCTGAATGAGTGGTAATTCTGAAACCGGTACAGTAAAAATGAATTTATTTAGTCTAAAACTAATCAAAGTATCGGCGTTAGAAATAATAGAATCAGATATCTTTCAAAGTACTTAAGTTTCTAGCAACAATAATAAACTGTCGAGTATGAGAACGTACCTGAGAAAATAACTACAGCTGTAAAACAGTAGCACTATTTTATTTCGGGAAATAGAACAAACAACGTTGGTAAGTTTAGTTGAGTATAATAACGTGAGTATTTAGACGACGAATGACCGATTTTTGTGCCAGAAATAACCGTCTAGAAAAGTAAATGCCACCTAATATAGGGCAATAGACTATTTGGTATGGGTAGATGGATACGGCGATATTGGTAATAGGCGACATAATAATATTACGTACTCGTAAATCAATGATACCATATCGCACCTCGGCAATAAAAGAGAGACAACTAAAAATTTAGAAAAATAGAGGTTTGTACTTTTTTGGTGGGTTTTTACCATCCGCACGAAATCACTTAAACAGAACTAAAAAAGCTCTTAAACCTTTGCGACAGATGTCGTAGAACTTACAACCAAAAAAATTGTGAAAAATTAAGAAACAAAAAAGTTTGTGTTTTTAGCCATTTCCCAAAAAAGGTTGTTTTTAGAGTTGGCTCTCTTTTGTTCCCGGGGTGCGATATAATAAACTGATACTTGTTTATTCGACTTTTACGAAGTGCTTAAAGGAAAGAGAGACTAGAAGCTGATTGCAAGGCACTATAACGTAGAGCGCGTGTATTCGTAGTTGTCCTACTAGTTATACTACGGTTTGCTACTTTCAATGAATACTTCTCACTAACCCAGCCGGGAATCAACCTGGGACGTCCTGCGTAACAGCGCGTTGGGCTAACCACTACACCACGAGACGGACAAAATGTTAATAATAATGTTGTATCTACATAATTTATCTCAAAACTTATTATTATGTATTAAATGTATTATTATTTAATATGTACGGTTTAATTTAAATTACTGGTTCGTTTGTTGTTCGATGCGATACAGCGTGAGTACATAAGCTTAGAACATAGCTTGCTTTTCCACAGAGAAATATGAAAACCAAGTTATATGAAATCAATATATATTTATTAACATAACCGTAAACTCAATGTTTGTAGCACTCACTTTGTAGTTTTCCATAATTATGAAATTAAACAACTTTTTTATTTTTTAACACGCCAACCGTTTTCGGAGACACTACTCCTTCATCAGGGCTTTGTATAATAATAATTTAAAATTAAGTAATAAGTCGCTAACTATATATTTGTCCATATAGTACGTATATGCAAGCATAATTGAAAAGATGAAGATAAAACTTTCCTACAAAATTTCCTTCATTTGTTAACGCACGAGTTTGTACTATTTATTTATTCAACCCACAAACTTGTTGTTGTTGTTGTTGATCAACAAATACTTGAAAGTGGGCTTGTGAAAAGTCGGAATAATCGACGTGCGTGCATGAGAACATGTATGAATGTGGAGGAAGGAAGGGAAGTGTGCCAGGACAGAGTGGTGTGGCGTTCTATTCTACCTATCCATTCGGGAAAATGTGATGGTTAATTAACCAATAATACTGTTTAATAAGATAATATCGTTTAGAGATTCTGGTCAACAAAACTGTGTAGATAATATAATGCATTTAAAACAACGATTTATTGAAAAAATCTTGATTTATTATTATTTTTTCATAATTAGTGTCCTTTTAAAAGCCGCCAAAGAATAAAAAATATCAAATGTAAGGGAATACCTAGATTGATAAAATAACGTCTATTTTCTGACAATCGGAAAATAATATATTTAAAAAGATATTTTTATAGTTTAGTATAAAAATATAAAACACACATTATTCCGTGTGACGTGAAATTTTAAGGAAAAAAAAGTTTCAGTAACATCTGGATTTATTTTATTTTGTTGAGTAGCCGCATTTTATTGCTAGCAGATAAGATATTAATACTATAATTTTTCTGAATTCCGCGTTAGTTAATGCATTCCTGCAATAAAAAAACTGAATTTCAGTCAATTATGAACGTGTTGATGAATATCTACTTTTAACGATGTCTACGAATAGTATAAATTTAGGGTACAGAACCCCTAAAGTTCAGTTTAGTGCCGATGAAGTAAGAAAACAAATTAATAATAAATGTGACAAACTAACGACCCACTGAATGTAAACTGTGGTGAATTGTCCTCGCTGGGAGTTTCATTATTATTAAAGTCGGGTATTAAGGACAAGTTTGGGTTACGACAGCTCTTAAAGGTGACTTTAATACGTAAAACAATTCATTTGTGGGTTGTGAGAGTAATCTCATAGGGGATACGTTTACTTACGTTTATTATGTTATAACATTATATATTTAAATGAAATAGGAATCCATGAAATATTTTTTAGGTGTAAAAACGTGGCTAAGTAGGGATTCGGCCGAAAAAAATACAACCTACGCCTACATAGGAATAAAACCGATTGTAAAAAACTACTAAATACTACACAAGTACCTACGGTAGGGGTGGGGGCGGTCGTAGAAACCTCCCCTATTTGGAGGTAAATGAAACAAAATGTTTCACAGATAAACAATAAAAATATGTATGTAAATACATCATCTAGATGAGAAATTTTAAATTGTTTTAGACACCATCAATGAGTCTTACGTTATTCGCTGCAGAAAATAAAAAGATTTATAAACAATTGCCAGATTTCATATTTTGCAATAAATAAACACGACGCCAGGCAGCTGATATTTTGACACTTGATACTGTAACATTTATTAAAGAACGTGATATTAAACATGCGAATTTTAGGCACGCGTCAAAGCTTTAGGTTTAAGAAGATGCAAGGTCACGTGGTCCGTGGCCTTAAAGATTATCTCCTTTTAGAAATGAATTATGAAAAAATAAGACGATACAAACACGCTACTAGTCGATGTCTGAAACATGTGTAAAATGCACGAGTGCTAAATTCTAGAAGAACGGCGAAAGAGTAATAGTACCTACAATTAGAATACAAAAAATAATTCAAAAGACTATAAATTATTCATCTCGCAAAGAACTTTTTGTGGGTGATTTATTTTAGTGAATACTAAAATCAAGTCAAGATTATTTATCGAGTAACTTATTTCAAATAACATGCATTATTTTACTTGTCAGGCAAATATTTACTGTTGCTGTCGTTGGCAAAAGGCCGTGAAACAAGTTTCGCTATAATAGAGGCAAAAACTAAACATTGTGACCTCCGTGAAGATAATATTTTCGCCGAGTCGATGGTTAACATTAAGTTGGTAGTCAGCAGCTACCAAAGGATTCATATTTCACTACTGCCTGGGAAAAGTTTGGAGGCTTCTAGTAAAATACAGAGTTGACAAATTCATAAAATTTCATGTAAAATGAGTCATGAATTAGTAATATATAGTAGAGTGATTCTAATTTCACTTAAATAAGGAGTTCAAAGCATGAAACGACATTAATTAATAACTTCGTAGATAGAAAGTAAGCAGTGGCGTGCATAGTTTTTAATCAGGGTAGGCAGTATAAAACAGTAATTCTATTGAATAAACGTATCTAACGAAACAAACATTTAGAAAATTGTAGATCATGCCAGTACCTACCTAAACGTATATGCGTAGATTAAAAAAGAAATCTTTATTTAGAAAATGCAATGTTGAGGATTCGGTACCCGACGCGGATCTTTGTACGTCAAACTGATTTCCAAAAAAAAATCTTTCTATTTATTAAACATATTTTTTTAGAATTGGTGTCTGAGTATCAGAGATAAACCAGAAAAGTTATGGATCTTCAATTTTTTGCAAATTTAATTGCGTTTTGAAAAAAACGCGATCGGTGACGTCACCGAGGTCATTTTCTCAACCACATATTTTAATATAATCCATTGAAAGTAATGCACAATTTTCATTTAAATGCTAATTTGCTGTTTAAGTTATCTTAATGAAAAGAAAAAATAATCATATATTTGAATAAAAGTAAAATGATGTCGATAATTAGGAATCCTACCCTAACGCAATTTGCACGTGATCCCCGTATGTTTACTGTGAATAGAGTATAAATATTTAGGTCCAGTAGCGGCGCGACTGATGGTGGTGGGTGAAGAGTGGGTACAGTGATAGTGGTAGAGTGGTAGAGTGGTAGAACGGCAGTACGCAGAGTGCTGTACAAGATAGAGAAGTGCTGGTGCCGTTTTTATTATAGATCCGATCATTCCCGAGTTGGCCGCTGGCCAGAGCTAATGGAACCCCCAACAAGCATTCCCAAGCTAAAAGGGGAAGCCGAGAGCACCTGGGAATATCGGAACGAATCGCAACACCATCATCTTAATATTATGACTCACTCGATATGGAACGCATTAACCACTAAACGATATTGATTCTGTGTTCATAAAACATTTTCTGTTCATCACCATGTTTTAGATACTGCACAGTATAGGGCTGTTGGGGTGGAAATAATTTAATGCAATGTGTGTATCGACGCAATAACAAAACGTCCATTGTTCAAATACGAGAAAACAATATTACATCACGTAGAATGCAAAAAAAAACTGTTTTACAAAAATTACGATGTAGCAACAGCTTTGAATACCAACACTATCCGTACCCGCAGAAATAAGCAGAAACTGTCAGTGCTTCTGACACTTAAGCCCGCTATATATGGGACAGTTTACTACACAGTTTTCTATGCAGTCTGAAAACGGTCCCGTATAAAGCTAAAACTGCATGAAAAACTGTGTGCTAGTGTCAGATTTAAGCTGACATGACAGTCAATGTTTTTTATGTAAACGTTTAAGTAGACATTGGTTTATTGTATGCTTTTAAATACGTAAAAAACCAATAACATATTTACATTATTAGCTAAATATACAATTTCCTGAGAGCAAACATACGATAATAACTTACAATCGCGTTTCAAAAATACACATATTTAGCGTGTCTTTTGACAGAAGTTTGACAGACTGCACAGTTTTCTGAACAAGAAACTGTGTAGTTTTCTGAACTAGAAACTGTCCCATATAAAGCGGGCATTAGTCAGTGTTAATTAATAGAGGAAAGTAAATATATTCGGAATACTGTTGGTATTTCGGAACACCGACATATCTTTTGCTAGGAGAAACTGGCAATATTTGGTAAACTCTTACTTGCCACGTTAGTAAGCCCTGATTTCGGTCGGTATAGTAGTCTTAAGATTCGTGTTTACAAGGAATAATTCCGTACCATTGGAGGCGAATATAATTTGGAATGCTATATTCCAAATTATATTCGTGAAGACGTGAAGAGTATAAATAATTTGTAACAAAAAATGCGTGAACAATTATTTTTATTATTCCTGATGAAGAGTAAAATGCGTCAGCATGATTTTATTTCTACTGCTGAGGTTTGTGTAAATAGTAGTTATAAAATAAACAATAACGTCAGCAAAAACCTTACATTTCCCCAGTGAAATAACTGCAGAAAAGTGATGTGATTATGCCGACAAGAGTGCTGATATCATACAAAATTTATTTTTCTGTATTTTTTTAAATACCTACATACTACATGCACTAAATTAATTAGTAGGTTATAAAATTATAGGTATGCAGCACAAGCAATGGAATATTATTTATAAAAATAGGAATGCGTAAATAAATCAATATAGCTGTTATACGACTAGGAGAGATCTCTAGATTCCAATTAAGTACGCAACGCAATTACGTGGTACATTTTAAACTTTCTATCATAGCTGTAGCTCAAATTATTATACTTAGGTACATTGGAAGGGAACGTGAATTATTACATATTTTGCAGTTTGTCGATGTGCCAAAATGCAAATCTCTCGAGGAAAGTAAAGTCTTTGATCTTTTCTTCTGAAGCTGATCTAAAGCTGAAGTGAATCACCTCACGGCACAACACGTCAAGGGACGCGACTGGCGACTGGCGATGGCGGGTGGTGACGGGTTACACTGGGCACTTTACTGTTCTCACCTGGGGGTACCCTCCCTCGCTTCGGCCATCTAGGGTGGCGAAAAGTGGCAGATAGCACCGTGGAACGGCATATCGAGTCAACATTCATTTATCAACACGCCCCGCGCCCGCGCCCGCGCCGCCACGACGCTCTCGACAAACGGCTCCGTCCCCGAATCTATAAATCAATTCGCGTTTCAATGCAAGACGAGGGGTAGAGGAAATCCGTCGGCGATCGTAAATAAACGCGGCGCATCTAACACGGACAATTCATAGTTTTACGAATCGTTTTCGACACAAATAAACCACGATATTTTTTTCTAAGCTATCAGGAACGTCAGTGGTTAACGGGCGGCAGTTAATAGCCAGTAGCGCCAGGAGGAGGGTACCAGTACCGGTACCGGTCCCGTACGGAGCTACGGAGCCGGTCGGCTGAGCCGAGCCAACTTGGCTTGGGATAGGTCACGGCCGCTTACGTTTTTATTCGATCCCCGAAATACTTACTTTCCAAACTCCACCAGACGCGCACTCTCTCTCTCTCTCTCTCTCTCCCTCTCACGCACGCATACAGGTACGGGGTGTAAATAGTGAGGATGCTGCGGAAATGGTCCAGAATAACGCTCGCTAACAGGCCCCAGCTGCCCAAACAGATAAAACTTTTCCCCTAATACCCTTCGCGTTCCAATCAGAGTGGAAGGTGCGCTATAAAGATACCTACACGTAAAACCGTCGCGAACATCAGTATCGTCTAGAGATTTCGGTAGCAAAATAAAAAGTACATTTTTGAGAGGTCTCGCTTGAATATGAGTGTAATCCTGGCGGGGAGGAAAATATAAGACGGATCGGATCGTGAAGCTTTATCATGCGAATTTGAAGGCCATTTCTGCAGTCACACGCAGCTGGACTAGCGACGGGGGACTGCCGGACTGGGGACAGTGGGGACCGGGGAGAAGTGCACTAATTCAATGCATTATTATAAGTATTGATATTGAATACCAATAGAGAAATACATATTTGGGAAGAGTTTTTAAAATAGCAACTATGGCGACTATTGATGACAATTTTACTAAAACAAAATTTTGATGGAAAAAAATACGTAGGTATCTACTGTTAGAAAATTTTACAAGTAAAGAAAGAAATACACGACCTAAAAAATATTACATGTGCGAATTTATTCATGCATTTTCTTTAGTTTTTTTAGGTCAAGTCACTCCATATCGTATGATTATTAATTTCACAAAGATAAGACTAAAGACTTCAATATAACTAACGCGCCTTGCATTGTATACATTATTGTTATGAACAAACATAACGCAAACATACTTATTATAATATCTACTAATATTAATATGTCGGAGGTAAATGTGTCAACTTATCATCGGTACTCGGAACTATTATGTATGCCCATTGCTAAAAACATTTACATTTTACATTTTTTTACCAAAGATAACTATGAACTTTTTCAACAATAAAAAAATAAATATATATTTCATTAGAAAATCGCATCATTTTGTTATAAGATTATTAGGTACTATAAATTAAAATACGCATTACTCAGTAGCTACGATAAAATTGTTATTTCCAAAGAGCAATTGATTTCAATTTGTTTATTGATTAGCATCTTCACATAAAATATAAATACCTATGCAATATAAAAATGATACAAATGAGTAAAAATCTAACACTAAATAATGAACGTACATAATATAGATATATCTACCTCCGCTCCGGTTAGATTATTGAGCACAGGCTCTGAACGTAATAATTATGGTTTAGGTGTATAGGTATAAAGTGGAATTAGGATTACAGCCCGAGTGTGTAATCATTTATCGTGAAGTGTACAAGTTAGTCTGGTAAGCCAGCAATAACAACAATGCCAACTTTCCGAACTAATAAAGAGGAGTGATGGGATGTTTCGGTCGGCTGCGATCTACCGCTGGTGACTGGTGACTGGTGCTGGACGGCTGAGCAGCCCAAACAACTAATAAAGAGATACTGTATAGTGTCAGTAGAGACTGTCGAGACTGAACAGCGGCAGTGGGGTTTAGTGGGTCCGAGCACGTTCAAGGTAAACCGGCTGAGAATTCTACTCGCACCAAACTGCCGAACTTACTTGCAGCTACTCGGGCTTCGGGCTCGGGGAACAACAATACGACTAGGGATATGAATAATTAACATACATCTAAACAATACGTGGATAGCGCAATAACATCACCGAAACGCGAAACGTAATCAATAATAATGGAGAATAATAACACATTATGCAGATCTTGCTATCAATTCGTTTAGATTAGAGTATGTATACGTACTGGCGAACAAAGACTTATCTATTGATACAAGTTTCATTATTAATTGTGAGCTTGTGAGATAAGATAACACGAGATTGATAATAATGGGTATATTTTATTAATATTTGAAGTTTGTGGAAATATGCAGAAATTAAAAACTAAAGTTAATCGTAACGCATGTTATTATCAGATTTTTTTATAAATGTCAATAATTTCAAATTCGCTAGTGCTAAAAACGTGATCATTTGAAATCGTCAATATCCAACGTTAATAATTATTTATTAATACCTAGGAAAAGAAAAACACTGACAAAAATGTATTTAATTTAGTTTTAAGTAAAAAAAAAAAACTTAGGTGCACTAACATAAAACATAATTACAAAAAATCAAGCAACCAGACAAAATATGAATATAATTTGGCGAGTAAAATAAAATAAAGAAACAAGTTGTTTGTACTGGGCATCTTGTCGTGTATTTGTCAAGTCATTTCACTTTCAAAGTGCCGGTTGCTAAATTTCGTACAAATTTAGAATTCGTGAATTCATTATTATTTAGACAGGTGACACTCGGCGCCTAAATACACCGTCCGCTCTAATACAGGTCACGGCATTACTGCACTGCAAACATCGGTCGTAAGTGGCTACTGCGGCGGGGTTAGGACGTCATGCGTCAGTCAGGTGGAAAGTGGAAGGTGTTTGGCGCGGCGCAGTGATGACTGACTAGGGAGTACTGAGTGCCGAGTGCCGAGTGCCGAGTGCCGACTACCGCCTAGCAGCTAGCACTCGGCACAGCGTCACACAATCATTGTGTTTGCATTAACCGTGACCGCATTCGCCAGCCCCAGCCGCCAGCCGCCAGCCGCCAGCGGGTCGGCATTGGGACGCGGCGGCTATCAGTCGAACGCTGCATGTTGTAACGCTACTAGACACTGATTCACTGTATTCCCAACATCGCATCGACTAGCTTTTATACTAATCAAAGACAGCTGAGCGAGATACAACTTCGTATTGTAAAGATACCATACATTATTTGAGTTATACAACAATGGAACCTCGTAAAGCACCCAAAAAGCAAACTACACTAAACACTAAACGACATTATTCTATCGTTGTAACAATTTATGAAACATAAGACAAATTAATAATAGTAACTAACTAACTAACTAACTAACTAACCATCACGCCATTTAGCCACGCCAGTAGGCAGAGAGGATAGAACGCCATACCACTCTGTCCTGACAGACTTCCTTTGCTTACATCTTCTCATGCACATACACCGATTATTCCGACTTTTCACGTGACCACTTTCAAGTACTTGACGTACTTGGTCATGCCATGTCTTTCTCGGCCTTCCGCGGCTTCTACATCCAGGCACACTTGCATTTAAACTTCTTTTAGCCGTTCTTTCATCACTCATTCGCTCCACATGACCAAACCATCGTAAAAGCTCTTTCTTAATAATAGTACGTTATATTATTTAGTAGTAAGAGGTCTACGGACATATTGAACCACCCACAGAAAAGCTTCATTACAAACCCGCATAATATATATTATTATTATTATATTATACTCGTGAGTTATCACATCATTTCAAAATTATTATTTGACAAAGAAGTAGATGAGTAAAACCTTTCCATATTTTTATTTTTTTGAGGGCATTACATATTCTAATACATTGTTATTTTTAATGCATTCCTCACTGAGGAAAAGATGGAAAATAAGATATAGCCCGCACAAATTGTAGAGTTCTGCATTGGTAGCTTGATGACTTATCGCAGATATGATGCTGTTGCCGTTTCCTCAGACATTGCATGTGCAATATGACGCTAGGGGAGGATAGGATACCGGCATGCGACATGTCCGGGCCATTCTACTCGAGATGGTTTACGCGGTGGGACACGAAGAAACATAATGCGCCGAAATGTCCTTGGAGATCTCGGAGCCGCAGCCGGATGGATTCGGAGTGACCTCGCTCTCCGAGCACTGCCTTCTCGTATTCCGACGTTCTGGTAAGGATATACATAATACCTGCATTGTAAAGAGAATTCCAGCGATAAAACACGTGGAATTTCAGCGAACGCCGGCTTCGGAATAAGGCTCATGGGCAGCGGAACAAAGGAACGCGGTGACGTCACCGCCCTCAGAAATCACAACATTAAGCGAACAATACCAACACACTTACTATTATTATAAGCAATCGGTCATCTTCAAATCTCCAAGTTATTTATTCTAACTTTGTGTGGCCAACTTCGAGAATTGTGGCTAATTTCTATAACAAATTGAACACATAACGTAAGTACGTAATGTAAAATATTAAGTACTTGGGTACATAAACCCTAGTACCTACATAACTGTGCATTTTATTTCGCGTGGAAATTTAATTCTTTATCGGAATACGACGATTTAATTGATTTAAGAAGCAATACCTAAGCACATTTTTTTAAAGCAGGAGAACAACATTAGATTTCTTAAACATACGCAGCATGTTTAATGTTTAACTCCGATCATCAACACATACCATTACTGAATTAAACACTTTTACATGAACACGGTGTCTGCCTTATTGAAATCATTCTCGTTGTATCCAACTAAAAGGTTTTGGAAGCGAGATCTTAAAATGGGGCCATCAAAGGATTTATGTAAGACGAGAATACAAAAGGCGTAAAAAATGTACAAAAGGAATATTTCCATATTGTTAAAAATCGCGTACAATATAATATAATACTGGCCGCAATGCGGTACGTTCAAGCTATAGTAAATCATTAAGTAGCTATCAATTTATTATGTTGAGAGTTGAGAGTGTATAAATATGTACAGCGTGTAACAAAATTAAATGTACAAGCAGGAAACTAACAAATCTACATCATTATATCGTCTTAAAATTTTATTTGACCCTCGAGAAAATTGAGTAAGAAGAAGAAGAAGAAATTCTTAAAAATTAACTAAACTAACTAACTAACCATCACACCATTTCCCCGAAGGGGTAGGCAGAGAGGATAGAGCGCCACATCACTCTGTCCTGGCATACTTCTCTTGCTTCCTCCACATTCATACATCTTCTCATGCACGCACGTCGATTATTCCGACTTCTTACATGCCCACTTTCAAGCACTTGTTTTACTTGATCATGCCATGTCTTTCTCGGCCTTCCTCGACTTCTACATCCAGGCACAGTCGCATCATATATTTTTTTAGCCGTTCTTTCATCGTCCATTCGCTCTACATGACCGAACCAACGTAAAAGACCTTTCTTAATTTTGTCGATAATGCTTATCTCAGCCTTGCATTCTGCTCTAATTTCAACATTAGTGCACCTATCATACACAGTTTTACCACACATTCGCCTGAGAGATCGCATTTCAACTGCATTCAATTTATATTCATCCTTATTTTTCCAACTCCATGCTTCGCTTCCATACATAAGGGTTGGTACCAGAACACCATTATGCACTGCCAATTTAGCCTGTTTACAAATTGTTATAAAATATACTTGTTTTCTCAAAATAACACTATCCATAAAGAAAACAAAAGCAAAAATATAATTTTAATATAAATTTGTGCAATTTTATCTAAGGTACTTTTGAAAGCTTTTACAAGAAAAAGAAGTTTTTAAGTTCCGAGTCAAAACATATTACACATTACACATTCAACTCCAAATATGATGTAGATTCACCAGTTTTCGGGTTGTACTATGAATTTTTTTACTCCATATTTATTATATCGCGAGGGAAAACAAGAATAAATTAATCTTTCGGCTGAAATTCAAGTGCGCTCATAAATCTAAAATACAAGATATAACATGACACACACAAAACCAGTACATACGTGTACGAATCCCTATTTGTGGAGTCAAGTCATCCAAATAAATTACACCGGGAGTTCGTACCAATTTTATTATAGGCATAGAAGATAAATCACTGGCCTGTTACAGTGTACTGTCAAATAATACTGTGTCCCTACTCTGAAGATGAAAGCTACGAAAAAAACTTTCAATTACATAATGATACCAACGACAAATAAATTGCACACTTTGCAACTCGTAAATTTATTTATTTATTTTATTTACGCCTAATCGGCAATTACAAAAAATTAACAATTATATCATAAATGGTACAACACATTACAATAATACAATAGAAAATAATACAATAGTAGAGGACGGTAAAATGAGTAGGTATATGGGAAATCAGAAGGAATAAGTTGTTAAAATTCAATAGAATTTAGTGATTTCACGAAAGAAGACAATTTATTCCCAAAGAAGTCAAGACTAGGATTTACATTCGCTAGTCTAAGAATTCTGGGCATGGCAGAGTTAAAACCGTAATTTGTCCTGTGGGTTCCAGTGTGAAAAGGTTGATAATGCCGTAAGTTTCTCTGAGGAATGTTAATATTTATTAATTTAAGTAAATCAGGAGAATCAAGCAAGGAGTTTATAATTTTAAATAATGTAATAATATCAATTTTTTTGCGCCGGTCTTCCAGCGACGACATAAATAGCTCTTTTTCTAATGCCTTGTAAGTATATTCATTTCTGTGTAGCCCCATCATCCAGCCTACCTTTCTCAAGAATCGATGTTGAACAGATTCGATCAATTTAATGTGGACTTCATAGTATGGGGACCAGATAACTGAAGAGTATTCTAGGTGAGGGCGAACTAGGGAACAGAAGAGAGTTTTCAAAGTGAAAATGTTTTGGAAGTCATAAGTAAATACTGATTTCGAGCTATAGAACTGAGATTTCAATCAATTGTCTCAAGAAAATGTCTCCACTTGTATATACTTGTAATCATTATTAGATAGGTTCATAGATATATTTGTTTTGATCGTATGCACATATATAATTGTTTGAAACAATGCGAAAATTAAAATAAAATAACATCTATGGGTAATAAAGTATAATAGCACATTTATTTATTTAATAACAGGTAACTCTACAATGTGACACCAAGTTCTGAAGGACATTAGATCATGACTGTATTACAAGACATGGTTATAAGGCACATCAATCAGAATTACACAGAATATTGTTGTCATCGTACACAATAGCCAGGTTTGAAGAGGAGAGAAGTAAGAGCCATTTAAATCGTTTTCGATCAGAGGTGATAAAAAGAGGAGCAAGTTCCTCACCTTTACCACATCTCCATGAAGTTAGTATAATATTTAGATATGGATATAAAATTACATAGTACGAAATGGGGAATGTTGATAAATTTTTCTTTCGCAAAAAGTGTTAAATAAACTGTTTTTTACGCTTATTCATTAAAATTGTATTGATTATATGTTTCGCTGTTATAAGTACTTGTTCCACACTTTGAAATTTTTTTTTATTAACTGTTCTATCCAATTTACGCTTCCCTGTAAAAGTAGGCATCAAGGATTTTAGAAAATTAAGTAACCCTGTATGTCCTGACATACTTCCTTTGCTTCCTTTACAGTAATACATCTACTGAAGATAAATAGAATCAAATTATTCCCGTAAGTTCAGGTGTACCACTTACATACGTGACGTACCAACCAAATTAAAAACATATACTGTTTACGCATATTATAGTCTTATTTATCTTAGAATGAGTGATACAAAACAATAAGACCAATAAGATTCACAATAACACTTTTGTGCTGTTTACACAAAGATGAACAAAAATGATTGGAACAATCATAATGAAAGACCATGATTTGTGCAGTAAAATAAAGAAAATTAGCGTTAAAGTTCATCGTAAGAACTATCGCACGTAGAGAAGAAAGGACAATTATAGAGAAGATGATTCCCTTTAAAGAAAACGCATACACGATTAGTGAGACATTCGTCTCTCGCCTCCAACCCCCGCCCCCGCCCCCGCCCCGGCTGGTGGCTGGTGCCGCTCCGCCCGCGCCGCTCCCGCCCAGGAGTTCTTCTGTCGGGATTCCGCCCATCCATTGTCACAATTGCGAGATAATACGAGACGCGTCCGAGTAGAATGGAAAGTTGAGTAGTGATGACAAATAATAATCATATTCCAGACAGGCGATATAATGCAATACTTTTAAGATATTATCAACACCATTACCTCTTTGATTGATATGGCATTTATTTTGTAGAACTCCATGATATTTTATGTTAAAATCAAAAAACTATTTTTTTGGTTCTACGTGATTTTATTAAGTTAGTGACAATTGTTTCGCCTTGTAAGGGCATTATCAAACTGTGGCGTTGAAAACATTTACATTCTTATTTTATACAATATTGGCTTATTAGTTACAGTTAAGAATAGGGAGAGGAACATCTGTGGATTTTTACGAAATTCCTGATTTCAGTTGGTCTTTAATCTCTTTGAATCTCAAACCTGATTTCAGTTGGTCTTTAATCTCTGTGAATCTCAAAGAGATTAAAGACCAACTGAAATCAGGAATTTCGTAAAAATCCACAGATGTTCCTCTCCCTATTCTTAACTGTAACTAATAAGCCAATATTGTATAAAATAAGAATGTAAATGTTTCAACGCCACAGTTTGATAATGCCCTTACAAGGCGAAACAATTGTCATTAACTTAATAAAATCACGTAGAACCAAAAAAATCGTTTTTTGATTTTAACATAAAATACCATTACCTCTCTTTCTATCAAATCAAACAGTATATGCATTTCAAAAAATTACGATCTAACGGTGTCCGCCAATTACGGCAACTTTTGTCACGCTGACAAATTGTCGCCCTGTCACCCGCAATGCAAACATCTCGTCAAAGTAGAATAATTTACTCTACTCTAGTCAATTCTACTATGGATATGAGTGTGCGCCAATAAATTATGGTGACACGACAAACAGTTTCCAGTTCATTTGGCGGACCCATGGTGACAGTTTCTCGGCGACAAATTGTCATGATGAAATTGGCGGGCAGCCTAAATGGAATAAAGTAGCGCTATTGCGACAACAAAACACGAGAAAATACTGAAATTTTAAAAATATCTAGAAGCGATAGCAAAAAAATGAAAGCAGATCTTAGCATGTTATCATCGTCATATTTTTATTCAGAGGAGAATTTCATTGCAGACTAGTGTAGTGTATTATTATCCTTATCATTCAGCAACGAGTTCTGCTATCTGATAATGACATTCCCTTTGGCCTTTTAGTTGGTACAGGGTACCCCGACACATTATTATCTGAGATAACAACTTAAGACCTGTAAAAAATACAACACAATACAAAACGAACTTAGATAAGATTAAAGTAGGTATTTAGGTTGTATAGTTGGATTAAGTTTTGAATGCCAAATAAATCTGCTAAAAGTTCAACAACAAAGGACGTCTCATTTTTCCTCTTACGATAGGACCAATACGACTGGAACGAGTTTTGCGGCGGTTCCGAGAAAAAACTTGGTATCAACTTGGACGTGTTATAAGAATGTTTATTATAGGCATTGAAAACAATAATAACACCATTCGTACGTGCTTAAATGCAAGTGAAATATATATTTGAGGAACAACAATAATAAATACAATAGAAAATAATTGCTTCAGATCCTATTAATAAGTACACTACGAAGAAAACGTTGAGATAAAAACAATTATGTATAAGAATAACAAATCATAACTTTTAAACAGAGAATAATTCATTGAGATTTGAAGTTATACAGATAATCTAATAATATTCTCATATTATAAACCTGTACCTAATGTTTTTGGTTTATAGTTATTAATTAATTTCTCGTAATCGGATTACCAATGCATCTACATTCTACATGCATAAATACCCCATTTATGACGCGTATAGGAGGACGTCATAAAATCTTATTGAAAACTGACCATTTGACATCATTTTCGCGTTATAAATACGATATATCTTCATGTAGATACATCGGCGATCCCAGTGTCGGAGTAAAATAAATACTAAAATGATGAAGTTGAAATAAACTAAGTTACATATTTTATGTGGATGTCTAACGTCATGCTTTTTTAAAGTACATAACATTATGAGATCATCATCGTATAATTTGGTATAAAAAAATAGTAATCGGTGAACATAATGTTTTTTTTTTTTATTTTTTTTTTTATTATTTTTTTTTTATTATTATTTTTTTTTTTCATTTATTTCGGAAACAAACAGTACTTACAATCAATGTAAACGTAATTATAATAAACATATTATAGTGGACCAGTTAGTTTCCATATTTATAATTATAATAAGGGGTTTTGTTTGTTATTAATACAGAGAAAATTTATATAAAACTAAACTTAGGGTTCATTATAAAAATTTAAAAAAAAATGAGAAAGGGGGTAACAATTTATTAGTAAAAGTTATGAAGATAAGTAAAAGTTATGAAGATATTTCTGGGGACTTAGCGAACACTTTTAGGAGTTCTTTTTTAAACATAGATAGGCTAGTATTATTTATGTCAATATGGTTAAAGAAACTATTGAAGTTTGAGCAAGAACGATGCAAGAATGCGTTCTGACCATAATTCGTACTGACAATTGGCAAACGAAAGGTTGGATGATTACGTAAGGCACGTGCAGGACAGTTAAAAATATATGTTTGTTAATAATTGCGGAGAATCAACTTGATTATTAATGATTTTAAACAAGAATGTCATATCTATTACTGTTCTCCTATTTTCAAGATTCATAAGATTGTGATGACGTGCAGATAAGTCGTAGTTTGGAAATGAAAGCGAACATCTAAAATTTAAATGCTTCAAGAACTTATTCTGAACCCTCTCCAGTCTGTCAATATAAGTAACATACTGAGGATTCCATATAATGGATGCAAACTCTAAGTGTGTTCTTACATAGCTATAATATAAGTGTTTTAACGTTAGTTCACTTTTGAAGGGTTTAGACACTCGAATAACAAATCCCAACATTTTATATGCCTTCTCAGTGAGTTTGTCAGTATGTGCTTGAAAAGTAAGTTTAGAATCTAGGATGACACCCAGATCCCTTATTTCATGAACACGAGGTAAAGCTGTGCCTGATAAGGAATATGCATAAATAATTGGGTTTTTTGTTCTTGTGAAGGTAATTGTATTACATTTAAGAGGGTTCAATAAAAGTTGGTTCCTGGAGCAATAAATAGAAAGGTTCACAAGTCTTCTTGCATGTCCAAACAGTCTTGAAAAGATGAAATTTTCTTATAAATCTTAGTGTCATCTGCAAATATTTTGTACTCTGAGAATTTGAAGACTTTACCTATGTCATTGATATAAAGGATAAACAATAACGGGCCTAAATGAGATCCTTGAGGGACCCCGGAATGGCAAATTCTAAATGATGAATGGTGGTTAAGTATTGTAACAGATTGCAGGCGATCCTTTATATACGATTCTAACCAACGTAAAAGGGTCTCCGTGAATGCCATAACATTTAAGCTTGTGAATTAGGATTTTATGACTAATCTTGTCGAAGGCTTTACTAAAATCTGTATATTGGGCATCAACCTGATGCCTGTTGCCCATTACTTTTAGTACTTTATCTGTAAACTCAGCGAGATTGGTAGTCACATTTCGCTTTTTGAAAAAGCCATGTTGGTTAGGATCTATGAAATGCAATGTATGCAAGTATCATAAGATTGCATAGATTAATTTAAAAATAAAATATTGACCCAATGTTTGTAGCCCTCACTTTGTAGTTTTCCATAATTATGAAATGAAACACACTTTTGTTTTTAACTACTTTTTAAAACAAAAGTGTGTTTCATTTCATATAAATAATATTATTACACGCAGATCACCAGTAGCTCAATCACAGATAACTATCGACGTAGTTAAAAACGTGCTTATCACGTGCTAACGCTAACGATTTGAGCGATCACAATGACATACCGTTCAATACCGCGATCGCTGAGCCGACCATTGACGATCTGAGCCGAGCGGAGCCGATCTACGCTATATCGCGGCCGTCTCTGTCAAACGTCAAATCATCGCGCTTGTCGGATTTTTTTATTATGTCGACTGCTTTTCTCAATATTTGGCTTGCCGAAAACCGGCTAAATTATAATAAAGATTGAATGAAGATTTGTGCGAATAAGATATCTCGGGAAATGGCTCGCGACTAGTATGCGCTCGTTTAATAATCCCGATCGATAACTTTTAACGCGTGTTCCATTGTGTCGCGAAAACGTTAAACATCCACGGGTAAGAAATCGTTATCACGTCGCTTATTACCGAGTCGGTACTGATCTGTGATCGAGCAACAGATCGCATATCATCGTCGCGCGTCGGTTCCTCATGATCTAACATAATAAGCCTGTATGCAATAATCGAATACCTACCCATAACGGTGGTCATAGGGACACATGTCAGGAAAGCACAACTCCCGAGTTACGTTGGAGTTGGAGCTGGCGGCCGGCAATTGGACTTATGACTTATTGCTATAAGATTTAGGACAAAGCCTCGGAAAAAAAACGATGATTTATCCTTCTCACTCCTGGAAGAATGCCACACCGGCAACGGATAGTGTCTTTAGTCATTCCGTGAATATAGCCAGGGTCCGGGGTGGAGCGTGGAGGCCGCCGCAGCCGAATCGGGGCGGTGTATGACGTACTGAGCCGAGAATGTACCATTCATTTATATGCAAAAACACGTTGCGCTTATTTTATGGACAATAATTTATAAATCGAATTCCAAATATTCGCGAACTTTTTATTTTTAAGTAACAGTTACAATTCTATTAAATTTAGCGGGCATTGGAGATAACTATGAAGATCATTTAAAGTATGTCGATTGACCTACGTGAACTCGACCCCGAAACGTGATTATACGTGCAAGTGTCAGATATAATTAGGTAGGATATCAGTACTTCAGCCAAATCGAAAAGAGAGACAAAGATAACCGTATAATAATAGGTGCGGGTAAAATTCTACGGACTAAGACCTGAGACAACGTATTTATTAAACCCACTTACACAAACAAATAATATAAGCGAACCAATTAATAATAACGAAAACGCAATGCACATTTGGTGATAACAAATTGTTGCCGAGTGGGATAAAACATCATCGCTATTTCTACCAAATGAAAGCCCTACCCTTTCCCTAGACTCTTGACTATTGAGTACTTTTTCAGTCCAGCACAACTCTACCGATTTTTTTCAACAATCTAAACCACAAAATACGGATGAATTTACATTTTCCTATCAAATGACATAGCAAGAGCAGATAAAACTCGCCGTGGCAGAGTGAGCCGATCGGGTGAGGGACCGCCGCCGCCGGGGCGTGGCGGCCACCACGGATCCACCACCACCACGGACCTAACGCGGTTACAGTCACACTGGACCTGATCCCCAACTGAGAGAGAAGGGTTTAATCTGCTGACGTCAGAACATCCGAGCATCCACGGAGTCCGAGGCTCCACGGTGCTGGTGTATCGTGTACTGCGTACATCTGTACACTGTACATACCAGATAAGGGCAGCAGCGGCAACAGCCAACCCGAGAGACGGAAGTGGAAGTCAAATCCGATAGTATTACTATCGTGGAGTGGTGTTTAGTGTTTACAACACACAATAAACAAGGATATTGATAACATAATTAATTCTGATCAAGAAATGTGATTTTGAAAGAAATTAACGAAAATTTGCCTGCTCATGTTAATAAATATTTTACGAATGTCAAGAAAACATGTCTCTTAAATTATGTATGTTTTATCTTTACGTGATTCTGAGAAGGAGTAGCAGGACAGGTCCTGGTAGTATAGTGTGGTACGTGAATCAGCTCACGTTGAACATTTTCCATTCGCAGTAAGAGGGGCCCGAGG
Source organism: Micrasema minimum (assembly GCA_022494985.1). Classification (NCBI taxonomy): domain Eukaryota; kingdom Metazoa; phylum Arthropoda; class Insecta; order Trichoptera; family Brachycentridae; genus Micrasema; species Micrasema minimum. Next base: position 183,745 of record JAGVSP010000239.1, on the reverse strand, counting down.
GGATAAATACGATAAAAAGGTTCGATACATAAATAACGTTCTGCTTGTTCACTGGATCCTAACACAAGTAATAGTTGCATGCCGCGCAAGCGCATAAATTAGGAACGCTACACTGATTCTCTTGGTAACTAACTCGAAAGAATTCAATTATATCATAAACATGAAGTATAGCGATGCATTTATTTGTCTAAATTGAAAATTGATAAAGTGCATATTGTATATTTGGTGTTCGCACTTCGGAGGAACAGTTTAGTAACAATGCCCTAGTGCTAGTGAGAAGTGGTCCGGTCTGTACGTATTGCGCATGTATACTGAGAGCCGTGTACAGTAGTAGGTAGTAGGTAATACTCGTATTGTGTATAGAGCATAATATATACAACTTGGCCTTGGAAACAGAGTGGCATGCGACTGGAAGTGCATTAACGTCCGTAAAGATTAATGACAGAGACTTACTTATCTGACTAAACGAAACGAAACGCTCTGATCTACACAAACACAGGTGGCCCTAATGTACACAAGATATGCAATAGGTATTTTCCACTGACCCAAGTAACAATAGAAGCCATCAACTAAACGAATGCCGAGATGCTGCATAAACAAACTTGACATCACTATCTTAATTCTGTAAATGTCGCGAAGTTCGGCGCGAGTGAAGACGGAGCGCGGAGGTTGGAGGAGCGAGAATCTTGTATGTGCGCAGTTTAGCGAGTTTACACGCCGCGCCGGAGTAGAAAACGCCCACAGGACGACGCGTGAATTAATAATATTTAAAATATTTTTTAATGTTTTTGAATGAGCACTATTAAAATGTAGAAACATTCGCGTACTTTAGCCGACTAACTAGTCGTTAGAATGAACAAAGCTTTTGACATTTCTCTGGTCATTCACACTGCGTCCTCTCAAGGTCGGACCGCGAATTTAATTAATATCAAAATGCACGGAGCGATTTTTCTGCGCAATGGAAAAACAGATTTTCGCGCTGAGATAATACGGCGAGAGAGGCCCCTTCGAACTTCTGAGGGTTGGCAGTTCAAATCCGGATTAGACATTTTACGAAACATCGAAGGATTAAAAATTTGCCATAACTTACTATTCCGTTTCAAGAATAAAATCATTTGAATTATAGAACCTTAGTTGACATAAAACCATACGATAAATCTACCAGTAGGTACAGTAAGATTTATTATCTTTATACTAATACGTAAGTGGTTTTTTTTCTGAGCAAGAGATAAATACGAGCAAGGAACAAATTACAGAGTGCATTTATGTATATATATGTATATATATGTAAGTACTCGAGTTGGCTAGTGGTCGTAAAATGAAGTTGGTCGCAGTAGGAAATCAATGTTGGTCTGTTGGTGTAGTATGCCGCCGAGCATAGAGCCGAGTATGAGTCAGCGGTGCTCGTGCCCCGTAACCCATAGCAACTAGCGACTGGGGAACGGGAACTTGTGTTCCGTGATGCACTCTACACGGTGTACACTGTACGTACACTGTACCTACACTGTACCTACACTGTACCTACACCCAACACTACACCACACAACCTTACACTCCTACCTACCTGTTACTGGCTGACAACGAAAGGAGGATAATACTATCGATTATTACAGATATCAATTATCGCCAAAAAAACAAATTGCGTCATCGCGATAATCAAAATCACCAAGAAATATACATACAAATATCATGTCAGAATGAGGTGGTAAATTAAACTATTGTGTTCATTATGAATTACTAAAGATACCAAGTAATCTTGTCTCGGCTGGTTGGTTGTCGGAATAGTCGGAATAATCGGCGTGTGTGTATGACAGAGTGGTATGGCGATCTATCCTCTCTGCCTACCCCTACGGAGGAATGGCGTGATGGTTAGTTAGTTAATTAGTTAGAGACCAAAGCAAGCAAGCGCTTGTTTTGGAATTGATGGGCGATTTCAATATCGAGATAAGTGAAACTTCTAATATTCTATCAGATAAATTTCAGGGCCCTTGAATTGGTGATTTTGTTGAATTGACAGCGGCGGAAATACCACTCGCCGTCTCACTCCGACTCGAGAAGTTGCCAGTAGCCACGTGAGAGAGGTAGCGAGACTAGCGAGTAGTGAGGTGACGCTGGTGACGTAGTGACCCGCCACGACATATTGCAAAACATGGCGCAACGAAACGGCAACGCGCAACAGTCCGCTACGTGAGACATTACACTGGAAAATTGCTTTTTTCTCACAAGTAGCATACTTAAAAAATCATATTCATTTCTAATTATGTATTTTTGGATAAGTCTTCTACCGATTTACTTGGATAAGCTGACATTATAGATAGAGAATATCAGTTCGATGTTTACTGGAAAAACGCAAGGATTAGTTGGCTCGATGAGGCGAACTGTAAGTGAAGTCAGAGCTTTGGTCTGGTATCCATGTTTGGAATGTTGGAGACCATTCCGTAAAGAAGACTAAATAGTTGTATTAGCAGAGGCGCCTTGCTCGGTGAAATGGCCAATAAGTTTTTTTTTTAAAATCTTTAAGTAAAACATATATACTTACTTCTCGGTAATAATCATTATTATTTTGATTATTATGTTGCTGTATTAAAAAACAAAAAAAGACGCACTCTATACTAATATTGTACCTACTACTCGAATTCAGTAAAAACAAGATTTTAGGCAACTTGAAATATTTTTTCTCGCCTTGCAAAAAAATTCAGTAGGTAGGTAGGTACTACATTATATTATAGGCGAACTTTAAAAAAAAACTGTTAAAAAAGGTTACCTAAGATAAAACTCAAACGCACAACAGATTAAATTCATCGCAATAAAAATCCGTTCATATAAATACTCATAAGTAGGTTCTTATAAAAATATAAAACACTAAATTTCCCAAAATAAAAATAAAAAAATAGCGGAATGGAAATTTCGCAAAGATTATATTGATTAAAATATGTAAATTTATTTTGAAATTGGTACGAGATAAATCAATGTTCGTCCACATGTTATTTGTCAAGTGACACGGAGGCTATAAAATCTATTTGACAATGAAACTGTCATTGAAATGAGGTCAGTTAAATGGTACCTATTGCCTATACTTAGTTTGGTTAGCAAATCATATCATGCTGGTGTGGGCTCATTCACAATCATAATAATAACAGCCAATTGTATCGACACTTGGGGAAAAGTGGCGAGTCTACGTTATACTCGATAGTCCTACAATATCCTAATACATCGACCGTCACTTGGCGTTATACTATTGGCGCTTTATAATATGATTGGAATTGACTTAACATCTTATTTATTTTCACCAGTTGCTCGATCACAGATCAGTACCGACTCGGTAATAAGCGACGTGATAACGATTTCTTACCCATGGATGTTTAACGTTTTCGCGATCACAATAGAACACGCGTTAAAAGTTATCGATCGGGATTATTAAACGAGCGCATACTAGTCGCGAGCCGTTTCCCGAGATATATCTTATTCGCACAAATCTTCATTCAATCTTTATTATAATTTAGCCGGATTTCGGCAAGCCAAATATTGAGAAAAACAGTCGACATAATAAAAAATCCGACAAGCGCGATGATTTGACGTTTGACGTATGGCCGTGATATAGCGTAGTTCGGCTCCGCTCGGCTCAGATCGTCAATGTTCGGGTCAGCGATCGCGGTATTGAACGATATGTCATTGTGATCGCTCAAATCGTTAGCGTTAGCACGGAATTAGCACGTTTTTAACTACGTCGATAGTTATCTGTGATTGAGCTACTGGGCTAGCGGAATATTAGTTTTCACTCACGGCCGCGATACAGATGATGGGTAATTAGTATTAATACCTAATTATCGAAACGACAATGAAATGAATCGCGATCGTTGTTAGCAATAACGTGCATATCGAGAATAACACGATATAACACGAGAGTGAAACGTTTACTGGTGATGAAAGTTGATTGTGCAAGAGAAATGGAAGACGAGTGTAGAAAGCGACGAAACTTTACATTCGAGAGTATCGCAACAATAAAGCTTATTACGAACTATTACAAACACCGGGAATTTTATTACAATCTGAACTATAAGTGGAATATCGCATACGCATTGGGGGTTATTATTTTGTGTGAATTTATTTGTTAGGTCCCTAACATAAACATAATATATCTTAATATACAGATGGAGTGTATGTAAAAATAGTTTTAAATATCTAACATTAATTTATTTCAGGTAGAAGGAAAACCCCTATCGTTAATTCAATATATTTACTAGATTTGAGTGAGTCAAGTGTATATATATTTACTTAACATTCATAATCTGTATTTACATTATAGTTTTTTTTTTTTAAATATAACATATAAGTTTATACACTAAAATAAATATTGAGGCTTCTAGCTAAACAGGCTTACCTTAGAATGAAATTAAAATAGTGAGTGTAAGTATAGGTATGTGTGTATTATGAAAGAATGAATTGAGACAGTTAGCTAATTTATTTTAATTTTGATTTTTACAAGTCTATAAATGCCTAAAAGGCTTTTATTAGTATACGAATTCACACATTATACACACATTATATTTAAAAATATTTTATTACAGTCTACGATTACTAAAGTTCAAAATTACTTTTATTTTAAATTACTTACGTATTAAATTACGTTAAGGTTTTTATGTAAGTCTGAAATGAATGAGTCTAATATTAATTTACAAAAAAGGTCACCACTTTACGCAACTCTGATTTCACAATGACGAATTCTTCAAAATTTAATTAAATTCCCCGAGTCAATATAGAACACAAAAAGTAATTAAACGAAATTATAATAAAAGAGCTTGTTTTTTAAATAAACATAAGAACCCTTCACACACCGAATTGATATTAATTACACTTCCTCCCCTCCCACAGAGTTCTTGGGATAAAATTTAATTAGGAATAAAAATACTTGAACCGTAATGATGGGACAAAGGAAAGGTTTTCTCTCCACTCCTGGCGTTTTGTAACGAGTCACTAAATTACAAAATGTACGTTTTTCTTACTAAACCAGCTTCTGAATCGCATAATACCTATTTTGGGAGTCAATTATTTACCACCTTATTCAAATTTCCGAATGAATGGAGGAAAATACCTCGTTTACTGCCAACATATAATCATGTTTACATTCTTTGAAAGATTTGAGGGACAAAACTAAAATTATTTATTATTTGGGATATATTAACAATAAATTGTAAATATTTCTTGTTATAATGACCGATGATTATGCTATACCCATTATTATAAGATTTTGGCAAAAGCTAACAATTCTAAAAAAGATTGTTTTTTAACAACAAAATTGGTTTTAACCTACTGTATAAAATAATGTATCGTGTACTTCTGACATTTAAATTTATAATGATTTTGTAATTATTGTTATAATTGATGTTTTTTATAAATTTCAAAACCAATTAAAAAAGATTGTTTTTTAAAACAAAATTGGTTTTAACCTATCTGGTGCTTCTGACATACTGTTTAAATTTAGTTTTTTAACCTTATAAAAAAACCTAAAAAAATGATTTTTAACTAGCTAATTGCTATATTTTTTTCTCAGACAACTGAGTAAGAATACCATTCTCTATGGCGTCCGCTCGTAACCAAGAAGTCGACGTGGGCTGATTTATGATTATTTTATTGTGAAAAATCATCACGATGACTGATAATTTTTTTTTCTTTTTTTTTAAACGCAAAAAATTAGAAAATAAATAGTCAAAAGAATTTACAATTGTATATTGCAGATTGTAGAGAGATATCAAGATTTTCGTATATTACGAATCACCTGATAATTTATTTCTTTGTATGCATTCTCTTCCAATAATCAAAATAACAATATTTCCGAGATTCTGCAAATATCACTAACAACACGTGTCACGTGCATCACCTCTTCCCAAAAACTCTAGGATATTTCCTTATTCGTGTTGTTCGGGATTTTCAGGAAGTTTTCAGGAAGTCCGTAGGGATTCAGGGCCGATTGGCTAACCCTAAAAATACTTGAAAAATAATTATCCTCAAAGTTATTTTTGGCAAGATTAAAATGTTTGATTGCTCTTGTCAAACTTGTTTAAAAAAAACTAATAAATATGTATTTACATAAATTATAATTTGATAACCTTCTTTACACGCGTAATAATAATAATATATAATAATAATAATAATCCATTTGATTCGCATCATCTTTGATACAGTAGGTAATACAATAAACAAAAAAGAAGAAGAAAAACAAGATTAAAATAAAATAAAAAAGATAATAATGTAAAACTCAATTTAATTGCGCCGCCAAACTATGCGTATTTAGAAATAGCTGCTCAGTAACTCTGTAGGACCTATTATAGGATCCAATGCAAGTATAAAAGGGACTGAAACGTTTGATAGCTACAGCATTGGCATCACCAATAGTATCTACATGTAGTATCGCGTCTATGACGTCAAACAGTAAAAAGAGATTGCAATGACCGATGTCATACATTATGCGATATATCTATATTATACAGAAACATTGGCGATAGAGCTAACTTTATCGTTTGAGCAAGAAAATTCATTAATTTTGGCAACAAAATTGATTTTTATGCTGAATAGGGTTTTTCAGCATAAATTACTCGAATAAAAAACAAAAGTACTATAAATACCGATTTTAAAATAATGTATCGTGTACTTTCATGACCGTATTACAATTTCTAAATTAATATTTCAAGATGGCGAACGAATTATCTATCACACATCTCTTCCAATAGTCGTAAGAATGATATTATCATAATATTATTACACATGGTGATGTTTGTTTATATACACGCTTGTAAATAGTCGTCCTACTCATTCTAATGAAGGCGACGATCAGTCTCCACATGGACGACAGTATTAGCACACCAAAGGTATATATTTATTTATTGTTAATACTAAGTAGGTACTGGTACATAATACGAAGGACCCTTGGAAACCGGCATCAATCTTCAGTATTCGTGGTATCTACAGTATAAATTTCAGTAGCGATGGTATGATTATTATTATAGTATAATTTTATAATCTTACTTTTCCGTAAAAAAAATCATAAAAACCCCATTTTTCGGCCACATCTTTTGGGCAAAAGATTTTTTAGCCTCGGTACGCCGCTTAATCTAATTATTGTTCAGTATTTTGTATTGGTCTCTACTGTAGCGGGAAAAGGGGGACTTTTGAAGAAAATATAATTTTAGATTAGGTATATTGCAACTACGATTTTATATCCATTATCCAACAACAACCCAATCACTGGGAAAGTTGGGAAAGTTGAAGAAGAAACCCTTAACTCCATCGACAGCATTTTTAGAATAGAAATTACTCCGAAATGGAAATTCAATATACCTGATTCTGAAATGGAAATAAATAAGATTATGAAATGGTAATACAATAGCAATCCTTGAAATAGTGAAGACGCGGCCCAAAGCTAACCCGCCCCGCTCCCTTTTCACGTACACCGTGACCTTGGTGTTTTTTATATCAAAAGTGGGAAAAGCCGCTTTTTGTTTTGTTTTGTGCGTAGTGCAAAAAGGGAAACCCTTTTTTTTCATTTGAAAACTGGGATAAAAGCCTCGAAATCGCCCTTTGGGGCCCCCTTTGTTTACTTTTTTGAGGGGTGCGAACGCGAGACGCGAAAAGGGAAAATTTTTTAAAACTTTGTTCCACTAAAAGGGAAAATCCCATTTAACTAAAAACACCCGTTAACCTTTTATTCTCTAACCTCTCCACTCTACACTTTTTCACCATTCCCAAAAACGTAATTTTTTTTTATTTTTTTTTATAACTCCCGGAAATATAATACCCTGTGTTTTATAAAAAAATTTTTTTAAAAAAATTTAATTTTTTAAAAAAAATCCTTTTGTTTTTGATTTTGAGAATGAATTTCTCCTTTTATTAAATTTGGGCAGTATATTTTCATGTATTTATGCGCATTGAGTAGTGAAAGGGGTTTGGTATTTTATTGACTGGAGCGTCCCTTTGGTTTCCCGGTGGTCCCAGAAGGGAAAAGAAGTATCCCCGGGAGGTAGGGGTTTCCCCGCCCAAACCCCGGCCGAGAAAAGCAGGGGCGGCCCAGGGGGGGGGGGCCGGCCTTTCCCGGGGGGGGGGGGCCGGGCCCCGCCCTTTCAGCCAGGCCCCATTTGGGGGGGCCCAACAAAGGCGTGGGCGGTTGGAAACCGCCGGGAAAAAGTCTGCACCCCGTGGCGCCGGGAAATACACGAGCGTTGGGCCCACTTTACTCCCGCTCGGTTTTTTGGCACCGGTCTTTGGGTATGGCCCCACTGGTTTTCCACTTTAAAAACCCCAACCCTTGGGCCCCGGGAACACTTTTGGGGACCACTAGGGTCAACACACGGGAATAAATTAATTTTTTAAAGATATTTCCCTTGGGAATTAAAATCTCCCCGGGGAATTCCCTTTAGGGAGTGCTTTAAAACTGGGTGGGATTTGGTTTTTAATTTTCGGAAAATTTGGAAAATGTAAAAATGGGAAAAATTTTTTTTTTCGGCGCGAAACCCCTAAAACAAGACCCGCGACGTGAAAGATTCGGGGCAAATTTAAGGGGGTCCGCGGCGGAGGGGGGTGGGGGGGGGGCCCCTCCCGCGCTCTCGCCCCCCGCCCCCACTCGGCCCCACCGCCCCCCCCCGCCCGGGGCCCCCGCGCGTCTTGACAACAATTGGGTTTTCTTATTCGGGGCCTTTTCCCGCAGTGCGTGTGCGGCGAGGCTTCCCCCCCCCCGCTCCCCCTACAGGAGGCACACCCCAGGCGCGAACCCGCACGCTTTTGCATCCGGCTGATGGGGCAAAAGGGGCCGTTCCCGGGGCACTAAAACCGCCGCCCGTGTTACATTGGGGGTGGAAACCGCACAAGGGGACAACGGAGGAATTAACTGCCCCCGGGACCTACGCAGGGTACCTTTTGTCTACAAACTCGGGAAATTTTTTTAAAAAAGACCAATTTTTCCCTTTGGCCCTTTGTATGACCGGGTGAAATGGTTGTTCGGCTAAAAAGAGGAATGTAGGAATTTAATGGGGTTTTTTTTTTAAATTTTTTATTTAAAAACCTCAAAAAAAAGGCCCCAGGAGGGCCCCCTTACGAAGGAAAAACATCACCCAAAAAAACCCCGGTTTTTGGGAAAAAAAATTTTTGGATTTTAGTTTCTCCCGGGAATCGAACCCGGGAAAATCCCCTATTTGAGTCCCGCGTCTTAGCCCTTCGCTTTGGGGCCCCCTTATATCTAACTTTGGGGGGTTAAATATTTTTTAAAAAAAAATTAAAAGGAGGGGGTAAATGGTAAATTAAAACAAAATTGGGAACCGAATTCCGGGCGTTGCGTTAGCCCCCTTTTTTACTTGAAAGGGGAAATCGCTATAAAAACTTGGGTTTTTCAAACTGTGAAAATAATTATTCAGACTAAAGTTTGAAAATTTTAAAATTTAAAAAAAAACTTTATCAAAGGGTTAGGTAATAACATTTTTGGAAAGGGGGGGGTTTTTTTGCTTTTTTCTTATTTTTAGACTTAACCCAAAAATTTAATGGGCCTTTTTACTTAAAAAAGTTTTTGGGGCGTCTTAAAACGGCCCCATTAAAGTAAAATTAAAGGAAAAAAACTTTTTTGTGCCCCTATTTCTTTTTTAAAAGTGAAAAAAATTAACGCTTTGTTTTTTAAATTAAAAACTTTAAATTAAATTTTGGGCTTTTGTATGGTTTTAAATCCCCCGGGTAAAAAAAAAATTTAAAAATTTAAATTAAAAATTTTTATTCAAATTTCCCCAAAAAAACAAAAAGTTAAATTTTAAACTTTAAAATTCCCCCCCCCTTTTTTAAAAAAATAAATTATTTGCGTTCCTTTTAACGGGTTGGGAAAACTTGCCAATTTTTTTGAACAGGAAGGAAAATTTCCCCCCATTAAACGGATATTTTTCAAAATTTCCCCCTCTATTTCCAGTTCAAAAAAACGGGTTTAATTTTTTTTTTACCGCTTTTTTCCCCGGGTAAAGGCGCAACTCAATGAAATAAAAACGGAGAAAAAATTTTCAGAAGGTTTTAAAAAATTTTCCCAATTTTTAAATTTAAATTTTTATTCGGTAAAATTTAAATATCTTTTTAATTCCAAAAATTAATTTGTTTGGGTTTTTGGGTTGGGGAAATTTTTTCGATTATTAAAACTTCTTTTATGTCTTGGAATTTAAATTTTTTTTTATTTTTTTTTAAAATGAAACATTTTATTTTTAAAAAATAATTTTTAAAAAATTTTCAATTTTAAAAAAGGTTTTCAGTTTGTGCTTAAAATTTTATTTTTTTTTTCTTAAATTCTAATTCCGGAAATTTTTATTGGTTTTTTTTATAAAAAATTTAAAAGGGAATTTTTTTTTAATTTTGGCATTTTTTAAAATTTTCCTTTTTAAATATTAAAAATTTTTTTTTATATTCAAATTTTCCCTTTTTTTTATCATGGGGTTTAAAAATGAATTAAATTTTTTTTATTTGATATTTTTTTTTTTGCTTTTTAAAAATAAATTTTTTTGGTTTTTTAAAACCTAAAAAATTACCCCGCCCCGGGGAAAAAGTTTTTAAAAAAAAAATTAAACCCCCCTCAGTGGAAAAATGGGTTAAATAGCTAAAAAAGGTTAAAAAATTTTTTTTTGGGGGGTTTTCCCCCCTTTTTTAAAGTTCTAAAGAAAGAAAAAAAAAAAATTAAAAAATTATATTTTAAAACCAATTTTTTTACGTTTTTTAAAAAGTAAATTTAATTTTTTTTAAAAAAATATTATTATTTGTTTTTTTTTAAAAGGAAAAGTAAAACTTTTTTAGGAATTTCATTAAAAGTTTTAAAAAATTCCCCAAATGAATTTTTAGGGTTTTTGTAAAGTAAATTGGGGTTCAAAAATTTACAAGGCCCAAATTTTGAAAATTTTTGGGGAAAACAAAAAGGCCAAAATTTAAAAAATATTTTACAAAGTTTGATTTTTTGATTATTAAACATTTTATTTTGGTATTTGTAGTTGTGTTTTTAGGGAAACCCGCCTTTTTTTTAAAATTTCGAATTTAAATATGGGTTTTTAAAATTGGTTTACCTGGATTTTTTTTATTGAAAAAGGTTTTTTAATTAACATTGGGAAGGGGAGGCCAATTTCTTGTTCTTGATTAAAGTCATTCCATCGGAAAGGGGGAAAAAACCAAAATTTTTTAAAAATTATTTTTTACGTTAAGGGTAAAGGAAAGGCTTTTTTTAAAAAAAGTTTTTTCAAAAGGGAAAATTAAGTGGTTTTTTAGTTTGGAACCCCTTTGAGTATTTTATTTAAAACTTAATTAATTAAAAATTTAAATTTTGGGGTTTTTTTTGGGAAATTTAAATTTGGGAAAAAATTTAATAAAAAAAAACACCGGCGTTTTGGACCTTTGGGCCTTTTTTGGGCGAAATTTTTTTTTTATAATTGTTCCCCCTTTGGGGTTTTTTAAATCCAAAAATTAAGCCCGGTTATGTTATTTTCATTTTTGGGGGGTTTTTGTTAGCAAAATTTGCAGTGAAAAAAAGCCCCGGGGTTTTTACATGTCCGTTAATTAAATTGGGGCAGCTATTACTTTAAAGGTTAAAACCCTTGGAATTTTTTTAGGGAAAAGGTTGAAATTTTTTAAAAAATTTTTCAAAACCCTTTTTTTTTAATTTTTTTTCCCTTCTTTTTCCTGGGTTTTAAAAACCCCCCCCCCCCCTTTTCCCCAATTTTTTTTATTTTTTGAAAAAGGCTTTTCGGGTTTTCCCTGTATTAAAATATTTTTTTTAATTAAAAATGAAAAATTTGTTTTTTTGTGGGAAAAAACAAATTTTAAAAGCTGTTTTGGGGAAATTTATTAAAAAAAAATTTTTTATTTGGACCGAATTTAGTTTTTAAAAAAGGGAATTTTTTTAAACAAAATTTTTTTCCCAATTTTTTAATTTAAACCCCTTTTTTTTTAATTTTTCCCCTTTTAAATTTAAAAATTTTCCCCCAAAAAAATTATACCCATATTTTTGCGGGGTTTATTTAAAAACTTTTAAAGTTTTTTTAAGAAAACCCGGGGATTTTTTAAAAAAAAGGGTTTAAAATTAAAAATTTTAACCCAATTTTGTCCATTTTAGGGAAAAAATTTTTTTTTGCGGTGTTTTTTTTTAAAAAGAAAAAATTGGGAAAAATTTAAAATTTAAAAACCCCGAGTTTTTTCCTTTTAAAAATTTTATTGGGGTTTTTAAAATTTCAGTTGCTGGGGTCAAAATTTTTCTGCCAAAATTTGTCCAAAGATTCCCGGTTATTTGGAATTTTTTCAAGACCCCTTTTGGGAAAAAAAGCTGCAAAAAGGGCGCCGGGAAGTGTTTTTTCCCCCCCCCCCCCCCCCCCCCCCCCCCCCAAAACCCCCGTTTTGCGGGGTCGGGTTTTCCGGGTTTAAAATTCCCCAGCCCCGGAAATTGGGTAGGGGGGGCTTTTTAAACCCCAAAAGGCCCGTTTTTTTTTTCCCCCCCCGGGAAAAACAATTTTTTTAAAATTTTTTTTTGGCCTTTTCGGAAAAAAGTTTTATATACTTGGAAAAAGGGGAAAATATAGCGGGGCCAAAAACCAAAGGGAAAAAAAAAACCCCCCTTTTTTTTTTTTTTTTTGTTTTTTTTTGGGGCGCAAAAAACCATTTTTGTTTTTTAAAAACATTGGAAAACCGGCCCCAACCAGTTTTGGCCCCCCGCCGGCCACCCGCCCCAGCCCCAGAGTGGCTTCTTTTTGGATTTTGGAAAAGTCTTGGGAAAGGGCCCCCCTTGGGCGGGGGGTTGGAGCGATAATCTCCCCCACGATTAAACTTTGGTAAACCTTTTTTGGTTTTTGGGAAGAGCCTATTTTTTTAAAAGAAAAACAGGGGGTTAAGGAATCCCCTATTTAAAAATTTCCCCCCTTAACATTTTGGTTTTTTAGACTCGGGCTTTTTTTTAAATTCCCTTTATTTTAAACTTTTTGTTTATTTTTATTTTTTCCCCAAGATTTTTGTCCGTTTTAATTGTTTGGGCGCTTTCTCGAAAATGCGCTTTCCGACAACTCGGCAGGAAAAGTGTTCGCTTTCGATTAGTTTGTTATTTTCCCTGGCCCGCACGCGGGGAAAACCCCACCCGGAGAAATTCCCCCCGTTTGGAAATTGGGAGAAATTTGGTGACGGTTTCCTTTCGCGCCCCGGGCCCCGCGTCCAGGTCCCGTGGGTTCCCCGGTGATTGGACGGGCCCCCCCCGGCCGCGCCCCCGGCCCCCCCCCCCGGCCCCGCTGACATCACCCCCCAGCCGGCGAAAAGTGGGAAAACGGCCCAAAATTTGGGGGGGGCACATAATTTAGGTAGATGTTGTAAACAGTAACAACTCCCTGCCCGGGAAAACCAAAACCCCCGGGGGCCCCCAATGGGGAAAGGGAATTCGTCCGCCGCGTGAGGCCGCCGCGCTCCATTCCTTTTTTACCCATCTTTCTCCACCCCCTTCCCATCCCCTCCGCCTCCCCCCTCCCCGTTTTCCCCCTTTAAACCCTTTTTCCCTTGGGTAAACAAATAATCCGGAAATTTAAACCAAAACCCCCAAAACCCATAAATAACACACCCCGTTTGATAATTTTTGTTTTTTTGCTTTAGTTTTAGGTTTAAATTTCTTTTTTAATTTTTTTAACCCGTAAAATACCTACCCGGTTTTTCCTTTTTTTTTTTATTTAAATAAACCTTTTTAAATTTAGGGTTTTTTTGTTTTACGCAAATTTTAAATTTACTTTTGGGGTGCTTTCCACAAAAAGTCGGAAAAATTTTAAATGTGCCCCTATAAGCAGGGTACCCCCCAATTTTGTGCCCCGGAGGGAATTCGCCCCCCGGAGGTTCTAAAACGGGTCCTTTCCCATCTTCCACTAGCCCCCTTAAACCCGGTTTATTTAAAAAAATTTTTTCTTTGTATTTGTCATATTTAAATTTTTTTAAATCCCTTTTTTTCGATTTTAACCTGAGCCCGGGTTGTGCAAAAAAAACAACGTGGTTGGAGTAAAGGGTTTAACCCGGGTTTTTCTCTTACTCAAGGGACTGAAAACGTTCCCCTGGGCCGCCCTTTTTAAAAAAAAAAAATTTTTCATCATCTAAAACCCATTCCCCCTCCCCCTTTTTGGGAGGCCCTTGGAATCCCCAAAAAATGGTCCAAGGCCCCCGCGAAACGGCCGCCCGTTCGTGCATCCCCCCAATTTAAGTCCCCCCGTCCCCGCAGCCCCTTTTCACAAAACTGCGACGAAATTTTCAAAAAGTGGAGGGGCCAGGACGCCGGGGACCCCCCGATGCCTTGGTAAAAAGGCAAGAAAGGTTAAGGCTCTGGAGAGGGCCCCTTTTTGGTTTGGCCTGCCACCCCCAAAAACCCCCTTTCCGCCCCCCGGGTTTAAGTTGTTCCCAAGGGTTCGGGGCCGTTGCCCCCAAAATTTAGGGGAAAATAAATTTATTTTTAAAATTTATTTAAATTAAATTTTTTAAAAAGTAAAAATAAAAAACGGGGTTCTTTTTTTAAAAACCCATTTTTATTTTATCTAAAGTTTAAGAAGTGCAATATTACTTAATTAAATTTTAATTTGTATTATAATAACAAATCAAGCATATCGATTCCTTATTTTGAAAATTTGTAAATCCAAAAAAGGTTTTCTTTTAAAAAAAAAAAAAAAAACCGGGAAAAAAATTTTGGGGGAATTGCCAAATTTGCCCGTGTTGCCAATACGCGTGGCAGTTACCCTTTTTCTTGAGGTGGGTTTTTTGGGCTTTTGTAATTTTTGTTGGGCGGCCCATTTTCATTGAAAGTGTATTAAAAATTCGACATCAAAAAAGCCCTCAAAAAAGACTTTTTTTCAAAAAAAAGAAAATTACACGTTTTTCTTTTATTTAAAGGTTTTCGATTTTACGATAAACCCAGGCCAGAAAAAGGTTTTTTTAAATATAAAATTTTTTTTAAATTTCTTGATGCGACAATCCCATAAACTGTGCGACGTCGAAAAATTGAGCTCCGAATTTAAAAATTGGTTTTCTTAAAAAAAATTTTTTTTTTTATTTGTAATAATTTTCCGCAACATTGAAAAAAATTTTTTTAAAGGGTTTTTAACATTAATTGAATTTTTTTAACGCACATTTTTTTCCAGTATAGCGCAATAGTAAGTACTTTAAAAAGGGAAAAATGTAGTGAAAAAATTTAAAACGTTTTAAAGGGAGTTAAAAAATTAAAAGAAGATTTCTTTAAAAAGGCGTGTTTGTGCCCCTTAAAAGTTCTAATTATGCAAATTGAAAGTAAAATCTGCCCAAAATTTTTTTTCTTTTAGCAGATTTTTAAGGACAGCGTTAAAAGGGTTAAAATGGAAATAAGAGACAAAAAATTTGTTTTTGTAAAGTACTTATCTAGTATTTAAATTTTACACGAGCGATGGACACACTTCACTCCCGCTCGGTGTGGCACCGGTCATGGCTACTGGCCGCACTGGTCTCACTAGCCACCGCCACCGCGACACTGTGGCACCACTAGGCTCAACACACAATAACTAAATCACTTTATTCACAGATATTTCCCTTGGAATAATATCTCCTGTATTCCTTCAGCAGTGCTCAAACTGGCGGATATGTATTTGGATCGCGGAATTGGAACTGTAACACTGGGACGTTTATTTTTATCGGAGCGAAACGTAGACACGACCGCGACGTGAAAAGATTCGGCGCACAATAAGCGTCCGCGGCGGAGGGCGGAGGGCGGAGGGGCCCCTCCGCGCGCTGCTCGCCCGCCGCCGCCACCTCGCCGCACCGCCCCCCCGCGCCCGGTGGCCCCGCGCGCAGTCTTGACACACTTGCCTTATCTATTCAGCGCTCCAGCAGTGACGTGTGCGGCGAGAGCTTCCCGCTCCCGCTCCCGCTACACGCCGAGCACACGCAGCGCGCGAACTGCACGCTGTGCATCCGGCTGCACTGGTGCAGCGTGCCTGTGCGGTGCACTAATCCGCCGCCGCCCGTGTCTACACTGGAGGCTGGAAACCACGCACAAGCACAACGCGGATACTAACTGCCACAGAGACCTACGCAGAGTACCTACTGCTCTACAACTCGCAATTTTAGAAGAAAGACAAGTTTGCCTTGGCCGTCATGTATGACTGAGTGAAATGGTTGTTCGGCTAAACGAGCGAATGTAGGAATTAAATAGAAGGGTTTTTATTTTTATTTTTTTATAACCCACCTCAACAGGCCACAGGAAGCCCAATTACAGAAGGGAACAACATCACAAATACCCAGGCTTGAGAAAAATAACTTTTCGGATTTTAGTATTCTCACCGGGAATCGAACCCGGAACCTCCGTATCGTGAGTCCAGCGTCTTAGCCATTACGCTACGGACGCCGCCTTATATCTAACTGGGAGGGTTAGATATTTAAAAAAAAGATTAACCTCTAGTAGGGGGTCACTGGTAATCTAAATCAAAAATGGTAACCGAATTCCGTCGTTGCGTTAGCTACCATTTTGACTTGAAAGGAATATCGCTATATAACTTGGTTTGTCAAACTGTGAAAATAATTATTCAGACTAAAGTTGTAAATTTAATTCAATAAAACTTTATTCAAAGGTTAGAGTAATAACATTTTGGAAGGGAGTTTTTGTAGCTTTTGTCTTATATTTAGACTTAAGCCCACTTTATATGGCGCAGTTTACTACACAGTTTTCTGTGCAGTCTGAAAACGGTCCCGTATAAAGCTAAAAACTGCATGAAAAACTGTGTGCTAGTGTCAGATTTAAGCTGACATGACAGTCAATGTTTTTTATGTAAACGTTTAAGTAGACATTGGTTTATTGTATGCTTTTAAATACGTAAAAAACCAATAACACATTTACATTATTAGCTAAATATACAATTTCCTGAGAGCAAACATACGATAATAACTTACAATCGCGTTTCAAAAATACACATATTTAGCGTGTCTTTTGACAGAAGTTTGACAGACTGCACAGTTTTTCTGAACAAGAAACTGCCCCATATAAAGCGGACTTTAGACAAAAATCTAGCCCTACTGGGCTATTTCACATGTGCAAAACAGTAATATAATTAGCGTGACAGCAACTAACTGTAAGCGCTAACCCCAATGAATAGTAAATCTGGAGAAAAAATATCAGATATATTGTTTCCCAAAAAATTCATACCCATATTTTTAAATTTATTTATATAAAAATCTAGTTCAAAGTTATAATATCTAAATATATTACGATAATACCTTGTATTGTCTTTTGTGAAATAACGACTTAGTTAAAACTAGTTATACTTGTAATTTAAATATTTTTTTATATAAAAAATGAAACATTTGAGTTCTTAAGATACACTAAAAAATTTTCAATTTTGAAAATGTTTTCAGTTAGTCTGAATAATATTAACTGCAATAAATTAGAATCCCGAAGATTTTATTTTGTTTTTAATGATGTAAAGGAGATTTTTTTAACTAGGCATAATTTCCATTAACTTAATTAATCAATTAACCTTAATATTCAAATTATCCACATCATATCATGTAATCTACCTAATGTATTAGAATTATACTTTCGCATACCTACTCTTTACGCGTTAAATTATAATTTTTCAAGTTACCTAACTAACTACCCGCCCACGGCGATGTTATTAAAGAAAAACATTATCCGCCCCGTCGATGTGGAACTAATGGGTTTCACAAACTGCCTCCAAGCTAAGCGATCCCATGCAATTTCCTTTTTGCGGTCCACGTTCTATAGTTCTGACGCAAACTGCCAACAAATTGTAAGTAAATATCTAAAAATATATATATAATACCGAATCGAGTTAAAAAGTAAATTAGCGCTTTTCGAACAATATTATTATTAGAATAATTTAAAATGGTACATAGATAGCGACGGGTATAGGATTATCATGACCAAAACGTTTTAAAGGATCCAAAGTGAATCAGATTTATGTATGTAGGTGGAAGCATTTCACAAGGACAAACTGATTTGGGACAAAACAATCGCTACAATTATTTTGAAGACAGGATGATGTACGAAGTAGATATTGGTGTATTATTAAGAGCGAACTCGTCACCAGTAGGGAGGTATGTAAGTCTGACTCGTGATACCGACCAATATCCCGCGCTTGGTACCAGCGAGACAGGTTAAGATCTGGTTTAGTAATGTTGACCTGCGATTTCATGAAAATGTCCTATCCTAGGTAAGCACTAGGGCAAGGTGTATGAGGAACCAAGGTACTCCTGTTGCTCGATCACAGATCAGTACCGACTCGGTAATAAGCGACGTGATAACGATTTCTTACCCATGGATGTTTAACGTTTTCGCGATCACAATGGAACACGCGTTAAAAGTTATCGATCGGGATTATTAAACGAGCACATACTAGTCGCGAGCCATTTCCCGAGTATATCTTATTCGCACAAATCTTCATTCAATCTTTATTATAATTTTAGCCGGTTTTCGGCAAGCCAATATTGAGAAAAGCATTCGAAATAATAAAAAATCCGACAAGCGCGATGATTTGACATTTGACATAAGGCCGCGATAAATATATATAGTCTAGTTCGGCTCCGCTCGGCTCCGCTCGGCTCAGATCGTCAATGCTCGCGGTATTAAACGTTATGTCATTGGGATCGCTCAAATCGTTAGCAATAGCACGTGAATAGCACGCTTTTAACTACGTCGATAGTTATCTGTGCTTGAGCTACTGTACTTGAAGGTTACACCTTGGTATTACGTTTCCACGGAAAGGTTGACAGTGTTGAAGACTAACTTTTGTCAACAGCAGAGTACTGTTAATTAAAGTTTTTTTTCCATTCTTCTTTCCTGGGTAAACAAATTTTCCACGACAAGTTTATATTGAAAAAGTTTTTCTTTTGCGTTTTCCGTGTTTGACCAATGCACTTTTTAATTGGATACTGTACATTTGTATATTTGCTGGGAAATAACAAGGTTTTACATAAGCTAGAGTGCATTTATAAAATAAATATTATAATTTCGGCACACGAATTTCAGAATTAATAAGGAAAGTTAACACAAAAATTTAACCAATATCTTTAAATCCAATATTATATAATATTTACAATATTAAATAATATTAGCTCCTAAAAAATATACCATAGTATGCGTATTCATAAATAACATAATTTATTTAAGTTATCGGCTGACTTTTTAAAAAAAGTTAAATTAAAAATATTATCGAGTCGTCTATTTTATGGAAAAATCTTTGCGGTGTATTATGAAAATGGTAAATTTCGAAACTGAGAACCGCGAGTTCTTTCCTTTTAAAAGACTTCCTCTATAGAGTTCCCGCTATTCTCCAGTCGCTCGACCTCAATACTCTTTCTCGCTAAAACTGTCCATGATTCAGCGTCATTTCGCCGCAATTACACGAACGTGTCGGCGAACAGCCTGCACGGGGCGCGGAGTTTGGTCGCGGGGAGCGTTCGGTAGTTCTAGCACGAGAAAGTGGCTGACAACGCCGCTGTTCCGCGGAACATTCAATTTCGGCTACGAAAAGTTATATAGCTTGACGCAATATTACGCGCGCACCGCGAGCTCGTAGCGCGCACCATTCTGTTATACAACATGAACGCACAGTTAGCTGCCGCCAGCGCCAGCCAGAGTGGCTCTCTTGGACTGGAAGTCTGAGCACTGGCGCTGCAGCGATAATCTCCGACGATAAACTGTACCTTCGGTCGGAAGAGCTATTATAGAGACAGTTAGAATCGTATTATATTCCTTACATTTGTCAGACTGGCTGACATCTCTGACTCGTTATGATACCAAGATTTATGTCCGTAAGGTTGTTCGGACGCTTTCTCGAAAATGCGCTTTCCGACAACTCGGCAGGAAAGTGTTCGCTTTCGATTAGATAGTATTTTCCCTGGCACCGCACGCGGAGGAAAACCGACGGAGAATCGCGATACGGCAGTTGGAGAGAAATCGGTGACCGGTTTCCTGCGCGCGGCCCCGCGCTAACCAGGTCAGTGGGTCACGGTGATGACGTCGGGGCCGCCCCCGCCCCGCGCCCCCCGCGCCCCCGCGCGCCCCCGCGCCGCGCTGACATCACCGCCAGCGGCCGAAAAGTGAAATCGGCCAAAAGTGAGATGGAGCACATAATATAGGTAGATGTGTAACAGTAACACTCCTGCGAGGACCAACCCTCGTGGGGCATCAATGGAAAGGGAAATCCGCCTCCGCCTGCGTGAGGCCGCCCGCGCTCCATTCATTCTCTACTCTACTCCTTTCTCCACCCCCTTCCCATCCCCTCACGCCTCCACCCTCCCCGTTTCCGCTATAACTTATTCATTGTGTAAACAAAGATAATCCGAGAAACAAAACTATGCCATAAGCCATAACTAACACACCTCGTGATGATAATATTGTTTATTTGACTTTACGTTGTAGGTACATTGTAATTCATTAATGTTGGTTTGTATCAGTAAATACCTACGGTTATATTATTTTTATATTTAAAAAACATATTATTTAGGTTCTTTTGATATACGCAAATATTAATTTACATTTTGGGGCTGCTTTCAAAAAGTCGGAAATAACTGTGCCATAAAGCAGGAAACAAGTTGTGCTGGAGAGGAATTCGAACCTGGAGGTTCTCATCCGGAGTCCTCCGATCTACCACTAGACCACTACCCGGTACATAAAACAATACAATCTTACCGTATTTGCTCATATTTAAATTTATAAATACTATTTTCGATAAAACCTGAGCGGCTTGTGCAAAAAAATCAAGTCGTGGTTGGAGTAAGGATTCTAACCGGGTATCTCTATACTCAGAGACTGCATCGCTACCACTGGGCCGCCACTTGTTAAAAAAAAAAGAATATCATCATCATCATCATACCATATCCGCTCCCTATGTGGAGCATATGGAATCCACAAACTGCATCCAGGCCAAGCGATCGGCCGCCAGCTCTCGTGCATCCTCCCAAGTCAAGTCCACGTCCCGCAGCTCTGACGCAAACTGCCGACGAATTGTCAACAGTGGACGACCAGGACGCCGAGAACCTGATGCCTTGTAAAATAGGCAAGCATGGTTAAGGCTCTCGGGAGGCATACGTAGTATATGGCCTAGCCAGCCGAAACGCCTTCGCCGGATGACAGTAGATACCAAGGGTTGCTGTGTCCGTTGCCTCAAGAATATAGGTACCTACTAATTATTTTTACATTTATTTATTAATTTTTAAAAAGTAAAATAAACTCGGATTCTTATGACACACCCATATTATATTTTATCTAAAGTTTAAGAAGTGCAATATTACTCAATTAAATTTTAATATGTATTATAATAACAAATCAAGCATATCGATACTTTAATATGCAAAATTTGTAACTCCAAAATGGTTTCTTTACAGGGCGGGCAAAAAACGAAATGGTGGAATTGCCAAATTTGCAGTGTTGCCAATACTGACGTGGCAGTTACCCATTCTTCTTGAGGTGGTTTTTAGGGCATTTGTAATAATGTTGGACGAGCCCAATTTACATAGCACGTGTATTAGAATACAGACAACAAAATGCCATCATAAAGACATTTTGTCAAAAAATGAAGTTACACGATTTGCTTTTATTAAGGTATCGATATTACGATAACTAGGTACAGAAAGGTATTTACTATAAATTTTATAATACTTGATGCGACAACTCCGATAAACTGTGACGACGTCGAATAATTGAGCATGCCGAATAAGAATTGTTATCTTAAAAAAATAGTATTTTATTCGTAATAATACCGCAACATTGAAAAAATGTATTATAAGGGATTCTTTAACATTAATTGAATTTTCTCAACGCACATACTACTCAGTATAGCGCAATACGTAACGTACTGTTCACACGAGGCAAGTGATAGTGAAAAAATATTTTAAAACAGTTTTAAAAAGTAGATAAAAATCATAAAGAAGATTTCTTTAAATGGCGTGTTTGTGCCACTTAAAAGTACTAATTATGCAAATTGAAAGTAAAATCATGCCAAGATTTTCTTCTCTAGCAGATTGTAAGGACAGCGTAAATGGGTTATATGGATAAGAGACAAAACATTCGTTTTGTAAAGTACTTATCTAGTATTAATATTGTTCCTACGTACAAGATATTGGAGATAGAAGCGAGGAAACGATCTTCCCTCGGGATATTGGTCATGAAGTTAATAGTGGTATCTAATGTAATAGCGGCTGGAATCTCATCACGGGTAGTGCGGCTCTCTGGTGAGTGTGCCCTGTGCCCTATACCCTATATTGGCCTATATATCCACATACTAGGCCACCAGCTACCAGCCACCAGCCACCACCCACCACAGGCTGTACAAGCTACGTCATTTACCAAAGTGGAATCATTACTGCGAATGTCTCATTTCAAAATTATCAAAACAATTCTAAAGATTTCAAAATGGATGTCTTCATCATCTCAGCATGAGGGAAATATTACATTTGACCCCGAAATATTCCGAAGGAGGGAGAAAAGTTTAAAAAATACATAGTTTTAATACACTAACATGTTGTATCTATTTGTAAAGGATCTACACATATTGAGATATTGATATTCTTTTCGCGTCGAAATTAAAACATGTACGAAAATGGAAAATGAAATAAATATTAAAGTACAAATCTATATTATCACATTTCTTGGTTTCTTAAAGATTTCAACAAGAGCCATTCATTATTTTCTAAAAAGGTTGAACGTGAAAACAATTTTACGCATTAAATATGACACAATACTATTACTACTACTTTCCCTCATCCGCACCTAATGGTGCACAGGGCACTGCATTGAAACAAGTCCAGTTAATCTTGAACAATTTATTACATGAAGGTGAGATGATCGGTCTTACGCTTTAGTTCCAGTCGAAGGTATCTACTACTACTTCTACTACTTTAACTTATCCGCACGCAATGGTGCACAGGGCACTGCATCGTTACACCGAGGTGGAAGGTATCACAGGTGAAATATTATTATTATTTAAATAAATATGCCATGGTTACCCTTTACGGGAATCGAACCCGCGATCGCAATACAATACAATACAACTGTGATTATTATTAAAATATTTATCTTATTAATTGATTAATTTACTCAACACTTCTCAGAAAACGAATTTACGAAGATAATTCATTTTAAACATGTTTTATAACGTTTTTACGAAATTATTTAAACTAAAAAAAAAACTATAAAGGTACATAATTGTAATATTTCGCGATAGTAAATCGCATTCTTTACGTCGCGCGACGTTTTACCTTGTCATATCGCCGGAAAGTTTATTCCGCAACAGCCGCGTTACCGACACGCGACATGCGACATTAGAGGCAACAGAGTATTGCTAGTCGCTAGTATCAGGCGGCCAAGAGCAGCAAGTGATATATAATGGCGGCAGCAGGCAGCACGCAACCATCGCACATCCTGCCGCACCGATCCTTGTCAGCGAGACAACTTCATATAAACTTCAAACAACATGGCGAAAATCTGTATTTGACGTGTGTATAAAGTTTTCTGTACTGAAACCATTTGTGAGGGTTAAGGCGTGCTAGCTCAGTCTGATGTCGGTTCCCTTGGTAACGAGCCTTTAGTCCTCGGAAAAGGCCAATTTCCTACGGTCGTAATATGTCGCGATGCCAACCGAGCCTCAACGCACCCAACCAACGCGAGCTAGCTATGTACTCACTTTCGGAAAAAAGACACGAGTATTTAATCAAAGGATCTTGGGTTAATCAACACGGAGCCGTATATTTTAATGATCCACAGGACTACACGTCACAATTATTCTACTTTGATTAATTTCTTTACATCGTACCTAATTGGATTATATTATGCTGAAGGAAAAATAAGTTATTTGTCATGAAACTGTCGAGACGAAATAGCGGGATTTTTGCCGAAATATAATGGGAGGCATTCCCGTACTGAAGAAAACATTTGAAAAGCGGCCGCCCGTGACTTTATGTTTGCGATTTGTCATTAGGGTGGGAAATAAATTGGTACACACAATTTATGCTCGATTGTGCCGCGTGAAAATAACAAACAAATGTAAATCATCGCCATGTTGGCAATAAAACGAGCAATGCGGAGAAAAGATCCCTGAAAATGAATTAGTGCTATTTCGGACCAATTTCATTGGTGACTCTCGAGAAATTGAAATATTTCTGAAATTCATATTTTTTATATTGTACCTATCGAGATTTCATATTATTTGTATAATAAATCATGGAATATCTCGCAAAATTTGTCACCATTACACAAATTGAATTAAAAATTTTAAATGTAGAAATTTACGTTTATTCAGGGTTAGTTGTTTTTTGCGCGATTTTCACTATGTTTTAGGAAGTACCTATTGTATATTGATTCCATATTACCGGTACGTCAAATAACTTATATACTTATTAGGTATTTATTCTTATTTATAAGGTATTATCATATATTACAAAATAAGTTTAGTATTTCTTATTTTCACATATACTGAAAACGAAAACGTTTATAATCATTTAATTTCCACTAATAAATTTAATATAACAATTTAAAATAAATCCACCACTCTGTCCAATTTCACTTAACATCATTACGGACGATAGATTCATCCATGTTGTAAAACAAAACATTTTCCTATCACATCCGTACATAATGCAAAATAATAATTATCTAGCGTACCTCAAGCGACTCTCGTGCTATGAAGAATATTTTATCCCGAGTCTCCGGGGAGGCGTATCGGAGATAGGCTATTTGTAAAAACATTTTCCTCGATAAGAAAATATTTCTACAGACGATTCAGCAAGATACGTACCCAATTCTGAAACAATACAAACATTAGGTTATAAAGGGTTTCAATTGGGGATCAAGTCAGTAATTGTTGAGATTATAGAATACCGGTATTATAATACCGGTTTACGATGTGTGCAAGGAGAGTGGTCTATTAATGAATGTGGAAAAGTCGAATGTGATGGTTTTTGAAAGAAATGAAAACATGACTAAGTGTAAGATTGTAGTAAATGGCGATAGCTTGAAACAGGTGGAAGAATTTGTATATCTGGGAAGCATATTCACAAGTGATGGAAATATGGACAAGGACATTGAAAGGAGGGTTAGTGCCGGTAACAGATTTAATGGTGCCTTTAAAGTCGGTAGTATCTAATAAGTGCTTATCAAAAGAGGCTAAATTGGCAGTGCATAATGGAGTTCTGGTACCAACCCTTATGTATGGAAGCGAAGCATGGAGTTGGAAAAATAAGGATGAAAGTAAATTGAATGCAGTTGAAATGCGATCTCTCAGGCGAATGTGTGGTAAAAACTATGTATGATAGGTGCACTAATGTTGAAATTAGAGCAGAATGCAAGGCTGAGATAAGCATTATCGACAAAATTAAGAAAGGTCTTTTACGTTGGTTCGGTCATGTAGAGCGAATGGATGATGAAAGAACGGCAAAAAAAAATATATGATGCGACTGTGCCTGGATGTAGAAGTCGAGGAAGGCCGAGAAAGACATGACATGATCAAGTAAAACAAGTGCTTAAAAGTGGGCATGTAAGAAGTCGGAATAATCGTGCGTGCATGAGAAGATGTATGAATGTGGAGGAAGCAAGAGAAGTATGCCAGGACAGAGTGGTGTGGCGTTCTATCCTCTCTGCCTACCCCTTTGGAGAAAATGCGTGATGGTTAGTTAGTTAGTTAGTTAGTGGTATTATAATTTATTATACTGATGAATTATTATGCAAATTCGGTAATATATTAGGTGATCTACTTTTATCTAGTTTGATTATCAACTTATAATATATTATTTCACATGAATATTAGACTTATTGTTATCACTTATTCAGATTTCTAAGGTACCAAGTGATCCCTTTATAGTTAGATACACAATACACGAGGCAAGTGTACCTGTATAATAGTGTATGACAATGTGTTGGTTGCTAATGGTGCCTCACTTATGCAACGGTATAAAGTTGAGCTTCACTTCGTTTATGGGTACTGGGTACATAGTACATAGCACGCACTCCACGAAGTCTTTCTTATAATACCCTGATTTATGAGACTATCTGTTTACAAATATTCTACATTTAGATGAATTTTACCATTTACGTGATATACCCTGGGTATAGCACGTAAATCTGGGTATAGTAGGCAAGTTAACTATGGGTAATTTTCCTAAATATATTGAGTAGAAAATATTAATTGAATGTCAGTTTACAGAAAATTCACGTTTATTTGATAATTATAAACTAGGATAGCACCTAAGTTTATTACTGATTGAGTAGCTATCCTCTTGTGTAATTTGTCCTTTTGTCTAATTTCATTATTGTGAATAGTTGATACCTAAATTAATTTAAAAAATAAAAATTACATACTAATATTTTCATTTTATTGTATCCTTTCATTCTCGAAAGTACGGTTCAGTAAGACTGCAAAGATCCGAAAAAAACACAGTAAAATTTTTAATTTTCTCGATTCTTCGCGCAAAAACAGAACTGATTAAAACTACTAAGTGCCATATTTAGCAGATGTTTTTGAATTTTGCGTATAATGTGTACATGAAACGGTCCATTATCCAGCTTTGAGCATTCCGAGAACAATTCGCTAGCGAGTAATACCAACGCAACGGCTTATTTGATCGAAGTACCAACGTAATAGTTTTGAAAACAGGCAACTACCTATAATAACAGTAAAGTTGGAAGGGGCGTCATGTCAGTGCGAAGGTAATGTGTAAAATTATGTTTGTATGCGTAGATAGGTACTGCGCGAATGTTTTGATTTGTAAGTATCAATTTTCCGCTACAAACTAAAAATAGTAATTGTGGAAAACAGTATAATCCGTGTTATTACGTAACATTTTAATGAGAAAACAATTTCGATTACAGAAAACTCCGTGAACGTACATTTCTCATGACCTCCTTACCAGCAGCGGCGGCGGCGGCGGCTCACTATCAGTACGTGGAAATAATAAATAACTACACTAATGTTTGTCAGTTAACGGCTTCCAAAGTAGCGTAACACTATCATCATAACATAACGTGTACCTATTCATCAAACAATGTTATTTTATTAACCCGTGGTAAGAATCCATCGAGTGCATTACTGTTAAAAATCGTTGGAGTACTGAGGCTAGATTAGAGGCACGGGACAATGAGTTAATAATAGCGGGGCACACAGAATGTGGTCGCAAAATGCTTTTTCTTATTTTTAAAGGAAAAATTGAATAATAAAAATAAAAACTGCCTCACTAGAATTTGATTTGCTCTTTAATTAGAAATTTTGTTTTGCTGCCACCTTTAGTTATCCTGTAGCTCAAGCACAGATAACTATCGACTTAAAAGCGTGCTATTCACGTGCTATTGCTAACGATTTGAGCGATCACAGTGACATTCGTTCGATACCGTGGTATCGATAGCCGAACATAACCGATCTGAGCCGAGCGGGGCCGATGCACGCTATAACGCGGCCTTACGTCAAACGTCAAATCATCGCGCTTGTCTGATTTTTTTTGATTATTTCGACTGCTTTTCTCAATATTTGGCTTGCCGAAAACCGGCTAAATTATAATAAAGATTGAATGAAGATTTGTGCGAATAAGATATATCTCGGGAAATGGCTCGCGACTAGTATGCGCTCGTTTAATAATCCCGATCGATAACTTTTAACGCGTGTTCCATTGTGATCGCGGAAAACGTTAAACATCCATGGGTAAGAAATCGTTATCACGTCGCTTATTACCGAGTCGGTACTGATCTGTGATCGAGCAACTGGTTTTTTTTAATGCCAAAAATAAAGGCTACCTGTTTTTTTTTTCATAGAAATCATACTATCTGCGTTTTTCTCTATAAAACGTGAACATGATACAGCTCAAAAGCGTTCGCATCGCTTCCCGTATTTCCTGCTACAGTTCGCCGCGAGAAATAAGAAAAGTATTCCAAGTTGGAAGAGGTAAATTTATGATACGCGTACAAATAATACAAAACGGAATAAAAGTGTCGCCCGCCGAAGTATTTAAACCGTCACTTTGTACTAGGAACATAAACAGGAGAAGTAAGATAGAACGTGGAACAGTTTTCTATTACCCGTGGAACACTCCGTTACACGTTCCGCCGGGAAATGATTTTTAAGGTCAATATCGTCATTAATTTGTGGAGAAAGGGGGATTTCATACATTACACAATATATAAAAGTACTTAATAACCAAAACAGGAAGAAAACAAATTATTATGCGACAAAATATTATAATAAGGTTAAGTTATTGGAACAATAAAAAACACTTTACCTACACTTCAGTCATTGCTTTCGCAGTAATCAAAGTTAAGGTGTATTAACCTTAACAGGAAATTTACAGTTCATCTACGTAAATTAAATGGCCATAAAATTGTTGATACAAGTGCTGAGATCTTAAAATAATAAAGATGATTAACAATAGCACTAGTGGTAAATCTGACAAAAGTAAATTGAGGGAATGGTCGTGGCGTGTATTGCATAAGATTGCATGCGTCAGGGTTGGGCGGGAGGCGGGAGGCGGGAGGCGATCGATGGCTGAGGCGCCAGGCGCTAGGCCCGGCAGCCCTCCGAGCCGCCCCGCGCCCTACACCAGCCACCAGCCACCAGCCAACAGTCACCATATTATGTGTGGTGAGACGCAGTGGATTACGGCAGTCAAGTGACCACGTGTCCTTCCAAGGACAGAGAAGTCTAGATACAGATTGCGGATATAAGTTTTCCGCTGAAGAAATATGTGTTCCAACAAAAATAAATAAATAAATATAATAATAAATTAATATATTCATGAATAATCGCGGTAATAACAAAGAAATAATAAGGAAATATAGATATACACAATTATTCTTGGAAAATTGATGAATCACTTGATATTATTAATTATTAGTATGTTATGTTTTGTTTAATTTTAATACAACCTTTATGTAATTATTTTAGAGTAAATTGCCTTATTGCAAAACTTATCGACAGCGAAGTCTAAAAAACATTCAGTAGCTCAATCACAGATAACTACGTAGCTACAAATCGACGTAGTTAAAAACGTGCTAACCACGTGCTAACGCTAACGATTTGACCGATCACAATGACATTCGTTCAATATCACGTTTGCCGAGCCGAGCATTGCCGATCTGAGCCGAGCGGAGCCGATGCACGCGATATCGCGGCAGTACGTCAAACGTCAAATCATCGCGCTTGTCGGATTTTTTATTATGTCGACTGCTTTTCTCAATATTTGGCTTGCCGAAAACCGGCTAAATGCAATACGGCACTCGAGAAAGATTGAATGAAGATATGTGCGAATAAGATATATCTCGGGAAATGGCTCGCGACTAGAAGCGCTCGTTTAATAATCCCGATCG
This sequence comes from Micrasema minimum, assembly GCA_022494985.1. Taxonomy (NCBI): domain Eukaryota; kingdom Metazoa; phylum Arthropoda; class Insecta; order Trichoptera; family Brachycentridae; genus Micrasema; species Micrasema minimum. The sequence continues at coordinate 154,416 of JAGVSP010000239.1, read as the reverse complement.
ATAACTTTTAACGCGTGTTCCATTGTGATCGCGAAAACATTAAACATCCATGGGTAAGAAATCGTTATCACGTCGCTTATTACCGAGTCGGTAGTGATCTGTGATCGAGCAACTGGCCGTAGAAAAAACTCAATATCTTTTTTTATTTCGAAACAAATAACAACATAAATATTATTAATAGACGGCCATTTTATCCTCGTCGGTTTTTAGGAATTAAAATTAATCATTTTCCTTAAAGCATTTATAAAGGGCGGAACAATGAGAACTTGAATGCGTTATATTGATTTCATTTCACAGAGAAGTTGGCCGGCCTCGCGAACGATTTTGCAGGTTCTTCTGATTAAATAAAATAGTAAATTATAAATCAGAGCAAAATAACGGTCACAACAAATACAAAATCACAAGTGTGATAATTAAAGGCTTTTAATTTTCAGGTGAATACGATTTACTAAAATCTGCGTCAGATGCGAGACGAGCGTTACAGGTAAAATAAAGAAAAAAGCCATGCGAAGAATTAGAAGCGTGGGTTGATGGACTGAAAAGGGACAACGAAGTAAAGAAAACAAAGGTGATAAAAGTTTTCAAATAATCAATTGATGTTTTAATCAAACGAGTAATTAAATGGCGCAGGAAAACATGACAATGATTTTTCAGCTTAAAACATGTTTCCGTAGGAATTGAATCTGTGACCGTAAATTTAGCTTTTAGGGTTGGATGAACACCTACACTTTTAACAACACTAAATAATATTAAATATCAAATGACTAGGTACCTATAACAAAATTTTAGCAATGAATCTGATCCAAATTAAAGGAACTTTTAATTTTTTTAGTTTACGATTTGTATAAGAATGCAAAACATTATTATTGTATTTTTTAAATGCCTCTGTACATTTGGGGACACAAAAAATTAAAGAAAAAATGTTCTAGTTTTTTTAAGCCACATGAAATTATATGCTAAAAACGAGGCGGTAGCACTGTTGAAGTTCATAATGGACAGTAAGGATAATCGCGAATGCAATGAAGTTTAAAATAATACGTTTAAAGAAATAAAGTTCTGCATGTAACATGTGGTACCCATATGTTAATTGTGTTTAAGAGAGAGAACAACTCACTGATGGACATTTGTACAGTACAAGCAAAGGCCACCACCCGCTAATCAAGCTAGTCCAGTCAGCCTCTAGTTGTATAGTGGCGTGTGTACACAAAATAATTACAGGAAAATGATTTTTAGTACTCTCGACAGCCCGATAAAGGGCTTTAATTTTTTTACCCAAAATACGAACACTTTGAAATTTTGTAACAATTTAATTAACTAACTAACTAACTAACCATCACGCCATTTCCCCGAAGGGATAGGCAGAGAGGATAGAACGCCACACCACTCTGTCCTGGCATACTTCTCTTGCTTCCTCCACATTCATACATCTTCTCATGCACGCACGTCGATTATTCCGACTTCTTACATGCCCACTTTCAAGCACTTGTTTTACTTGAGCATGCCATGTCTTTCTCGGCCTTCCTCGACTTCTACGTCCAGGCACAGTCAGTCATACATACACACAATTTTAAAAAATGTAAATTTTTTGTTCTTTAAACAATAAAATGAAATTTTAACATACGGACATCGTCACCGACACTCCAAATATGGACTTAGGATCATTTTTTTTCATTTTTTTTTAAATTTATTTAACAAGTACTTATATAAAAAAATTAACTTAAAACTAGATCGTGCCAAACAAGTTCTCACTCGTTTTTCGGCACGTTTCATTCACCGAGTTAACACTTGAGACTTAATTAAGATAGTTTATACGATCTACATAATGTAAGTAAATATACATATAAGTAAATAAATATATAAAAATAGCTTTCTTCACACTCATTTAAACCCCGAAACCCTGGTTCTCCAAGAGAAACTTCCTCAGCAACGCTTTCCTTTGTACAAGATTAGTGGCGCCTCTCATCTCATCTGGAAGCTTGTTCAATATCCTTGGTAATTAGTTGGGTTAAAAAAAAATTCAAACAGTATTTTGCGGGAAAGCCTTTAGTCGAAAATGTGGCTGTGACTAGATTCCGACTCCCTAGAGGGAAGTGGAGTGGGTATTGGCTATTCGTCATTTTCTATCAGAATAATGCCCTAACCGAGAAACAGCTGACTGAAGCTCCCTGACCCACTGTTCGGTATTCCCGAAATAATGCGATTATTTATTTCACTTCATTTATTTCCGACACCAACGCTAAAAATAACGGACAAACACAAAAATCTCGCGTGTCGGTAGTCGGTAGTCAGTCGGTAGTAGGTAGCTCCGCGGGGCACTGCGCTGGCTGTGGGCTGTGGCGCTAACTGCGCGCAATACGGAACGGCTATATTATACACTATTACTATACTGACTATACGCTAGAACTCTGATCACAAGACACTTTAGGATAGGATTGTCTTTGGATAGGTATTGTGATAAGGTACGGCAGGGGACGTATGAAATAGTGTCTGCCAGATAGGATGATAGGATGATAGTGTGAGATGCACACATGCGTTCTGTCCCCTCCCCTCTTTTCCCTAATCCCCCCTCCATTGAGACCCTGACCGCAGATGCACGGGTGGATGTCTGGGATGGGGGGCCTGGCGAGGCGGGATACCGGTCTCCACACGAGTGGTTGTAATTATTAATAAATAATGATCGGGGTAGGTGAATGTGTGGTAAAACTATGTATGATAGGTGCACTAATGTTGAAATTAGAGCAGAATGCAAGGCTGAGATAAGCATTATCGACAAAATTAAGAAAGGTCTTTTACGTTGGTTCGGTCATGTAGAGCGACTGGATGATGAATAACGGCTAAAAAAAAAAATATATAGATCGCTCTGGATGTATCAGTCGAGGAAGGCCGAGAAAGACATGGCATGATCAAGTAAAACAAGTGCTTGAAAGTGGGCATGTTGTAAGTCGAATAATTGTGCGTGCATGAGAAGATGTATGAATGTGGATGAAGCAAGAGAAGTATGCCAGGACAGAGTGGTGTGGCGTTCTATCCTCTCTGCCACCCCTTCGGCGTGATGGTTAGTACTAGTTAGTTAGGGTAGAAACTAACATACCCTACTACTGTTAATTTGGGCCGACTCTGATTGGTTTGGGTGATGGAAACAATGACAATTATAAAACATAAGCCGAGACAGTGATAGGGGTACAATGAAAGCATTTGTTCGCGTACATAATCGTAAATTCATCCGTATTTTTATCACACTAACAATCTTAAAATCGCGGTTTAGCTTGTTGAAAAAATCGGTAGAGTTGGCTGGACTGAAAAAAGACTCAATAGTCTTTAAAGCAGTCTAGGGAAAGGGTGGGGCTTTCATTGTACACTTTACTGGCAACCATATTTTTGTGGACATTAGATAATAGTCCGCCTCGTAGCATAGTGGTAACGCATTTGGCTACCGTACTCGCGGGTTCGATTCCCGTAGGGGGTCAACATGAAATATTTATTTACATGTCATTTTCATATTTATGTTTTATGTGTGATACCTTGGACTGGTTCTGAAGCGTGAGACTGATCATCCTACCTTCGTGTAGTTAAATTATCAATATACACTGCACTTGGTGTACCGATGCACCATTGGGTGCGGATAAGTGAAAGTAGTAGTAGTAAGACAATAAGTGGTCCGATACTTTAACCGAAGTAAAAATTAAGAAAAATTCCTATATTGGTATCATACGTAATTCATACATATAGGTTCCAACTTCGTAATTCCATTTAAAAAATAATAATTAAATAGTGTACATTAAATACAAATATAAAAATGCAGTCGAATATTTACATAACATTCATATTTTATATTTATAATACAATATATTACTACACACTCACATCACACCTTATTTAACACATATACCTTCACTTTATTTTTGAATTTTGATATATATTTTTTACCGATCTATAAAATTTTCGTATTAAACATAATTTTTGAAGGTCGTGATGCGCATTCACTTTGACAACTCGATGAACAGTACAGTAGTAGGTTGTTAATGCAGTGAAATTTGAACAATCTTATCTTCCTTGGTACTTATATATAGATAGCCGACACCAACGCAACGGGCGGAGACTTGGGTTAGGTAACCTAACTGGAAACGGAAACTAAAAAGCCGGCAGATTACTAAACTGGTACCTAATTAAACACTAGTACCTAACTAGCGTCTAACAAATGTAATATGACATCATTTATAATACGAGAAAATCAAGGGGGCGGTTTCCGCTAGATGCTAAAATGTAATTTCTAATAAATATCAAAGGAACTTGTGGTACTTTTGTAGCAAAATACAAAAAAAAATTCAAGGAAAATTTTCATCTTTGTCCTAGATTCCCCATACACTTTGATTTGCGATGAAATTATTTTAATTTTATTAAGGTCCTGGACAAAAAAGTCTGGAAATTTTGTATTTGTGCTAACGTTTATGGAGCGTAATATGGATTCCACAAATTGCTTCAAAGACTCAGTTTTTGTATAAAAAAAAACCGCCGATCGTAACTATTTACCGGCAAGACTTCAAATAAACATTTATGCAAAAAATGAGGTTATTTTGTCTCTTTTTTAATACGCACTTTTTAAGACACACTTTTTAAGACACACTTTTTAAGGCACACTTTTTAAGACACACATTTTAAGACACACTTTTGTAATATTAAAAAAAAAAATGGCACTTTCAATTCAAGATGACGCGGCGGTTTGCGTCTCTCCCTCCAAATGTCAAAAACTTGAATTTTTATAATAATTAAGCAACATAAATTATTTATAATTATGTCAAAAACGTTTCTACTCGACCTTTTGCAGAGCAAAGGCTTCTATATGTATATGCCCCACAGACTGGACTAATAAATTTGTAGCAAGTGTTGAATGTTGGTTGACCATTTATAATAGATTTTCGAAAAAAAAGGGTCAAATAAAAAAGTGATGACATTATTATATTACTGGCGACCCATTTCTCCGTGGCGAAATAATCAAAGTAATGTCATTTTAATATTCCACGAATCGGTTAATCATTCACGATAAAAATCTGTGTCAAGTCCAGAACGCTGACGTTTCACAATATCATATGATTATATCCGTGATTCACGATCATACTATGTACACCATATTATGATAGCGATCAGTATGCAATCATTATGGTGAAGGAACGCGGGGTGATTACAGGCGCAGTTCTGCGGGACTGTGACTGGCTCCGAATATCAGATAACTCGGAAGAGGGAGTAATAAATGACACAAAAATCAATATAATATATTATGGCGACGGTGCAAAAGAAAACACAGTGCGTACTTACCAACTTTTTTCTGTTGGAAATATTGAAAGTGCAGTTACAAACTTTTAGCTGTACATTTTTTTACTTGAAATACTATCAATGAACACAATTGAAATTGATTAGTGATAAACCACAATGTTTTGCAGGTGTAAGTGATACATTTAATTTGGTCCACTTGAAGCAATGTCAGGATTAATACTGTAAGTGTTTTAGGTCCTTTTCAGCTGTAAAAATTGGCGTTTTAAAATGCAAGCAAAATTAAATGGGAAACAAATGGTTAGTGATAATACAATGCTTCAATTGGAAGTCTAACGACATACCACCGAATTCTCCGGCTTGTTCATTTGCAGAGAAACATTTTGTTTGAAAAATATAACTTCTTGCAAGGGAAAAAATTTTCTTGTTTGATGGGGCAGAAAAAACCGTCTTACGAGATTTTTTTGAAAAAAAAAACGTAAGCTGTAAGCTGCTTTACTGAGATCGGAGGAGCTACAAACTTTTTCCGGACATAGATATTCACGTTTAAAACAATCAATTTCATCGCTAATTCAATATACCTAAAATGTGGACCTACCAACTTTTGGCAGCAACCCCACGATATTATTTTAGGCTGTGTAAAGAGAAAGGTCTTGACTCTAAACTAATGTAGTAATCACAGGTGACCTACGCCTTAAACCAGTAAATTGACGCTCAAATAATGATATTCGCACGCACGACACACGGGATATAGTACCGTATGCATTCATTATGTGGGGAGAAAATGGAATGAATCAACTGTAAATGACATTAATCGATATTTAGAGTTAGATCTCGCGTTATAAGATTTTTACTTCTGATGTGGTCAGGGCTGCAGTAGAAGTCTCGACTCGGATCCAATTTTGAGTTTCAACTTCCTACATTTTATTTATTACAACTTCCGAGAAGAATCGGAAATTCCGACTGACGACTCCACAGCCCTGAATAGCGCAATCAATTTTATGAATTGTCCTAGTATTATTAGTGATATGATTACACCTACTTGTACTAAATAATTTGTAGCATAAAATGGCTATCTATTTTGTCAGTTGTAATCATTAGGCAATATACAATGTCAACGAAAGTCCTGTTTATACGTATGAAAAAGGAACTACAACTATTGTTTATCTGCATTAAAATAATAGGGTCTACCAGCAGGTTTTTTTTTTTTAAATTTATTTTCAAAATAAAAATTTTTGTTCACAAAGAAATACAATAAAAACACATATACATTTAAAAAAAATAACAAAAATCCCACCAAGGCATAGCCTGTTTGTGGGTATACTGTGAAAGTCAAACAGTATGCACGTGGCAAAAGAGAAAAATAAGGTCATGTAAAAATAAATAGATAATGTAAACAAGATAGTTAAAAAAAAGAATACAAGATACGTAACATTGATTATATTAATACGTAACATTGATTATAAGTATTATTAGGAAAGTTAGTATGTTTATAGTACTGAAATTTCAAGTAAACATAGTAAGAATGAATCAGAATACAGAAAAGTGTTAGGTTGGTATATAACGTGGCGCTTGCATTGCCAAATAAAGTCTCGCAAATAGTAAAAACGTGTTTCAGTGCCAAATGCATTATCGAGCGGTATCTCTGTAAGGTTTACAAAAAGCTAAAATGTAATTTATGAGGCAAATTTAAAACGTATAATTGGATACGAAAAACAAGTGTACAAAATGTTCACGGTTTCTGCAAGGTAATGAGTATTTAAAATTTATTTAGTCATGCGACTTAGCTACTTGGACAAAATTATTTTTAAAATATTCTCTAAAATACGTGTCAATGTACTGAAATACTACATGTAATTAGAGGCTTCCTAAGTAAAAGATGCAGTTATAGTAAAAAATGTACTTACTACAGAAAAAATGATCAAATACGTTAGCCATTAAATAAAATAATACGCTGTTATGCCTGTTATATTGCAATTTCTGTGTATTGATACGAATGTTACGTTATAGAATAAATTCTAACGGGGTGTACATAGGTAGGTACATTATTAATAATTATTATTACGAGAATCTTATTACGGAATAAACTCCGCAATCTCTGATGGAATATTAATTATTCTTTTGCACATTAACAGCTGGTACACAACATATGAATATAAGACGAATTTTACAGTTGTTAAGGAAATGGGGGTATTAGAGGTTAAAACTACAATTCTCCACTATCACCGACGCGACGCTTAAAATCTCCCAAAACTGATTCACATTGCCATACTTGGGAAAATAGAACAATGCATAAATATGGAAGTAAAAATCACTTTCAGGCGATACGAATTCTTAGTAATTTTGGGGAAACCAAGATTACCATCTTGTCATTTTTACCATGAAAACGATTTAATCTTAGTCAAAAAAAATAAATTTATAGGTAATAAATTTGGTGATAATTTTATATATGTATATATATATATTAACAATATTATGTCAGTTCTATTAAGGTTGTTTACTATCGATATAGAACATTATGATTATGAGATGTATAAAGTATCCCAGGACAGAGTGGTGTGGCGTTCTATCCTCTCTGCCTACCCCTTGGCGTGATGGTTAGTTAGTTAGTTTGAACATTAAATTGATTGCTAAAACGCACCCTTGAAGTGCATATCACGAAATGTGTGCTATAGGAATGACTGAAAATCCCTTCAATAACCATACAAACTCTTGTGCGGGGTTTGAAGATGCACTGTTAGTGGCTAAGTAGGGCGACAGTCGACAGTCATAGTGAAACAGAGAAGTAGAATAAAACAAATCAGTAAGGTAGGTACATAATATGCAATTTGGTCTTGGCCAAAGTTCATAAAGAGCCGAACGTGACTACCGTGACAAATCACCAAATCACTCGCACGATTGTACACGTATCATCGCAGAGCCGTGCCTTGTGCCATGTGCCATGTTCCTACCTGAGTGGAAGGAAAATAAACTACATATTACATATTTCAAGAGTCCTCTTTATTAGAAAATAAATATGTAGTTACCAGTCTAAAACAATTCATTATATTCAATTAAATCATTCCAATTCTGAGACCAGTTGCTCGATCACAGATCACTATCGACGCGGTAATAAGCGACGTGATAACGATTTCTTACCATGGATGTTTAACGTTTTCGCGATCACAATGGAACACACGCGTTAAAAGTTATCGATCGGGATTATTAAACGACGCATCAAGTCGCGAGCCCTTTCCCGAGATATATATTCTTCGCACATATCTTCATTCAATCTTTCTCGAGCGCCGTATTGCATTTAGCCGGCGTTCAGCAAGCCAAATATTGAGAAAAGCAGTCGACATAATAAACAATCCGACACGCGCGTTGATTTGACGTTTGACGTTTGGCCGCGATATCGCGTGCCGAGCATTGACGACGTTGCCTCTGCATGCTCGGCTCGGCGAACGTATGTTCATTGTGATCGGTCAAATCGTTAGCGTTAGCACGTGGCTAGCACGTTTTTAACTACGTCGATAGTTATCTGTGGTTGAGCTCCAGATATCTAAAATCTATGTTCCAATCGATAAATACCAATATCATGTAAGATTTCCATGAATATGTAAATATTTACACTACTTAGAACTATATGTTGTGATGTCGACATAAACGACCACCAAAGTAAGCTACTGCGTCATTTACTGGTTTGCGAATACAACTAATAAAATAAGATTTAAAATGGATTTGAGAAAACGTTAATTACTCTTTCTGAATCAGTTGTGAAATCGAATTACAGAAATGTCAGGTGCCTAAGTACCATGTGTGATATTTTGAAATTTCACTAACTTTCGAAGTTTCACAATAAAATACGTATTTATTAATTTCACAGGGCGATAAATAAAAAAAAAATGTTTTGGCTGCGATTAGAAAACACGTAACAATAGTGTTCCTGATGATTTATAACTTTTTGACAATACACCTGAGAGTCAGATCGTATTCAAAATAAAAAGATGTTGGTATTACCAGCATGTAGGTTGTAGGTATATTAGAAAGTCAAGTCGCAGAAGGGGTATGCATAGCGGAAAGAAAGCCACACCCGGACTGGCCATCCTCCACATTCTTACATTGCTAAAATACCATAATGATTAGGTATCGATCTCCGAAGTGTCGAGGGATAGAGCACCCTCGTAATACACGTAGGTAGTAGTTATGGCGCGCCGAGCGGGCAGCTTGAGTGATTATTGGATGGATGATGGGGGAAGTAGTGATATGGAGTCCAGAGCGGGAAGGGTGGGAGGACTCGGGCGTGTGACGCAATGCGCAGTGGGGGCGCGGCGAGGCGGGGCGGGGCGGGGGGGTATCGATCCCAGGGCCACAGACGGCGGCGGCTCTGTGGGGCAGGTCGCGCCGGGGTCAAGGTCGCCAGACACGCACTACCACTGCCCTTCCTCCAACAGGAGGCCTAATGCCATAGGTTAAACAACAGCCAAAACAACGCTAACTAAATGCCTACAACTCAGCTTCTTAAACATTTGGACCACAAAAAACGAAAACTGTTGTCAAACAAAAGAATAAACAAAAGTCATATTTTGTGTTTTTTCCTCATACCTGGGACATCGGCTAGTCATAAACTTCTTCAGTTTACGTTCAGGAGATTTTAACACCATCAGCATGTGAACATCACTAGATCTCTCCAGGAGACCTGATCGTCAGCCAACTATATCGCTTCCTACCACGTTAGGCCCGCGTCCCTCAGTTCCGCAGAGTACATCCGGAATATGGTCATCGACGGTAAGAGAAACGATTACGCAAAACTAGAACAATATTTACAAACTAAAAACTTGAATTTCTACTAAACCAGTCAATATTATGTACTAATATTGGATATACATTTTTCTCTTTTTACGGCCAAGTAATCGATAGCGAGTGATACAAATGAAAATGTATAATTTGATTGAAAGTGAATCGTTCAATATGTTTGAATTTACACTTAGATGTGGCAAATGAATAAATCGAGTGTTCTCTTTTTCCGAAACCAAAATACGGTACGAATTCACGAGTGTGAATACAACAAATCATATTATAAACGGTTAAAAATGGTTCGATAGAATAACGATAATGTGAAAACGAAACTGCGCCGCGCGAACCTTGTCGGGCGATCACCCCTCGTGGGGTTGAACAACCGATAATTCTCCATCTTTAGCATGCGCACGGGACTATTTTGCACACTATTCTAGTGCATAATGTGCATGAAAAGTGGAACACAATGACGCTTAATTTATAGCATTACACTCATTTTTATGCTTCTAAACCTAAACCAAAATATCCATGGAATTTTGGAATTTTTAGGGTAGCTATTAATTATTGATTGAAGAACATGTATTACGATTGTCCGTATACTTGAAATGAATTTTGAAAAGACAGATTAAAATATAAATAATACACCACGTACCTAATCGATAGCATTTTCATAACGATTCAGGGTATTGAAAATAGGGAAGCGGGCAGTTGTAAGTTCATAACTCCCGCGCCACTAGACTTGGCAAATAAATAAATAATGTATGTATAGTAGACAAGCGCAGGCGAGGCGCAGGCGCAGGCGAAGGCAGCAAGAAGTAGCGGCAGCGGCAGCACAAGCCGCAGTTGACGGTTCGCCTAATCGCTAACGGGATAACGGCACTCTTCATGTACAGGTCCACTCGGCTCTGTGCGTAACACATGCACCAATACCACCAAGCTACTATCAACTAACGTTCATTATTGCAAGTTATGAGAATTTTACTTTCGAACCGACAGACTTTACACATAAATAATATCCCACGGCTAATAAAAAGATTCTGGTGGGCACAGAATATTTGGCGATAATTCCTGCTAAGAAAACTGGCTTGTATTCTGCAGCCGCAGCTGTTAAGAAATGTAGCCTTCCTACTTCTTACGAGTACCAGTTCCCAGTCGTCCCAGTAATTCCACGTTCAGCCGATTGTATAACGCCACGGGGAAAGCGATGGTTACCGCCATCAATACCGACTTACGTCCTTACAGGGGTTTCGTAGGGCGCTGGCTCTGCAGTAGGTATGTGATAGCCAGCAACGGAACGGTTTGACGGAGGTGAATTATACTATCTAAACATCGAGATTTCTTAATTCATTACATTAGACATTAGGGGTAAAACTAAATAAGAATACGAAAATAGAAAAATTTATTAAAATAAAATACCGTAAACACGGGCTGCTTTGGCCCAAGGGGGTTACTTTATTTTTTATTTGAGTACCTACATTACAGTTTTATGGTATAGGATTGTTATTTATTATGATATTTTTTTAAAATTTTTAACGGAACATTTGAGTTCTTACGATATACTTACTGAAATATTTTATTATTTTCAATATTAAGACGATCCTGTGTAAATGTTTCGAAAGGTAAAGTAATTATGCAAAGCGACTTTTTTAACAGTGTGCGTATGTTACCACTAACATAACGTAATAACACTTACATGAGCAGTTAGTTGTAAGGAGAGCAGTGTGTGTAAGGAGAGCTTGCCATTCACGCCCTTCGGCTTCCTCTCTCGAGCCGCGAGTAATCAGGCAGTCGGGGAGGGTTATCTATTCTACCACTTCCTGTCGTGAGTAATCTGCACTTCCGACCAATTATTCTTATCTGGAGATAGGCAGACTGCGTTGCGAGTTGCGAGGCTTTAGTAAGAGCGCCACAACGATTTATTATATACGTGTAAGCTGCGAAATGAAGAGTCCACCATTAAGTGCATATCAAGATTGCCAATGATAATTGCAACAAACAAACTAACGCTGTGGTAGCCAGGCTGGCAAATGGATATTTGATACCGCCATAAACCGTCGGACATGAAGAATTCGACGCTAAAGAAGTGCTGCAAGCTGTCGTCACCAACATTAGCTCAGTATCGCTAATATTTCCTTTCATGACCTAAGACAACTGATATACGCGGCATATATACATTCATAGCTAACATGATTCTCTGTATAACACTAAGAGAAAACATTATCGAGTAAATATTAACCATTATTACATTATCCACTGGCGCCTTACTAATATTGTTGCTTCCATATTTTATGCCAAACGACATCTTTATATTCAACACATCAATAGAAAAATAGAAAAAATTACAATGCACGTTCATCGTCCGCCTCGTAGCATAGTGGTAGCGCATTTGGCTGCCGTGCATGAGGTCGCGGGTTCGATTCCAGTAGGGGAAATATTTATTTACATCTGATTTTCATATTAATATTACATGTGTGATACTCTGGACTGGTATTACTGAAGCGTAAGACTGATCATCTTGCCTTCATGTAATAAGATGATCAAGATACACAGCACTTGGTGAGCCAATGCAGTGCCCTATGCACCAGACGAATAAAGTAAAAATGAATATGTGTGGATAGTTGAACAGTGCGCGTAAATAAGTTAAGTAATCTGCAGTCGTCATGATGGCTACAAGTAACAGCTATGCACCGGCGCTGTGTCATGTTAGGTTAGAATATGAGTAGTGGTTGTGTTCCACGCTATAATATGATGTGAAGTGTGACGCGGATGAATAGAGAATAGAATATTATATGAACCAGATGGGATCCGTGACCAGTTCTAGTTTCCTTCATCCTCTCATCTCTTCTCCCCGCGGTAACATCTGCTTCGCGGTATCAAGGTTATTCAATACATTATAAACGTACTATGCTATCATCATCTATGAAGGCAGTGGTGGTACCCGGTACCCATACAAACTGCTACGGACAGATGTGGATTGAATGGATTTCATGCCGAAAATTTATACCTGCATGAAGTATTACAGAAAACAGAAACCCACGCGTACCTTTTACAAAATCTTTAATACGAATATGTCACAAAAAAAATAATGAAAGCGGTTAAAAAAAGTGAATAGATTGAATAAAAAATATTTGTGATATAGGTACCTACTTAAAATAATGTTCATCTGGGTTTAAAAAAAACTATCGCTTAATTCAAGTATAAGAATACATATTATGTGCATAAGTATATGTATTTATATTCGCTAGTTGCTGGAAGCTGTAATTCCAGGAATCTAGAACGGAGATCCTCAGCAGTTAGTTGGTCCCAGAGCAATATGTCCGCAACAAGCTCCTCTCTCTGGCAGTAATAATGCAATAAACACTGACCCTATTCCTTCACATTTCATTATTTTCCCGAGAGATAAACCCACGTACTAAACTACATTTTCATAGAAAAATATATTGTTATGAAAATACGTCTGACTTAATTAAACAGATTAGTCAGCTAGCAGTCCTATTAAAAAAAAATCGGTGTGCGTCGGACCACACGGTGGAAGTTATACTTCTTTGGCCATTCTCATACACCCACTCACGCACACAAACAGACAGGATATATAAATGAAATATAAGACATTTTTCAATATTATTCAATATATTATACGTAACTTCATTATTATATTATACACCTATATTATCATTATCAGTTATTTATTCTATAATGGATTATATATTGTATCAAAACAAGTATCAGATACAAGCATCAGTGACTGTGGCGCCATTTTCTCTTAAGCGCCATTTTCTCTTAAAAATCAGCGTGACGCGGTTTCTCGACCAACATCCCACCCCAAAGTGTCTAACGGGCGCAAAGAAGTATAACTTCAATAACACTAAGGCGTTATATTTTTAACAAAGTAAGTTTTACATTTTATCGTATAACTAGGTACCTATATGTATATTTTTTTGTAACTACTTATATACTTATGCACAAAATTCAAAAATATATGAAGTAGAATCTTTACGTTACGTAGTGCTGAAGTTTGGGAGTTTTGGTTAATTTATTCTGTTTTTGATCACTCGAGCAGAGAGGTCTAAAATAAGACAGAAACCAAACAAACAACCAATTTATTTTTGGGGTATTGAGTTCATTCAAATCACGTAACATTCCAGATGAACACTTTCTTACGAAAAAATAAACGTAACGAAATAATATTGAGCCTCTCAACCACCCACTACTTCTTCTTTGGTGAGGTACCTATTAAGCAATTCCCTCAAATCATATTTACTTACATTATTACAATTCAAAATCATTACTGGCATACTTGCCGTTTGGTTTCATTCAGTGAATTATTACAAATGGACAAAAATAATGAAGTCTTGTTTATATGAAGAGAAATAAAGGTCTATTCACACAACATATCCGTAAAGTGACAGGACGTTTTGTACCATGTTGCCTTTTCCCGTGTTCCATACAATATTATAGTTGTATTATGGTTTTCAACTTATTTAGTGATGTCCAGGGAAGGTTATATCTAAAGTTCTGATGAATAGGACCTGAGCTCAAGTCAGAATTTTCAGAAAAGTAAAGACAACGATTTTTTTCAAAAATCTAGAAAACGATCAACCCCGCAAAAAAAATTGTAACAGAGTAATAGAATATTCAAAATTCAATAAAAACAGATCTTTAAATTTTCTTCGTATCTCATATAGTTTTGGAAATAATTACATCCTGTAAACATTTCCGACGATTTAATTAGAACCAGAGATAAGAAGTAAGAAGAAAGTAAACTTATTCATCGAGTTTCTTAAGCAAAACAAAAATAAAAGAAGTAGATACATAGTTGAAATGAGTAAATGATAATTGAGAAGATGTATGAGCGTAGAAGAAGCGAGAGAAGTGTGGCAAGACAGAGTGGTATGGCGTTATATCCTCTCTGCCTACCCCTTCGGAGAGGCGTGATGGTTAGATAGATATTTTCCGTAAAGTGATTCCGTATGTTAAGATTGTCGCGTAGCGGTTTAGTTTCGAGTAATCTCCACATTCCCAGCGACGCTGGCTGTCGGTGTCCACAGTCCACAGGGTACCGTTACCTGGCGCAAGTCACCAGGCTCCGGGCCACTCTGCGCCACTCCGCGCCACTCAGCGCCACTCCGCCACACCACCACCACTCCATACTTCTTACAACAGGTGCGTAATATGCAACGGTTTCGCTACAAATTCTAATACGAGCATGACAATTATTCTGAAAAACTTCGGCTAAATCTTGACGTAACCGTTACCTTGTATGTATGGTAAGATATCAACCATTTTTACCACGAAAACCAAACATTTAACGGAATTAATTTATTTTAACCTAATTTTTAACGGAAGAATCATCGTCAATTGATAATATCAAGGAACATTATTTTTTTTTGCGGTTTAATGAAAATATATGCAGGATAGAGGATAGGTTATATTTCAGTTGGATAGTCTGTGAGTATATTACTTTTTAGTATGAATATCTATTTTTATTAGTTTACTTACTAGAATAGGTTTATCCTTTTACCACAATAAAGCGATTCTAGTATTTTGTAAGTCATAGTGAGAAAACGACCCATTGCGATCAAACTATTGATTGGTGTGGATTGAAGTGGCGTTAATATGAAAAAATTTAGCCGAAAGCTTTCGTCAGACTATATGTAACTATAGTGGTAGTCATTATTGTGCAATTTTACCACCCCGTGACATCGCGAGCCACAGTAGCGCTGACGGGGCGGGTGGCGGGTGGCGGGTGGTGACATACGACATTATTCCCCTTCCGCTCTCCGCTAGTCGAGGAGCCGAGCCTGGGACCCATGTCTGGCAAGAGAGGTGTCTGGTGCGTACCACTACACCCACAGAACACAGAACGCGCGCACACACACTTCGCCAGCTGTGCCACCTGCTAACTGCCAACCCCCGACGAACTTTTCTCGACAAAAAATGTTACCTCCGGACGGGTCTCGGTCCCGGGTCCTGTGCAGCTTGCCACATCTTCTAAACAGACGTTTTGTTCGGGGTTTGAGATTAATATAGGGTAGATACCTACCTATACTAGTTTTATCCTCAATAATAATATTACGTAAAAACTAAAAACGTCCGTGGTATATAATATACCCTATTATAACCCGTGGATGCGACTGTCGCAATGTGGCGGGCAGGTAGAAAGTCGAGGAAAATTAGTTGAAAAAGCACACGGATACAATAATTATATTTTTTCTTAACTTATTTCCTGCGAAAATAACCACGCATCTGTTGGGATGTCTTTATACATCTTTGTGTATCTATAAGTACCACCTACCTACTACATAAACTCATAATCACCATTCCATATCCGCTCCATGAGTATTTTCCACGCCTCCAAGCTGAGGTAAGCCTGTCGGCCGTCAGTTTTCGTGCATCCGTAGTTCTGACGTAACTATGATTTTCGACAGTCAAATTAGACTTACTGTGAATACACTACCCAACGATTTAACATATTATTGTTATAATTATTGCAATCAAAATCCGGATATTTCATCAGATATTGTGAGATGTGCATGTGATAAATAAAATGCAATGATTCAAGTTCGTTGTGTGTTCACTGTGTATTATGTATATCGGTGGTGACTAGAGATTAATCTGCGCTCAGCATCGAATGTCACCACTCCACAACTCTCCGGTTATTAGCTGTCAATATCTTCGCGCATGTACATTCATTTTCAATGCATAACATGAATACAAAAGATAAAGAAAATGTATTTTGAAAGTTATTGCTTGGCACACGCGCCTTTAGTCCGTGTTCTATTGCGTAAACAATATTGCGCATAGCTGAACAACGCAACAATAGGACATAAAGAATAATCCGATGTCCCATTGTTAGTTACATACTGGACTCGAGGGGCTATATTAAGTTCCAGGCTACTGTTTAGAACGATTTTATTTTCCTGACAAAAACAACAACTAAATATTTCAACTTCATATCTCGAAGATACTAAATCATTCGAGATTACAGTCGGGTCAAAATGTAAGTAAAACACGCTCCATTGTTTGCTCACAAGAAGTCGAATGCTGCTTCAGTGCTTCAGTCACAAGCGCACTTAGGTGTATAAATCACGCGCTCAGCGCACTATGCTTCTCGATCATTCAGTCACGCAGAGTTATCGATATTTCAAAAACGTACGACTGAGATCCTTTTGTACCGCACTTACAATAGAAGTAAGATCCTTATACACGAGATTGCGTAACTTGTTCAAGATCAGTCGGTAATAATAATCAGGTAGGTAAGACAGCGTTATCTGGCGCAGTTCCTGCTCCGCTCGTGGGGTAGCGCGGCCACGGAGAGTGCGTGAACCCTGAAGGTCACACTCCGCGGGGGCGAATGGCCCGCAATTCGCCAGATATCGGAAAACCTCGGTTGGATAATCCAATTTTACCAATTTTAAATGAGCGAAGAAATTTCAATATTGACATGCGACTCAGTAAGTGTATTGGCATAAATTACATTTTTTTAAAGATTCAAATAAAATGCGAGCATTTAACAGTATCAGGGCGTGGCTGCGTAACGTGCTGGTCGTCGGTGACTGCACCACTCCAACACTCCTTGCATTCATTTTATCGATTTATTTTAATATTACATGAGAGGAGTGTTGGGAGGTTTATCAAACGACATATTAAGTTCAGTAAAGCTACTATGATAAGTAATAAAACTTTTATTCGTGATGATTGGTATTTCGCAGAAAACAGGAATAATGAGTAAAACGGATAGGCGTGCGGCGTGCGGCGGGCGGAGGGCGGCGGGCGGCGAGCACACATTGCGTGGTCGTGGTTGCCCAGCGGTGGCGGGGGCGGGGGGCGGATAGGGCGAGATCACTTAACTGCTGTACGGGAGACATCAGGACCAACGGCAGCGCTACACTAGCAGGAGTCATTACGAGGATCTAACCGTTAGGACACGACCACGCGATTACGTCTGCCTGCTACCACAGTGTGGCGCCTGCCTTACTGTACCCGCGTGCGCCAGGTCAACACTGAGTAGGTACCCTCATTTACTTTACAAATCATAACAGTTGTCATTTATTGGCATTAACAATTTATTCATTAGAAATTAAAACGTTACTTCTTAGTACTTAACCCCTTTAAGAACTGGGCTAAAATTTTCCTTTGAGAACAGTGATGTTAGATGTAGCAGAGCGTTTATTTAGATGCGAGTTGGATTATATTTGGCTTGTTTATAATGTACACAAGACTAATATTTTACTTCAAAAGGGTATTAGTGTATATGAACTACCTTGCTTTAAAAGTACAATTTGACATCTCAACAGAGACGAGAAGTTTGGAAGGAAATATGTTTAGTATGAGGATCTGCTCTAATTTGCATTTGCTGATGCGGACCAAAAGAAACTTCGCCGTATCAGATGACGAGAAAACCACGGAAAATCATCGAGAAGACGGACAATAGTCTTCCGATCAACTAGAAGAGTTCGGCGTTTTGAGTCCTACTTTGTTAATTTTGTGAAAAAGCACATTTCAATGTTTGTGTGAGAGCTCTAAAATAAAATAAAATAAATAAACAATAATTAATTTTAATGATATACACGCAATGTCCGATAAAAGTTTTTTTCTTTCTTTTATTGATATCGGATTATTATTTATACCTAACATAAGAAAACAAAGATATTTATATCTAACACAAGATGGTTCAATAAATTGAATGCAATGTAGATGTCACCGTCACGAAGGCGTTAATTACGAATCTCCAGCACTAAAAAAAGGCATTAAAAAATCTGTAAGAATGTTGTATTTTAAGCGACAGGCAAATTTCATAACCCGTATATATTATTAGCGTTACGTTGGTTTATTAGCTCCAACACCCCCGAGTTTCGGTGGCTGCTGCAGCCCACAGGACGGTGGGCGGTCACATGGGCAGCGAACACGTGATCTCCCGGACTGGACCACCAACCCTTGTAAGAAATTCTATTCGAATTCGATACAGAAATAATCAACCCAGTTACTGTTTAAAAATAAAAACATTTAAAAAACTATTATGTAAGAATTTTCCCGCCTGTATTGCTTTGTAATTTTTATAGCCTTCCTTGCGTAAGTACAAATATAAAATAAACTTTTTATGATGAAAATTATGTTTTTAACAATAAGTTTTAATTTGATTTTTTAATTTAATTTTTATTGGAAAACTTATGATTTTACGATTTTATATATGCAAGTTTTATGAATAAATCATATTGAAACAAGCCAATGCTGTGTTTGAAACTTCCACCCCTCCAAGAATTACGAACCGTATCAAGAGTTGTGTTGTTATTCTGGTAAAACATGATCACCTATAATAACTAGAGTACAGGTAAAGGTAGGTGAGGAGAGAAAGTGATAATATGCGAAGGGCGGGGTGCAACAGAAACAGAAGTTGCTATCGATCAGAGCGCAGTTTCCACGGCTCCGGCTCCGGCGGACGGGGGGCGGGGGGCGGGGGCCGCCCTGCGGTGGGCGGGCCGCCTCCCCCGCCCAGGCTCGGTGGGCGCACAAAGGCCAAGGTCAAAGGTGGCCGACCGCCGGGGCGTGAGTTTGACGGCCCGGCCGCCCAAGGCCGCTCCGCCGGCTGAGGACTGTCACCTCTCCCGTTGGGTCATGTTTTCGGGACACGACGCACAAACCGGTGCGCACAGAACGATCCCTGTAATAGACTATTGGTAAAACACGAATGGGGTGAACAGCCGAGCTCCCCGCGCCGCTCTCCGCACTCCGCGCACCAGCTCTAGCTCCGTAGCTCCGTAGCCCCACGGTTACGGCGGCAATGACATTCATCTCCGACGCAATTATCCGCCCGGGTAAAACGTTAGCAAAAATATATATTCATTGCTTAACAGGGTAGGGCGGATTTAATTACATTTCCACCCACGCGATACAATACTTGTATTGGTTTTAAGTGGGACGTTATTTATCGTGTTTTGTACTTGTAAATCAAACAAAATGTGTTTTTGATTGTTAGTTTCTTTTGATTAAAGGAAAACAGGGTTTCTATCTACTCCTCATTCATGCATTTAAAAAACCAGGAACAAATTAAATGAACTGTGAAATTTATGTTAGAAGCACTCACTTTGTGATTAGGATATAAACTATATAAATGTCTCTTTTTCAAGAATACAAGAATAAATTTTTTATTCTTGTTCCCTTGAAAAAGAGACACGTGTTGCTCGAAACCGTTCGGGTGTTAGATTAATAATAAAAAAAAAGTAGTTAAAAACAAAGTTTTTTCATTTAAATAGTTTAAATGAACTGTTGCTGTACGTCAGATGTATGCATTAACGCGTGGTGTGATTAGATTTAATTACCTAACTATAGTACCGTTTATTTTTGATGAAGTACAATAAAAACAATATTAGAAAAAAAAATCACATTACATTACATATATTACATTACATATTAAATATTACATAACATATATTACATACTAGGTACATATCATATACTACATATAACATTAATAATAATAACATAAAACAACCCATCCAGTACATCACCACCGCTGAACAAGTCAATAGACTGATTCTCAGCAGTGTTGTATGTACTAGATGTGTCTTTACAAAGAAAAGTCTATAATTTAACATTTAAGGACATATACAGACTGAATGCCTTTTAGAAATGACATATTTATAAAGAACAAAAAAATATATATAAATTGCTACAGTTAACTCAACTTACAATGATAGTAAATAAAGTGTCACAGTGCACTTTTAGTCTTCATCGAATGTCTTTATCTTGGGGATTGGTCTGCAGCAAGGTCTTAGGTCGTGTTTTCCATTGCGCTCTCCTTTTCAGGTCAGTACACGAGGCGCACTTCAAGTCCTTACACACTACTTGTTCCAGATACTCCACAGCCATTTCTACTATTATGCAGGAAACCCTCATGTCCCTAACTTTCAGTTAACTAAGTATTACAAATATTTTAGGCCAAGACGCTCAATTATAATGGTAAATTTCATAACGAAAATAGATAGGCTTTCGAAAAATAAAGTTGAATTGTTGTACCTAATCTCATTAAAAGTCGCAGGAACGTTAATGGATACATTTTAAAGCAAGAATTAATAAAGTAATTAAGCCAGGTGAAATATTTGGGTATACACAAGAACGCATACTATGTTTCATTTAAAAAACATTAAAATGCTTAGTAGTACCTATATTAAACAGGAAAGATTTTTTATTTCATATCCTCGTTTAGCCACAAAATTAATCCAATATTCATAAAACTAAAATAGCATTAGTTTTTCTTCGTCACGGTTCATTTGAAGGCCCTCTCAACGCCCGGCGCCCGGGTACTGGGTAGGTGTAGGCACACAAACGTATACATAGTATTATGCATTATTCTTAGAAGTTTGTCTGCACGCGAGAAACCCAATTTGAAATTCCTATTGAGTTATTTAGAAGTTTGCGATCCACTTATTAACTGTCGGCAGAGCAAAAAATATACCTAACCTGAATCGTTTTGTAACCTGTGTCAATGCAAAAAATTTAAATCAACTTTGCGAGGAGGATGAAGGAGCCGTTACGACGATATTCCTAAACAGTGACTCCGAAATTACTACTATTCTACCTTGGTACAATATCTATATTTATACAAAAACACGATTATAAATTAAACAATAACTTTGTAAACTATTGAACTATAGTTTTGACACCTTTCCTCCAAGGATAAAAAACACCACGCACCGTTTCCCTGCTGAGATAGATAAAAGTAAATAGAACGGTATATATCACTGTTTTTCATTTTATAAATTCGTTATTGATAAATAGTAAAAGGTGTGTAGTGGTGTTTTGGATGCTGGTTTAGTTGTGTTTGTCCTGGCGAAGAGACGGGTTACGTCTCGAAACCGGTAGACATGGAAAAGTCGGTGAGTGGTTTAATACAAATTTTTACTAACATAATATTATCAAAACACAAATGTTTATAAAGGTGGATGAATTACGATCGTTTTGAACGAATAATTTACTGCGTGGGTGAATTGGGGGAGAGGTTTTATAAACTTTTCAAATGGGTGGAAAACGTAGAATAGGTTTCGCGAGCAGAAAGCGTTGTTGGAAAATTTATGTATAGAAATACAATTTCACCAGATGAATGAAAGCAATTAAAATTCGAAGTAGGTAGGTCGTACTTTACGCAACAAACAGGGCTATTTTCCCCCCAAGTTCAAGAAAAAGAAAATTATGTAAAAGGCTGTCAGAAAATAAATAATGAAATGTAAATAATGACAGAAAATAAACACGGTGCGGCGCGGCGCGGCGCGGCGCGGCGTGGTAATTCATCATTAACAGCTATCGCCAACACAAGGTTCAAGTAATATGAAGAAATAGTATTTTTTAGCAATGAAGAAAAAGGCAAATACTCAAATTCGAAAAACACAAATACAAATTTGAATAATTAGTAAAGTAGGTACCTAATTACCTGCATTGTTTATCAATAAAATTTCCTCTTTCAGCAAATGAATAAAGAGCGGCAATCGTGGTTTGGATTGAACGGGGAAGGAATTTTATACGGAATGTAATCTGTAAAATAATATGGGCTGTGTTGAGGGAAGGCAAGCGAAATGACGGTCCTCTGCAAGATGAGTAGACCAAAAGGAGTTAACGGGTTCTCTAAATGTTTCAATCAATACAGCCCTTGCACGGAAGGAATGGAGGCGAGACGACGCTCAGCATTGAGAAAATCTGTAAAATGACACCCGTAGACATTATTGCTTATTTATAATACGATAATTATAATGCCAACATTTTCATTACA
Organism: Micrasema minimum; assembly: GCA_022494985.1. Classification (NCBI taxonomy): domain Eukaryota; kingdom Metazoa; phylum Arthropoda; class Insecta; order Trichoptera; family Brachycentridae; genus Micrasema; species Micrasema minimum. The sequence goes on along the minus strand of JAGVSP010000239.1, from coordinate 131,609 downwards.
TATTTTATCATAACCTTATCAGTTATAATAAGAATACTGTTTGAAACATCAGTCTCGGATAAGTTTTTATAATTATAATGGTTATTAATTAAGCGTGATTCACGCGAGGAAATATACATATAATGATACCAGCTGGTGTTAATATCAACTAATCGAGAGAAGTCAGAGTTACTTTTTTTGGCTCGAGATTTATTGCTTTTCGATCGATACAATACTTATTACATTGAGTCAGCTACGTAAATATGGCGCCAATGGTAACCGAAGAAGACAATGTTATATGTGATAGGATGATGAAAACCGGTTTCGCAACATTTTGCAGCGATACCAGTTTTTTGATTGAAGGATTTGAAAGGCGCCAAACGTAATAACTATTGCAGTAGTACAGTACGAGATGTTTGGTATATCTGAAAAGGTGAAATGATAACAATTCTAGTTATTTTTGTACAGCGATAAGGTAATGTCAGCGACCTGCACAAAATATCTCCTTAGTACAATAAATTTCATTTCAAGTGCATTCTAATTCATCAACACCAACTAACCATCACGCCTTTTCCCCATAGGGATTCATAAAGAGGATAGAAAGCTACACCACTGTACCGTTACAAACTCCTCGCACTTAAATACTCAGGATTATACTCATAAATCAGCCCTGAAGATGGTGCTCCGCAAACGTAAGACAACACAAAAACCCCACAAACACGGCACAATAACCTAGAAAAACATAATCTGTAATATAATATAATTAATATCGCAATATTTTGATTATTGCTAGTATAAAATTTGATCATTGTTTCTTTTAAATATTTTCAATTGTTACCTACTGTTATTGTTATATTTATAATTCTATAATAGATATGTGTATAAATTTAAAATTTTGTTAAAAGATAAAACATGTAAAAGGCACTAATGCACACTTTATACGGGACCGAAAACTGGACAGTTTCTTATTTAGAAAACTGTACAGTCTGTCAAAAGACACGCTAAATAAGTATGTATATTTTTTAAGCGCGATCGTAAGTTATTATGGTATGTGTGCACACTGCTGCATGCAGTGTATCTTAATCATTATTTTATTACATGAAGGTAGGATGAACAGTCTTACGCTTCAATATCAGGTAAAGGTATCACAAATGAAAATCACATGAAAATAAATATTTCGTGTTCACCCCCTACGGGGATTGAACCCGCGACCTCATGCTCGGTAGCCAAATGCACTACCACTATGCTACGAGGATATAGCTAATAATGTAAATATTGTATTTTTTTTAAACGTTTTTAAAAGCATTTTATTATCTTCTTAGATTTTATTATCTACTCATTTAAAAAAAAACATTAACTGACAGTTTTTACAGTTTTCTTTCCCGCATAAAGTGGGCTTAAGTGTCGTGTATTTAAATATTTTTTTAATAGTATTGAACTGTTCGCATCTTTTACAAATTCCTGACCACCAACCTATTATTTTATTTTAAAAAATACACAGTGTAATATTTTTGAAGGCGAGGCGCGCTTAAAACACTGAAAATATTTACCTTAAAACTAAACCCGATCAATCTAAACACAATCAGCACGACCAACACAAATTGGTCTGGACAAATCAATTCAAACCACATACCCATACCCACGTGAAAACAAAGCAAAAACAATAACAGAACACGTCATGACCGAGGAGCAAGTTATATTGGCTATAATATCTACTGACCATTGATCATATTTGCTGGAATCGAGCGCACGTGTCAATCAATATTGGCAGATGAAAATGGACAGGGAAAGGGTGGAACGCGACTTGGTGAGGTTGATCGACTCATCGTAGAATTTATTAAGAGTATTAGAAACAATCTAGCAAATTTATTTTTGAAAATGTGACGCAGTACTTTCATTTTTTTTTGCCTCGAACAGTCAAACAGTGAATATTATGCAATTTAATTTTAGTTTTAGGTTTCCATCGACTAAATTTGTTAATGTTTTAGTGTGCGTTTAATTTCACCTAACTGGGCCCAAGGGCCCAAGACAGCAGAATACTAAGTTTTGAGAATAGGTGTCTTAGAAGAATTTTAGGTGTGCGGTGGTTTGACTTTGTAAGGAACACAGAGGTGAGGCAACGGACACAGCAACCCTTGGTATCTACTGTCATCCGGCGAAGGCGTTTCGGCTGGCTAGGCCATATACTACGTATGCCTCCCGAGAGCCTTAACCATGCTTGCCTATTTTACAAGGCATCAGGTTCTCGGCGTCCCGGTCGTCCACTGTTGACAATTCGTCGGCAGTTTGCGTCAGAGCTGCGGGACGTGGACTTGACTTGGGAGGATGCGCGGGAGCTGGCGGCCGATCGCTTGGCCTGGAGGCAGTTTGTGGATTCCATATGCTCCACATAGGGAGCGGATATGGTATAATGAATGAAATAATAATGAGTGTGCGTTTACTTTTCTTCCTTTATTTTATTTTTTTTAGATATTCATACAATTGTCAGTGAGGAAATAGAGAGTGACACTCGCCTAGGAGTGACGGTATTCAGTAGTGCAGAATGCACATGATGCAGCAGGTACTACAGACCGCTCTCTGCTCTGGTCCCTGCCGCCCGACCTTGGGACGAGCTCTCCGGCGCCGGCCCCTTTTTACATTATAATAATATTCTAGTGTTTTGCCATATCAATTTAGTGTGCTTCCCGTACGCTCGGGTGGGCAACCGTCTTCCATAACGCGGGACACCGACCATTCACTCATTCATTACAGAAAGCAATCAACATTTTATACACAGCTAATAAAAATAGAGAAATCTTTCCACGTCTAACACATCGTTGTTACAATTATATCGTTCACTATATTATTTACTTTCAGTAGTTATTCACAACGTAATCCGAATTGAATGTTTTTGGACGTAAAAAATTGATCAGAAAAAAAATTGTGAATACGTTTAGATAAAAATACATATGGTACCTATCTACTGTTTTTAATATATGTTCATCGCAAACGATGTTTTTTAAAAGCATACAACTAAATTAAAGGGCAAATTTGTTCTAGTCTGCTCAAGTTACAGGTATATAGTGGGTTAGACAGAATCTTTGATTGTAAAGCGCCCTTGAGGTGATTTTTCATAAAAATGGCGCTATATAAGTTTATTATTAGCCGATTATTATTATTATTAAAGTGAAGTACCTATTATTAGCTTTACAGAATCCTATGTTAGTGATAAGACTACATAATTGTATAATAGGTATGATCCTAGTGGAAACAAATGGCTAAATTTGTACAGATTTCAAAGGGAGTTTATGTAGATGGTTACGTTACGCAACAGCGGTGCGATTCTCCAAAGGTTTAAGACACTTCTGCGCATACGAATTCAGTACAAAATCGTATGCGCAGTAGTTCCACAAAATTAACAGAATCGAGACCCAGCGTTTCGATTCTGTTAATGTTTTTCAACTACTGCGCATACGATTTTGTACTGAATTCGTATGCGCAGAAGTGTCTAAAACCTTAAGAGAATCGCACCGCAGGTAATCGTTTATACCACGGCGAGTGAATGGGTGGTCTCCTGAGCGAGACCTTCGCACGGCCGCTCACTCGTGACTCGTGACTCGTGACGCGGACGTGACGCGAGCGGTGCGCGGTGACGGACCGAGGAACTCGACACTCGCCACTCGCCACTCTGCGTCTGCTGACTAATCTGCTGCACTCACTGCACTCCATCCAGACTCCAGACTCCAGACTCCAGACCACATCCATGGGCGGCCTACTGAGAAGGCGAGCATGTAAACAGTAACTAGGATGGAAGTCAAAGCGTTTCCTTTACAACTCTAAATCCGCAGGGAACGCCATGTATAACGCATATTTTCATTTTCTAATGAAATATTGACTCGATGAATAATTTATATTTGTAAATAATAAAACAGGATATCAATAATTATTACTGAATTATTTAACTCTCAATGGTAATACAATCGAAAATGCAAACGTTAAATTCATTACTCGATTTAGCTTGTGTATAACTTTTGCAGTACAGAATTATATCAATGCAACCTTCAACGCAACATCATCATCATCATACCATATCCGCTCCCTATGTAAGCATATGGAATCCACAAGCTGCCTCCAGGCCGCCAGCTCCCGTGCATCCTACCAAGTCAAGTCCACGTCCCGCAACTCTGACGCAAACTGCCGACGAATTGTCAACAGGTTATTCAACGCAACAGTCGAATAGAAAATTACATTGTGTCTTGCTCTCTGCCTTTGCAGTATTTCAAATTACAGTATCATGCATATTACAAATTAGCTGGATTTACGTGCGATTGTCGTTTAGCCATTTTTTCACTCTCAGGACGTAATAGTGCACGAGTCACCAGTCCGCAATTAATAACGATCATTTACGCCATCAATTTAACCGCAACCAAAGCAATTGAAAATAATGTTCTACAATCCGCTAGCCTGTATACAATATAAAATATACGAAGGTACATTTCCATTAATTTTCAGCGAATTCAATATATCCGAAGGATACTAATTTACATGGGATAGTGGATAGTCAGCGACTCTGTCAAATATTGATTTAAAATTAAATTACAAGATAACAGGAATACGGAATGGTCTATTCCTTATTTAATTAGGGCCAAATCTACAAGGAGATAGTAACAAGATAAATTAGTTACACAGTGAACAAGTAGCTACTGCAAAGTCTACGCTTAATAACAAATAATTTCATTAGTGTTTCTTAATCCCCTTATTGAGAAGCGTCAAACTTTACACAGTAGCGATAACTTCCATCAAATCAATACTAAGTTACAGTCAACAAGATTCAATTCGGATGTGGTGGATTCTCCAGGTAATTCCGCGACCTGTCAAGACTATTTCCTCCTATAATTCGATTAGAAATCACATCTAATGCACACTTTATACGGGACCGAAAACTGTACAGTTTATTGTTCAAAAAACTGTACAGTCTGTCAAAAGACACCCTAAATATGTATATTTTTTAAGCGCGATCGTAAGTTATTATCGTATGTTTGCACACAGGAAATTGTTAATATAGCTTACAATGTAAATGTGTTTTTTTAACTGTTTTTAAAAGCATATAGGTGTATCAATATCGACTTAAACGTTTACAACATTAACGGTTAGGTCAGCCAAACGCGCCGATTATTCAATATTCCATCCATTTGTCGCTTTATACGGGACAGTTTGCAACAAACTGCACGAGAAACTGTACAGTTTTCTGTCCCGTATAATGTGCGCATAATATAAATAACGAATAACAGGGGTGGTGTATTTTCGCATCAGCATGTCATTATATTTCAGAAAACCAAAATGTTTTAGAAAAAATTAAAACGCAAAGTAGAAAAATTGCTTTGTAGATTTAATGTTAATTTTTCCTTCTAATTAAACTGCTCCTCCTTTAATAAATTTAAGTATTTAAATTAACACTTACCTATGTAGGTGAAAATCTATTGCACAACTTTAAAATAAAAAAAAACGAACAAGATATATGTTCGTTACTGAAATAATATTTAACTAGACTACTAGACGAATCGGATGACAAAAATTTCCGGGAAAAAATAACTGTACAAATGCATTATTTTTGCATTATCATGATGTAATATGTAACATGTAAGCCTCTCGTTATTCGCGTAATGGTCGCTTAGCAGATGTTACATCAGATCTTCTCGGCTTTCATGGCGGAGAGCACGTTCCAATTTATATAACAGTGTTAACTAGCTAAAGTACAAACAATAGCTGGAGATGCTGGTAGGACACGGCACGCGGAGCATTAGAGGTGTTTACGTAATGAAAGGCATTCGAAACAGTAAATTAATTCATTAAAAATAAAGAAATGAAAATGAATACTTGAAAATACGCAGTAAATAATCGCATACCAGATGAAAAATCATAGAAGGGAATGACCGTTCTTGTAAGGTTCAAAAACCTGCAAAGAATAGTTCGCTCGTGGAGGTATCTATTGTTTATATTTTGACATTCTGAATTTGTTTTGCACATTTCCTTTCCAAGAAACAAAGAATACCGAGTATAAATTAAATGAGATTTTAGTCTTAAGAAAACTTACTTTCGAAATGAGTCAAGTTTCACACGATGTTGGGCGCCTAAAGTTTACTTCATAATATTTTGTTTAATAACGACCTCTCCAGGGTTCACGGCGCGGCGTCACCTCCTCCGGGATGTATATTTTGAACTTCTTTACAATTACGCTGACATTTTAAGTAATTTAAAGGAAGTATATATAGATATATATTCAAACTTATTACTTACAATCCCATTTACAATTTAAATAATACTTATTGTTTTAATAAGTTAAAAGTAAAAATATCAATATTTTTATGATTTAATAGTTCACGATGAATCAACGGAATTTCAAGATAATGTAACATTTTTAAGTCGTACTTAATATTACAGGAAATAAAATTCATACAAACTCTACTATTCTTAAAATCCAGAAACCCAAACATTACTTAAAAACAGAAACTTATGATGTGTTGGGGAGTTGGGACGTAATGCAGCGCGGATTTGAGGCGGCGCGGCAGATTGCACTAACAATAGCGTACCTCTATTTATGGTAAAGTTGGGTACATGATGCCGCATGCCGGTCTGCACAGGCTTTAGAAAAACTAATCAAACTTTTTATAAGACGGAGGAGGTGACTTGACCTTACCGAGTTTCATGAACCTATATCGGCGTCGGTAAACGTTCCGCGGGCCAGGAAACAGTGGTTATAAAACGAGCTGTTTGCAGGGTGGAGTTCAAATCAATTTCAGGAGCCCTGAGGCGCGGCACACGGTACACTCTACACTCTACACTCTACACGAACATCATCCGGACCAACATTATACAAGTAGATCAGAAACGTGATTCGTTTGGTTTTAATTTAATTTGGGTTTAATTGATTGGTCGAACCGGGTTGTGGTCTAGTGGTAGATTCGGGGATTCCGGATTAGAATCTCTAGGTTCGAATCCCACTCCAGCACAACTTGTTTCCTGCTTTCTGGCACAGTTATTTCCGACTATTTGAAAGCAGCCCCAAAATTGAAATATTTGAGTACATCATAAGAACTCAAATGTCTTTTGATATTAAAAAAAAAAAAAAAAAAAAAAAAAAAATTAATACCAAAGTAAGAATTACTGAATATCTAAATCAAATTAACCTTCCGCGGGGCAAAATATTGAAAAAATGGAGTTGTTGAATCATCGGGATGTTGATTAAGTCATGTTTAAACAATTAACTTTTATATGTTTTTAAATAGTTCAACATATTTTTTAATGAACCTTAAAGGCTTGCACTCACCTTGGAATAAAAACATTATAATCATTATAATATTTGAAAAAATATATATTTATAGAAAAATCCGATTAATCTGATCGAGAAAACCTTGCCAGGTAGAAAAAAATTACCTACAATTTGTTCAATTATAATGCATTTTATAACTACTATCGCAGTTTTGACGAATTTTGAAAAACGCAATATTGATGGGGAAATCATTGATGCGATGCCAAGATGTATTGGTAGTTTTTCTAAACGGGATGTGATTATTTCACATCGATTTGATACTACGGCGGTTTCAGCATAAATCTGTCTAAAACTCGCGATGCAAGGATGAAATTCAATAGATTGGATTGACAATACGTTATTTATCAGGAAAAAATGATAGACGAAAAACCAGTCATATCAATCTTTCACTAAGACTAATAATCGCCTAAAACTGATTAGCATGATCTTTTATCCAATGTATCCCCACACCATTGGTTATAGGCGATTATGAGCCTTAGTGACCGATGGTGGTGGTTGACTTTGCTTCTATAGCCACAGTTCATTGCGAAATTTTTGGAAAGTTTCAATGTACTTAGATGTATTTGTTAAAAGTAAAATGTTGATTGAAACAGCAGAGCAGTACTCACCTCGCATTTTCGGCGGCGACAATGGACATGTGTGCTTGCGCATCGGGCCCCGCGGCGCCGCCTCGCGCGCGCCCCTCCGCCTCCGTGGCGCCCACTAGCAGCGCGAAGGGGGGGGGCCCACTGGAATTCATACATTATTACATTACTAGTGCTATTATTTATGTCATTCAAATTCCTACAAACATACTACTACTACTACTATCCCTTATCCGCACCCAATGGTGCATAGGGCACTGCATTGGTTCACCAAGTGCAGTGTATCTTGATCATTTTAATACATGAAGATATTCATGTATTACATGATCATATTAATATTACATGTGTGATACCTTGGACTGGTTCTGAAGCGTAAGGCTGATCATCTACAAACATACGCGGCATATTCATCTATTTCGTGAATTTTCGTCTGTTTTAACTATATGAATGTTTAACTAATCGACCATTTCCATGAGTATATTATGAATGTCAACATTTTGCGCAGAAATCGTATTCAGCAAGTGGATGACTATGTTGATAGGAGAATTCCGAGTTGCATTCGAAGACTTCTGGGCGTATATAAAACAGCGCATTGGATCTCGCTCTGAGGTAATTATCTGGAACATACAAGCCGCCACCTCCTTGCGTTGTGTATTGTGTATGTTCCCAGAGATGATACACACGCATAATATGATTGTAGAAGTGCTAACACGAAAAAATGCGACGATTAATTTTAGTTTGTATCGACAATCATTGTAAACAAGTACCAGTGTATATATTTGTTTTACAAAATTAAATAAATGATCTATTCATCTAATATTCCAAACAACACACCGACGTCATATTAGTCGAGTAACTAGATTAAGCCTAGGACACCAGGGCGGCGTTGCAGGGGAATAATATCAATCATCCATTACGTTGAAATTTACGTAAATAACCTGTATGAACCAAATGTATTAGTTACTTGTGAATCTATTAACACATTATTTATTGGTTTACCTTCTTAGATACAAATACATAATATTCGATACAATTACTTATATAGGCCTATGTACTATGTACAATGAAAAGGCTTTTTTATTCGGATCTTACCCTCAATACCTTAATTCATCCAACACTTTCTTATTGATTCATTGATATTATCTACTGATATTTGTTAAAAACAAAAGAAGTTTTCCCGATAATTAGCTATCCCGAAATTCATTGTTGTATAAACACCGACTCTAGGAACAATAAAGTCCCCACAACTTCCACATCCACAACAGCCATTTAATCCACTATGTAGTGTGATTAACCCGCCAATATATACGATTAAAATTTATACAAAAAGGAAATAAACAAATAAATTATGGACCCTCGTTTGAAACTAGATTTTTAAGAAGATGAACGTAATAATATTTTTTTCAATAATAATTTTAAAAAACAATTAATAATCATAAACTAATCATACTCTAATTTTTTTTTTTTTTATTCTATTGCATTATGAGTTGAACTTTAATTATTTCTCATTTTTTCAAACATGTAATATAATTTTTCCATACTTAGAAAACTTTTATTGTTAATAGCAGTATTTCCTTTTTATTTTAGAGAAAGAAAGAAATATGATTTTAGGTTTAGGTACTTCAGAAAAAAAGCGCTTTATAAGTTATCCAAAATTTGTGTTTCTGCCAGATTGTAGAGCTTAAAAACTTAACAATACTGCATCATTAAATCCAAACAGCATATTTTTCGAGTTAGCGTTTTTTTGCCAGAATATACCCACGAAATAAGGTACCGTAAACGGGGCTATTTGGAAAGTGCGGGACTAATTGGAAGTAAGAGATTATAAATTTTGTTCATGTTGTAACACTCAAAAGCGTGAACGCAACCTTCAGTATTGTCCTAATGTGGCTGATTTTGCTAAAGGTTGCGTTCACGCTTTTGAGTGTAACAACATGAAAAAGTTTATAATCTCTCACTACCAATTAGCCCCCGCACTTTCCAAATAGCCCCGTTTTACGCTTGTACAATTTTTTTTGTTGGTCAATTGCTTTTTAGATTTTGTTTATATTAAGTCTTAACATACTAAGGTATAATATTCTAAAGATAACTTGATGTTTGCGCCTATAGAAATGTTATAAAAAGACATTCTGTTATAGATTGTAATTGATTCGAGAATTCGTGTAATGTTAAATCGAATCAGCAATCGGAAAAGTACATTAGAAACGATGACAGGATTAGATCATTATTTATTTAGGAGGATTGGATCATTGCCGCCCACTTTTAATACTAGAGAAATTTAGAAACTAAAATGTGAGATGTACAGAACACATCATTTTCCGTTTTAAATACTATTTGTACATGTACCTATCTATGAATCTATGAGTACATAAAATTGATTGTTATTTCGTGAACATAATTACACGTAATCCTAACGATTTTACCTACATAAGTACTATAAGTATCGTTAAGTTTTCTGATTCGCGATAAAACGACATTATTATTTTAAGGATTAGTTTTTGACAAACGTATAATGATATCGCAAAACAAGTCACTTTCGGTAAAACATCGACTTTCGGTAAAACATGCGACTTTCTAATTAATCAAAACAATACAATGGCCAATAACTCGACATTATATTATTATGGTTTACAAAATCTGTCCTTTACTAAACACTAATAACAGTCCCGCAATTCTAGATCTTTATCACGTGGCTATCGCCGAGATATTCTTTTATCAAAAATTGAGTTTTTCTTCTGTGAAATTTATAATATTTTGCACATTTTGTGCAGTAAATGGATAATCAAACACACTGCAGACTAAATTCTATTCAACATAAAACAAATCGTAGATAAAACAGATTGCCACAAAACGTGAAAAGCCACGTGATAACCAACACTAGCAAACGAGTAGAGGCTGTTATATAAAAAAATTAAAAAAACAAACAGAATAGAGGCACTGCACTGGTGTTGACCCCAAGATTTATAGCTAGATGCATTATTATCATGAAACTTATAATAGAATTAGGACTCATACAATAATATTCTTATTATTCTCAACACCATTGATAAAATATGGAGAAAGGTGGAAATGTGTGTGCAGCGAATACTCTTCAGCAGATTTCCTCTCAACTTCCAGAAAGAGAATTTGGGGTACATCAAATGTTTCGATTTGTATTTCCTGTAAAACATTATATTATAATCCACGAAAGAGATTATCTGCTTGATAAGTTACTACTTCTACTTTCCCTTATCCGCACCTTATTGGTACACCAAGTGCATTGTATCTTGATCATTTTTATTACGTGAAGGTAGGATTAGTCTTATAGAAATATTAATGCGAAAATCGCATGTAAATAAATATTTCATTTTGACCCACTACAGGAATCAAACCCTCGACCTCTTGCACGGTAGCCAAATGCGCTACCACTATGCTAAGAGGAGGACTGATAAAACAAATTCGGTAATAATATAACAAACATCAGAAATTAAGTGGATAACAATTCAAATAATTACAGAATTATCGAAACGTGATTTTTACCAAATTATTACTAGAAAAAACAAGCGTTTAGCAAAAAATTAAGAAAAGTATAATTTATTGCCGAAGTGAGACGTAATGTACCTATTATGATGAAAAAGTTTTGACTGATTTATAAACACGCGTGTAGTTTATATGTATTATACTAATTAACGATATAATGGAAATTCACCAGTGTATTAATAAATTATTATTAAGTATATACTTAATACATTGTCACCTATTAATTAGTGTGGTAGTAGTTGGACAACTTGGCGTAGAATTAACCTAAACCTTATTAAATAAGCACTGAAGACGTTAATTGAAATGGGTAAATATAATACTAGTAACTAGCAACCACTGTAAATACATAATACGACATGCGATGGGCAGGTGAGGACTGTTGGGAGTACTCATTACTCATTACTCATGTGCGCCGCACCGCGCTGCACAGTGGAAACATATTAAAAGTGTTTAAAAATATAATATTTTGACGATTTTATTACCGGCGCACATGACTACTCGATACACATCATCACACGCTAAAAATGATTAAATTTCCTATACAGAATGATATCAATGCATTTTATTGAGCTGAAATCCTCGGCAATAGTAATGAACTTAAACACAAATAGTTATAAAGACGCTCAACGTAATAATAAATAAAAACAAAAATGGAAACACGCTTCAAAAGCAGGACTCAAGTACGTCTAAATTTTTATTTGCAGGTGGAATTCTGACAGGTGGCGAAACATAAATAATACAATAATTATTTCCCGCGGATAAACGGGTCATTATATTGATGGACAAATGTCGCTATTAGCTAGGTAGTAGGTACACGAGGTAATATTGTATGTAGACGGTCTATGTAGTAGGCAGAAAGCCGCTCGGGACAAGGATCGATATTTCTGTCCAACTAGTTACCACTCCGCTACTCTGGTAGGTAAAATCACCTGCGTTTAATATTCAGCGGGAAGACGAGGTTAGTGAGTGAGGCACTCTAACTAGGCGGTAAGGTGATTACTGATTACCAGTACCCAGTACTTGTGTCTCCAAACTATCTTAATGTCACATTACACAAACTCAATGACCAACATGTTCATTTTCAATTATAAGTCATTTCACTTATTTTGAATTGCCTACTTATTCCAAGGCATTCAAATAGATTATATCAGATATGACGACAATATCTGCCATGAATTTAGATCAACCCCTATAATTGTTCCGTAGAAGTATGTCACGAAGCATAACGCATCATAAATGTATAAATTAAACGTGACTTATGTTATACCATAATTTTAGTAACTGCTAACATCAAACAAAAATACTTCTGAACATAAATACATGGTTTTTATTCAACAAAACTAAACCACTTTGGTGGCAGTTAATAAATTATGGTATTTTTAAATACTTAGGAACGTTATTTTAGACTGGTAATCTAAGTGTAAGACTGATCACTCAGATTACCTTATATTTAGTTCTTTTTCACCTAAGACAATTATGTATTTATATACAGGTAACATAAAGGACAAGAGGACGAATAATCTAAGTGTAAAATGTTATTGATAATCGGTCGGGAAATCTGAAGGACTGTAACAAGACATTATACAGTGTCTCGTAATATATGAATACTACGATCGTTAGTTGGTACTGGCAAGGGGAAGGGGAATGAACGATGATATAATAATCGGTAAGTACCTTCTCAAGTATTTACAGCGCGGGTGCATTGTTCTTGTAATGTCAGTCAGTCACTCGGTCTACGGCTAGTGATAATAATGAATAATCATAGTGTAGGTATTGCAGAATCGAGAGATAAGTTTCTCAGTCCACAGGTGTATCGCGATACCATTGGCTCTCTAGTCTCTGGGTCACGGGGTTCAGGTTACTAATGGCTGTCCCACAAAGAGGGAAATGGAAGACAAAATGCAATACAAACTTTCAGCTAAGGGCAGTGGTCAACAAAATGCAGACCACTCGGAATTCTTCAAATATATTTATTTTTTTATTTATTTGACTTTTTGTACAAATAATTGTGTACATTGGCGGGTTTATTGCCCAAATTGGAAATTTCTTTCAAAAATATACATAAAATCAGGAGAATAAAAGAAACAAATCTACAAGTCTGGGTGAATTCGTTGTTAATTTGGAATCCATCATCTTGAAGCTCTAGTTTTCAGCAAATAAATGATCAAGTTATCCATACGTGTGCGATTTAACAGTACAAAAGAGTTGCCTGTAAGTAGGTAAGTATTTAACGAAAATAATTTATCGTCGGGTACTCAGCTTGAAGCAATTCTTCAAGAAGAAGGTTATGTGAGCATTGTGTGCATATTTGTAATTTGCGAATAACATTTAAATGATTTATTATAGTAATAGTCAAGGTGAATGTAACACGGCAGTATAATGACCTATTCCTGTTACAGCTGTGCCTAATGTTTCCGTCACACCGCCAGCGCCGCCCTTTACTATCAGCGATGCAGATAAGATAGGCCACCTGCCATAAAGATAATAAACATGTTGCGATGATCTATCCAAACAGAATAACCTATTTGTTACATTCACATGCTCGTAAAGCGTATTACATTTGCCTTTGGTGCTTCTTAATTAATGTGGGATACCTTCTTCAGATAATAACGTGGACGTTAATCACTCAGCCGATGACTGGGATAAAATCAAGATACTGCGCATATTTTTATTTAAAGTTTTCAGAAATCTATACAACATTTTAACACGAATCATTACTTAGCATTGCCAGATCATTAGTTATTCCTATTGGTCTATTGGCATGGATCAGATCAACTACTGAAATCATTGCGAATCTACTGTGGCGACCAGGTTAACACAAATACAGTATTTTAGTAATGTTATGTTATGAACAGCACCAATCAATGAAAACATGCAGCAAGCGGTATCTTGAATTTCAAAATAACTGGAAAAACAGTAGCAAACGATTTGTGGAGGTAACGGCACCTGTTGGCAAGATGGTCCGATTCCATTGTGCCAATATTTATCGATAGTCCTGCAGCCTGAAATCGGTAATCGGCAGACTGTAGTGGCCGGTGGCCAACGCCCGCGTCCAAGGCTGCGGAGGGGATAACGAATGCAGTTGTGCGGCAATGGACAGCGCGCCCCGCGGTCCTCGGTTCGCCAATTCTGCTGGAAATCGGCTATTTTTAGACACACTCTAACCCGGAACGCTCGGGTCGAATGCTCTGTTCGATCGTTTATTGTTTTAAGGAAGACGATTGGCTAATTACGATTCATTGGCATGTAAAAATAAGGACTACTAACTTATACCGATCATTGCTGCAAATAAAGAGAAACACATATATTTATACTAAGACCTATCAACAATCAACATGTGAGAATCACAACGTTTTTGGTAACATCCCTAGAGTATTTAAATAATGTTTGTATGTTGTGGAAAGTCGGTATAGTGATGATAAGTAGGCGAGTACCTATAGTAATATGGCACAGTTCCTTCAAAGTGCATCCGCATTAATACAACTGGTAGTAGTAGGTAGCAGTAGACTTGTACTGTTCGCTCCAGATCCCGAGTAGACAGCTACAGCGTTATCTCCGCTCGGGGGTCAAGGCTGCCGCAAGAATGTCAAGTCAGTGCCGCGTTCCAACCGAACAATCCTATATTTACCTCCTGGGTGCAGACTGCAGACTACAGACTAGTGTATTTGTGCATAATCCAGAATAAACACATTCATATTTTGCTATTTTTACCAAACTGGCATGATACAAATCTAAAGACTATCCACGCTCGACATGATGCAATAGTGCTCGAACAGATGAAGGAACATTATTTCTACATAAATACCTAGTAAGTACTCGCATAAGATCTCAATTCTAATCGTATAGTTGTTAGTATCTAAGCAACATTATTGTGACCGCCACTGTATTATTTCGTATAAAAAAGGAATTTAACACAGTATAGCCGTGAAGAAATCTGAAGCATTGAATCTGAAGTCCAATCACTGACACTGGTGCATTTCTCACCTTGGATTGTGCAAGAACAAATTTTATACTCGACTAAAAAGCAATGCGCGAATAAACGAATTTACGGTGCATAGTTTTCATTCCAGAATGGTAATCAATCTCCAACCAAATTGTATTCATAATATTGTTAAAAATAATACTATAAATTGTTATCTACTTCACTAAGATTACAGTGAATTAACTGAAAAATTACTTTTAATTGAGATAGAAAATAATCAAATTTGTGTTAAGGCATTCAATGTGGTGATAGAGGCATCTGCTACATCCGCGTCTCAAATTTAAATTTTCTAAATTACTGCAGGTCTTGATTCAAAATGGTCATTTTTCAGAATACGGATTATGGATAAAGTAATAAGTGGTTGAAACAGCGGCTGCAGAATGTTTAAGGAAGGCGAGAAGGAAAACATACATATACATACTTATTATACATGGGATATTTGCTAAAATAAATTAAAATTACCGGGGTTAGCATTATACATTAATAAATACTTACTTATGGCTCACGGTAGGAAGGAACGAGTCGGTTATGTGGAAGATTCTAGTAGACCACAGCACTCAACATTGAGCAGTACAATAAGGAGGAGAATATAATCCATATCCAAATTTACCATAATTGTAACGTCCTGCATTCATTTCGCAATCAAAAATGTTGCTAATGAAACATGAGAACTACGAAATCTCTTTAATCATATTATTTAACAAATAATACAACTAAATGGAATGCACACCGAGGCTATTATAACTAGATAGGTAGTAGGTAGGTGCAAGCAGTTCGTAGATCGACTAGAATCTTGATCTCGACGGCCGTGAATCACACATACAGGTATTATCGAACACGAAGTAAGACAACATGCCATATTATTATAATATTATACTAAAGTAGCACATACATATTGTAATAGTTTAAATGCATTTAAGTAGAACATAATATTATGTAGCGCTGGAATAGAAACGTAACATTGAAGGATAGGCGTCAAAAACTTACCACGCCTTGCACCTATTAGCTAATTTTACTGAATAAAAGGGTTATTTTAATAAGTACTTACTTATTCCTTGTTATAATTAAGTATTTCTGAACAGTCGAGAATCTACCACTTAAGTCATAATCATAAAAGGTTTGTTAGGTGGGGACAGCAAAGTTGGAAGTTGAGCGCCAACAACGAGGGCAAGAGGGACGAGGAAACAAGGAATAGCAATCTAACATGGGATATCCGAGAAAAACTTAATAAGTATAGGTACTTCAAATCTTCAACCTCAAGGAGACGATCACATAAACATGGAAGATTGCCGCACGTGGATCCTGAATCCCGAACAGGTTAATCTTAGGTTTTTCTTTAATGCAATGAAATAATTACTATAAAATAATAGCATTTGAAGGTGATTAATTAACTCGTTAAATTAAATTTCAACTAAAAAAAGCAATTGGTAACAAGATACTTTGTACAATGGAAAAAAACTTAAACAGGCGCTGGCGTAAAGTTACCTACTTACGACTTACCCTTTTCTAGATTTAAACGAAAAACATCTTCGTGGACGAATTAGCGGATGATTTTGTTTTAAGGTGACTTTATTAAATTCAATAGTTTCAATAACGAACATGATCAGGTAGTAAGATTTTACAGAATTACTATAATTAATAATTACACGTACAATTTTAAGACTAAGCGGCTCATTTCAGTATCTCTAATGCTAGTAGTAATACACTTAGTTGCAAAGCAATTCTATAGCTATCTCGTGTAGGTAATGATGTTTCTGGATTAAACTTTTCTAAAACTACCCCTACCACCATCATTATTGTATTGGCGGCCAAGTGTAGAGGATTCCGAAAGCTAAGAAAACAATTTATAATTTTTAGATACATAGGTACTTAATAGTACTACTACTACTACTACATACTCTCCTATGGTGCATAGGGCACTGCATTGGTACACGAAGTTCAGTGAATCTTGATCAAGATACTTAATATTAGTAGATACTAACTTAAGCTTTTATAGACAGCCATAGAATATAATGATCATTGGATATTATAGCCCTAATGATTGTCAGGGAGGGTGTGATTACCGCCCTACTAATTGGAAAGATTAACAAAACTGTGTTGCGCTAACAGAAGATAAAATCGTGATGATTAATAATGTATCTTCAGTTCTCGGGTCAGTAAATACGAACAGCTACTAAATAAAAATCACGTTCTACTCATGATACTGAAATATTGTCAATAGGTACTATTAATGAATTTTGTTCTTTATTACTTATCATGTTTTATCCTTTCTAGGGCAATAAATCATAAGGAACATTTAAAGAAATCCGAAATGAAGTAAAAGGTTTTTATAAGTACTGCCTATGTGCCTAGCAAACATATCGTGGTGTAGTGGTGGCGCATTGGGCTACTATCTACCACGCTTTAGGTCGCAACTCTGTTTCCCGGTGGGATATGAAATATTGATTTTAATGTGTTTTTTCGTATAAAAATATTTCATGTATCTGACTGGGACTAAAACGTGAGTCTGATCATCTTGCCTTCATGTTATAAATGACAAAAATACTGCACTTGGAGTACCAATTACAGTAAGTTTTACATACAATATTAGGTGCAGATAAGGGAATACAGTAAATATGTAGTAGTATCGCAAGGCTGCTCAGTGATTAGTCTAAGTGTTGCGCGATCACATATAATGACTTCGGTATAAAAAATATATAAATATTTTTTCAAAACAAGTTAATAGAGTTGACACTGAAAGTAGTTAAAAATTTATATCCATTTAAAATTTAGCATACAAACAATATAAGTAGGTACTTAGGAATTACGTATAATTTAACTAACATTTTAATAAGTAAGTACTTAGGTATTGATTTAATGGAATATTTCTTACTTCTATTGGCTTGGTGATATTGTAGCACTAATTAGTATGGCTTCTTTAGGTGCCCGACATAATCTGTCTACTGCCTACCCACTTAAGGCAGATAAAGCCAACAGGACTATTTTATTTACTAGGGCTATAAATATAAAATGTTTACATTTATCGCACCTTTAAATAACTTTCTACTACTGTACCTGATCCACACCCAATGGTGCATGGGGCACTGCATTGGTAAATCAAGTGCAATGAATCTTGATCATTTTTATTACATGAAGGTATGATGATCAGCCTTACTCTTCAGTACCAGTCTAATTTACCAGGTATTTCCCAGATTGTTAAAAAACAAATGCCGACTATGGTAAAGTATTGTGTTAAAGAAGATCAGGATTCTACTCTGTAGCGATTTATTTAACCAAAAAACAACACAGTCCTATTAAGCAAACATAAATATTTACATGGTGAATAATATTGGCTGAGAAATGTAAATAAACACAAGTCACGCGTATTTATGTTAACTTCCATGAAAAATAATCAAGTCTTCTGTAGAAAACTTATTTTATAAAATATGATTACGAGATTAGATTTATTCTTATACTGAGCTGAAATGTCAGACACTATCGGTGGATGAACATCGATAAATGGTTTGTTTTCAGATTTCACATTCAGCATGGAGTATACACAATGGCCGTCCCGTGATCGGTCACCCGACCCAAGTGTCAAATGCCACCGTATTACAGGACCCTAAATCAATACAAACTACAAACTCTATATATACTGCCTATTCATTATTATTGCACGGATATCGATAAAATATTTCATGTCGGTGCATTAGACTGGCAAGTTTTATAAAATGTATAAAAAAAATCTAGTCAGACAGAATAACTCAAGCGTGACACCACTCTGAACATAGTCGCAGTTGCGCCATTGCGGCAATACAGGCGCACTAACACCAAAACATGTTTCGAATTGCACAATACGCGAGATTTGTCACTGTTATCTAGAATGTAACAAATAAAACCATTTAAAATCTATATTTGTTAGCATTAAGTTCTACAAATCCATATGAAATTTCCAGTTTAACGCCAAAAACCTGCGTAGCCAGCTTCTGCTGTCAGTTCAAACATGGCGACCGTTCGGCCGAGACATCTGCCGGGAATCGGTTGCCGGAGCCGGCGGCCACTGGCGCCCCCGTGGCCGACCCATTCCCGCACCCTGACGTTTAGCGGGATGGTCCTCCCGGTTCGCAATCCCGAATATGGCCACTTCTCACCTTAAAACAGATTCCTTTCGAGCGCCTTCAAATTCCAAACAAACTCGGACATGTGACGTAACCGCGTGGAGACCTTTACACAGGCACAAACTGATACATGTATGTGTGTCTTATTTACTTCGATACACAAACACAGTATATCGACCGATTCACTAGAACACTGCACAAAATGACACTTTTAACGAGTAAGCACAAATGTCAGAGCACAAACTAGATCGACAGATCGCGAAAATAGTGTATTTTTCGGTGCGATATGACAATAACAACGCGAGACGTGACACGCAGACAGCGGGCGGCCGGTGGCGTGTCGCGCGACTGGCGGCAGAGTGCGCTGGTAGTCTATTCCCCCCGCGCCGCCCCCCGCCCCATGGTAGGGGACTGGTCGACTCGCAGCGCTTCGGCTACGGCTGGTGGCCTGGTGGGGCCGCATTGCAAAATTTATATTTCGACACAGAAGCAGAAGTTGAGAGGCACTCAAATGCATAATTCGAAGGAACATTATAATATTCATTCCTATCACGTCGACTGCGTACGATTGGATTGTACTTATAGTTAATATACGATACCGTATATACCGATACACGAACAAAATAATCACTGCACTCTGCACTGACTACAATGGTAGAAACATGAAACTACTTTTATTATGAAATCCGAAGACGAGGATCATGTACTGTCAGGTTTTGCGGTACTACATGCTCCCCTGATGAGTGCCACAGAGGACCTGAGGTGTTGAGGAATGGAATACCCAGATAGCCGAGACCTAATCTGGGTCCGTCGGGACTTCTCTCCCTGATTCGTCCTGAAACGTCCACCTGGTTTGGCCAAGGATGTTATTTTATTACAAGCACAAATTTTAGCAAATTCATACAAATTAATAATAACATTTCAACTATTTAGTAAGGCTTGGCGGCATTGCGTCACGTAGTGATGCGCGTTCGCTTCTTCGTACAAAAGTTCTGTTGTTTAGTTCATATAATATTTTTAAAGAATTTTCCAATAAACGTAAAAATAACTAATAATAATTTTTTTCCTATCCAGTATTTTTATTCTCTATTTTAAACTGCATACAACGAATTTATTTTCTATATAACGACACTTCTTAATCCACTTTTTTTTCGGTACAGCGACATTATCAGATATCAGATTCGTAGTTTCAACGAGAAACTACCCACATACACTTCTTAATCCACTTTTTTTCGGTACAGCGACATTATCAGATATCAGATTCGTAGTTTCAACGAGAAACTACCCACATACTTATGGGAGTCGAAAATTACTTGAGAGGTGAAAAGGGATCCTATGAGTGTAAGTCATAATCCTGAAATAATTCTAAGCTTAGTTCTGAATAAATATCTATTAATCATACAATTTGATTGAAATTCTGCGCGTAGATTATAATATTCAGGTCCCAGCTCCCAGCTCCCAGCTCTCAGTAAGACCTGTTAAGCTAACACCAGACAAGCTATTTCAAAGAGAGCTGTTATTTGTATTTCGCAGAGAAAAAAAGACAATGACATATATCTATCTTCCACTGTCTAATACATTTAAATCATTCTGTTTCCCTCAAATATCCTGAGATTAAGTCAATTGACTCAATCTTCCTAGGATTAGAACATGACAAGGAACGGAATAAAAAAGCCTATCTTTGTAAAATAAACATCATTGGCCCCAGCATACATAGATTGATTGTACGATTATGACTTTTCAGCCTAAGTACATGATGTGTTGATATTGCATTTTTATAAAAATTACGTCAAACATAATAATTACGAGAAAATTTAGTAACAAATAATCGGATATTTTTTATTTGATGTAAATAATAAGAACAATTTGACATCTCAACAGAGACGAGAAACTTGGAAGGGAATATGGATATCTAGGCGTTTACAGGGCTTATGACCTGTCATTGGCTGGGTTAAGTGGCCGCTTGATGTATTACAACATTCCCCATTTCACCTAGTATTTGATATCCATATCTGCCAATATACAGTAAAATGGCGGGATGCTTCACATGTGAACTCACTGTCATCCATTGAGAAAATTGCTAAGCATTTTAGCAGAAACCTTTATGATTGCAAGTGAGATTCTTACCGAATTATATCACCTACTAGAACGCCTGAAGATGAATCTTCAATTTGTTATGCTTATAACTTTTACCAGCTAATTTTTATAAACAACATTTTGAGTGTGTCCAAATACTTGTAGACAAAAACTGGCAGATATGGATATCAAATACTAGGTGAAATGGGGAATGTTGTAATACATCAAGCGGCCACTTAACCCAGCCAATGACAGGTCATAAGCCCTGTAAACGCCTAGATATCCATATTCCCTTCCAAGTTTCTCGTTTCTGTTGAGATGTCAAATTGTAATTATTAGCCCGTAATGGGTGAAATCCAGTTTTTGTCTACAAGTATTTGGACACACTCAAAATGTTGTTTATAAATAATAAGTAACTTACTGAAAACTAGAAGTGATTTTTAAAAATGAGACGATTTCAAAAATTTCTGCAACATAAAAATAATTTTTAAGCAACACTAACGATGCAGGTAGGTATGAAGGATAAATGTTATCCCGGGTGATAAATATTCCATAATGAAGTACCTAGGTACTAGGTAGGTAAATATCTTGTTTCTTGATTAAATTAATGAAGCAAGAAGAAGCAAAGTAATTACCGAGGAACCCCTCGGGACTCTGTACTGGCGGGGTGGGGCGGGGGCGGGGGCGGGGGCGGAGGAAGATCGCTGAAACTAGAGTTTAGGAAAATCGTTTCAGACTCCCGACATCCCTGGCCACGGTTTCAGGAGAGCAATATATCATTTTCTAACGCACTAACCTTTGGATAATTTGATACAGATGTTGGTAGGTAATTAATAATCCATGTAAATTTTATTTAGAAATTTCCTGAAAAATCTCTTTTCCTGAAAATCTGAAATTTTCCTGAAAATATTAAAAAAATATTAAAAAAATATATGATGCGACTGTGCCTGGATGTAGAAGTCGAGATAGGCCGAGAAAGACATGGCATGATCAAGTAAAACAAGTGCTTGAAAGTGGGCATGTAAGAAGTCGGAATAATCGACGTGCGTGCATGAGGAGATGTATGAATGTGGAGGAAGCAAGAGAAGTGTGCCAGGACAGAGTGGTGTGGCGTTCTATCCTCTCTGCCTACCCCTTCGGGGAAATGGCGTGATGGTTAGTTAGTTTAGTTAGTTATATTTAATCACAAAAATATCAGAAAAACGGTTTGCATAATTAAGAGAAAAAATACTCTTCTTTTTATTATCTCACCAGTTTTTTTATAATCCTTGGTCATTCATGATGTTTTCAAAACGTTGAATACATTACTAATCAGTGGTAGCTGGTACCATGGGTATTGGTTTCATTGTGCATTAAAAGTTTGAAAGTAATAAATTGGGGGCGAATTAATAAATTGAGATACGTTTAAAAAACGTATTATTGTCAATGATATTATAACTTAACATGTCTCTGGTTATTGTACCTATCTGTGTTTTTAAAAGTGCAGAGGCTTCGTACAGAAGTGAATTTTTAAATATAGTTTTTAAAGTATTTTTTTGTTTAAAGACAGCTTTTCAAAATACTGAAAAAATCGAGCCACACGATTTTTCAAAAATCACATCTCTTCCGCACTACATAATAATATTAAATTACGAGTTTTACCTATTTAAATAAATTAACCGTAATACAATACAAAGCCATAAGGATTATTTTGAAATAAAACAGATATGCGAAAGTGAAGCTTATGCTAAATAAATTCAAAATAATGTCGTGTAAGCAACGAGTATTCTATAATACAATGCTATTTGTTTTTAAAGTCATAAACTCCAACAAGAACTCTGGAAAAAAAATTATGACAATCTAAATCACCACGAGCACAATACAAGAAACATAGAAAAAATAAGATTACCATTTAGAAACAAAAGTATGTCCCAGAATTCGGTCTTATTTAAGGCAGTAAAATGCTTTTATGAACTCCTTATGAACTTTTATGAAAATATATGCCTACGAAGAAAAAATTTATATAAATTTAAAAATAAAGTTAAGGTGTATGAGTGGAATAATGTGTGATGTTAGAGTGCTTATTAGTATATTTATAAACAATGAATATAATGTTTATATTACAGTACATTTTATATATGTGTATAAAATGTACGCTATTTAAAGAAATAAATTAAATAAAAAATAACCTACAACTCGTAGATCAGCGGTTGCTTTAGTACAAATTGAAAGGGTTTATAAAAAAATTCTAAAAAGCTTTTGTGTAGTTTTTACTCCAATGTTTGTGGATCCGCCGCAAGATCCGCAAGTCCGCCTTTTGGCTACCGTGCATGAGGTCGCGGGTTCGATTCCCGTAGGGGGTCAACATGAAATATGTATTTACATGTAATTTTCATATTAATATTTCATATAGTAAGACTGATCACCCTACCGTTATGTAATAAAATTATCAAGATACACTGCACTTGGTGTACCAATGCAGTGCTTTATGCACCATTGGGTGCGGATAAGGGAAAGTAGTAGTAGTAGTAGTTGTAATAGTTTGCGAATAAATGTATCCTTGGGGTTTCAGAAATTAATGAATACGAAGGATTGTATGGTAGGGGAACAAGAAACAATTATTTATTAAGACGCGAATGCGAATATTTTTCTTCTTTATACGAAATAAATTATGGAAAGTATTTCAACGTACAATTTACTAAACAGTGACATTTATTCTGATACACAAGAAGGTACCTACTACTTCAATAATATAGAAGATAAATCGTTATCGAAAGCAAACATTCACCTGTCGAAAGATTAGTCGTCAGATTTGGATGATCAAATACTAGGTGGAATGGAACATTAAGCGGCCACTTAGCCCAGCCAATGTCATAAGCCCTGTAAACGCCTAGATATCCGTATTCCCTTTTAAACTTGTTCTGGTGAGATATCAGTAATAATATTGTAAATGCAAGTCCGTCATGGGTGAAATAGTTTTCTTTCTACAAGTAGATATTTCGGATAAAATGTATTTTAATTTGTCCAAAATAAAATCTGCTAGCGCTGCGATTCTACTAAGGCTTAATACACTTCTGCGCATACGAATTCAGTACAAAATCGTATGCGCAGTAGTTTGACAAAGTGAACAGAATCGCAGCGCAGGTACCTGATGAGGGGATTACATAGTCCTGGGGGACTTTGTTCAATGAAAGTATTAAGTTAAGTAGTTTAGTGGGGGACCAAGTGCGGAATACTAAAATGTTACCAAATCTACTCGCTGCTTATAATAAAGCCTACTCTTTCTGTGCAATATGATAAAAAACATATATGTGTGAGCTGCATTTTTGTTTGCCATGCTTATAATGTACAAGGCTTATATTTACTTCAAAAGGGTATGTACCCTTTTAATTCTAATTTAATCTGATGTGGACCAAAATGAGGTTCTCCGCATTTGCTTTAGATGACGAGAAAACCAAGGAAAACTCGTCACGGAGAAGGCCGACGATTGATGGACATCAATGGTCTTCCGATTAACTTGAAGAGTTTTCGGCATTTTGTGCCCCGCTTTGACTAATATCTATTTCCTTAAATATGTTTTTCATGTATAATACCACCACATGTGATAGTATTTTGTGACTTATCACGGTTTGCAATATGCAATTGCAGTATGCAATACGATTGAATACACAGAAATGAGATAAATGATTTCTCCGAAAATCGTGGTTCGAAATTTAACTGAAACATATTAGGGGAAGCGAGCGAAGTCTGCCAGAACAGAGTGGTATAGCGTTCTATTCTCTCTGTCTATCCTCCGGGGAATGGCGTGATGGTTAGTTAGTAATCTTTAAAATTTGTTTTATAGCACCGTATACATTCATTTTTTACGCCATGTATGATAGGTGCACTAATGTTGAAATTAGGGCAGAATGCAAGGCTGAGATAAGCATTATCGACAAAATTAAGAAAGGTCTTTGACGTTGGTTTGATCATGTAGAGCGAATGGATGATGAAAGAACGGCTAAAAAAATATATGATGCGCTGTGCCTGGATGTAGAAGTCGAGGAAGGCCGAGAAAGACATGGCATGATCAAGTAAAACAAGTGCTTGAAAGTGGGCATGTAAGAAGTCGGAATAATCGACGTGCGTGCGTGAGAAGATGTATGAATGTGGAGGAAGCAAGAGAAGTATGCCAGGACAAAGTGGTGTGGCGTTCTATCCTCTCTGTCTACCCCTTCGGTGAAATGGCGTGATGGTAAGTTAGTTAGTTAGATATTATATACGATTTTTTTACTATCACTGGTAATTCCTTTGTCGTTATAATTCATTTCCCTTTGATAAATGTAAACGTTAACCATATCTGTTTATTTTACCTCCATATTATCTATTATTATATTTCAACCTCCTTGCAAGTGGACAATATCAATAAATGATGATAGGTAAGTGAGTGTGGGTTAATTCCACGCCGCCGTTAGTTCCATACTGCTGATTACTTAGCATGTATTTTTAAAAGTTTGGAATTACATTTTTGCTATTGTTTTTATTGAGAGGAACACCACATATTACGCAACTATCCAGCCCGCTCCCGTTCCCGAGTGGTCGCCGCCCAATCGATCTCCCGGCGGGGGCGGGGGGCGCGGGGGACTTTCACTAGTGCGCCTGCCCCGCCCGCGCCCCCGCACTCCTGCCCCCGGCGTGGCGCCACCCTGACCTGACTTTGATATTGTCCCCGATACGAGCCGCGCACGCGCAGCCCGCCCCCGCCCCCGCCGTAGCCCTCGCCGCCCCCGCCTTTGGACACTTGAGGCGATGCATTTTGTTATGAGGGATTGGAAAATTTTGAAGAATAATGTTAATTTAGATTGGTTTCCTGCTATCGTAATTTTTTGTCTTCGTTTGAGAAAATTGGCATGGGTAAATTTCTTTTCGTTTATCTATAATTCTGCTGTGGTAATAATGCGTTAATTACGAATAAATAGATAGGAAATAGTGTCTAGAAAATTTTTCCTATTTTCAAACACAA
The DNA here is from genome assembly GCA_022494985.1 of Micrasema minimum. Lineage (NCBI taxonomy): Eukaryota > Metazoa > Arthropoda > Insecta > Trichoptera > Brachycentridae > Micrasema > Micrasema minimum. The sequence continues at coordinate 105,082 of JAGVSP010000239.1, read as the reverse complement.
GCCGCTTAGGTTTAATAATTGAAAACAGTATTAAAAATTTATTTGAAATATTATTACGGGCAAATATCATAAAATCTCAAAGATCTCATTTTACCTTATGATAAAAAGAAATTTATATTTATTTTAGATTTTTTTTTATTAAAAAAAAAAATCTATGCAATCTTATGATATTTGCACACATTTCAATTTGTAAATACTGTTTCCAATAAAGCCTAAGCGGCTTGTGCTTGAAAATAGGAATCGAGTCGTTTCGAAGTGGGGATTCGAACCGACGATCTCTGGACTCGGAGACCGCGACGCTACCAAAGGGCCACCACCCGTTCACCACCCATTTTGATTTATTATCTCTAGTAGAATGATAAATCGTTACGCTAAGGATAAGTAGGTATTTATTTAAAATTTTGCGTCAATTTATTCGTTGATACTGAAATCTGCTCAACAGGATTACCAACATTACTAAGCAATTATCAAGAATTTAAATATTTTTTGTTTTTTTTATTAATGGATCAATAAAAATTTGCACAAAAGTTGTGTCATGAGTAGAGTGCACTGAGGAGTCTGTTAAGATCTCTCTGTGTTGGTTCAGTATAGATTTTTCTTAAGCTTTCAAGTAACAATGATTATGACTTTTTTTTGCGGAAAGAAGAACAAAGATATCTATATAGTTTATGGGGATGAATAATTGTCACGTCAATGATCCTGATTAATTATGTAGACGCCGAATGATTAATCAACCGACTAAGAAGTTTTTGTCTAAAATTTTTCACTTTTTTAAAAATATTATGAATTAACACTCTTGAAAATTTATTTACCAGTGTTCTTAGTGTACCTGTAGTAAATACGTATTTATATAATTATATGTTGAATTAAATAGGATATCAAATTTTTCATTAATTTATGATTACAAGGCAAAAGGTTGTGCAATTCGTTTGGGTTTTTCCTCAATTTTTGATCGGCCATTATTTACCAGTCATAACATTCCAAGAATAATATTATGAATATTAGACTGCTGATGGTGTAAGAATTAATTGAGTAACATAAGCAAATGGCACACCTCGTCTTATTGTTTTATGTTAGTTGGTTGGTAATTTCAGGAATGTAAAATTGCTATTCACAAGCTTATTAATTTCGTCCATCCATTCTATCTATCCAAATTTTGTGTATTATTTTATTGTAAAAATATTTGTACGACACCTACAATAGGTACAGAAGTAATCCAACTTTCCTACCGTTCTTAATAGATCCTTGGATAGGAAATATCCGGGAATATTGGAAAAGTCACGACATCCTGTATACCGTAGAAACAAGTGTACTGGGTTAGGTACTGATAATTTACTGGAGATCAAGTAGTTGTTTTGGAAAATTCGACTCCTGTCCAGTAGAACTTTGTACTGGGAGAGGTAGCAAGCTAAGTGAAATGATTTCGAAGGTAAAATTTTATTGAGTTTCAGATAGTTTGCACTCGCACTTGGTTTAACGATGCAGTGCCCTATGTACCATCGGGCACGAACAAGGGAAAGGAGTAGTAGATAGTGATCGATATTAACGGATTGTTTAGCGGTAGGCAAGGAGTTGTATTATATAAACATTTAGTCAACTTTGAATATTGTCTTTATTTAATTTGTAAGAAAAAAAAACAAAAAAAATTATCAACATCAACTACTGACAAGCCCTTTTTTCAATTTATATGACCCCTATAACGTTTGTCCATTTTTTTCTAATGTAAATATCATGTAAGAGTAGTATCTATTATACACAAATTCGCATAGTATAATACCAACTGTATATTATAATTAATACCAAGAGGCTTTGGTTTCATTTTATTTTACGAATATTTTACTCTCGATAATTTCCACATAACAAGAAATAGCGTAAAGATCGTGTTAAGAATTCATTAAAAGAAACTTTCGTTTGTCGATAATAGGTATAAACTAGTAATTATGCTGGTATTATTGCAACAACGCTTTCTTCATTCTGATTATGAATTCTTAGATTACACTATTATTTATTTTGTGAGGACAGTTCGTCCAAAGTCCAAATATAATTCAGTTACATCAGTAAATTATCACTACTCGAGTAGATAATTCCTAGAAAATCGATAGCTGACACTGCAGTTCACACGGGCAGTATGGACATGGGCTGTTTATCCCCACCTACTACTACTAATACTCTTCTTTATCCGCAACCAGTGGTGCATAGGACACTGCATTGGTATACCAAGTGCAGTGAATCTCGATCATTTGATACAGGAAGGCAAGATGATCAGTCTTACGCTTCAGCGACAATCCAAGGTATCATATGAAATATTTTTATGTGAAAATCACATTTAGATAAATATCTCGTATTGATCCCCGTCGGGAATCGAACCCGCGACCTCATGAATGGCATCCCAACGCGCTACTGCTACATCACAAGGCACAAGACACCTCATATATTCGAGATACAACACAAATAACAAAGGATTGCTGTCCTATAAATACCCACACCGAGCGCGAGGGTTGGAAGTTGGAACAACACACAACAGTGCAACACAACTATCTTATACCATCTACGAGTTATTCTCTTTAGTCGGAGAACGTCAGCCAAGATGCAGTGTCTTGCCTGACGTAGACGACGCCATCATGAAGCCTCGGACCATGCTCTGGATTCGTACTCCTGGTACCAGCATCGGAAGCCCGACTTGCATCGTTTCCTTTCCTTGTTGCTCCGCTACCAACTTCGCTCCATCTCTACTGAACTTCCACGCACTAAATACTTATCCTTGTAATCTGAATAAACGTATATAACATCACCGGCGTTTCCACTAAGCTTCCACTGGCAAAAGGGGACTCCTTTATCTCCTCCGCCTTAAATTTAATGATGCTTCAGGCACCGAAAGTTTAATTTTTCTAAATTGATAAAGCCATTTCCGAATAACGAATATTTACTAAAAATGAATATTTTTAATATTATAACTTTGACTTTGATATTTGGAAAAAGGTTTAGAAAAAATAAACGCGAAATTAAAACATTTTCAATAGATTCTACTTTTTTGTTTGTTTTCCCCTAACGATGAAAATAGGATAGGGATGAGTTCTCTGGCACGTGTTGTGGGGGCGCGGGCGGGGCGAAGAATGGGTACAGAGAAGAGGAAGGGAAAGTTTCCCCCTAAAATCGACCACCGGCAATACTCTACATGTTGCGCTGTCCTGTGCCGATCATCTTAACACTATTTGTCCCAAACTTACACATCTCAAAACATCAATCCATTGGTTATCGACTTGCCAATCAGTACGAAGATTTAAGTACTGTAAAATAATTGAATATGTGCGTACGTACTACGTACGAAGGCAAAGAAAAAATCAAAGTATCTTATATCTGGATTGACCCGCAATTTAAATCAAGTGAAAATGATAGAATAAGCGTCTGATTTCGGGTTGAGTCGAGTGTGACCATATTAAAACGTTAAAAATAAATTTACTATCATGAATGCCATCACGTCACTCCAAGGATAAAAAACCTACGTAAAAGTAATGACTATTATTGGCATTATTTAATAAACTATCGGACGTGTTCGTCTGCAATGCGAATCTAAAAAACTCACCCGCTCTACCGAACAAGACATTTGTGCAACATTATGTATTTATATTTATGTATGACGACATAGTACCTTATACTATATTTATTAAAATACAGAAAAAAAGAGTAGGTACATAATGTTGTATTGAAGATATTACATTACCTATACACGCAAATAGGTACATATCCAAGTTAGTGTATTCTAACACGGGCCCCGAGCCCCTGGACGAATGGCGGAGGGTAATGACATTAAAGTTTCGGGAGAAACCAACAAGTAATTAGAAACCCACAATTTAATCCAAGAAGCTTGTAACCCCGGAAGTTAAGGGTAGGTTTAGTACGGTAGACCAACAAAATTGAATAAGAACTTAAATGCTTGGAACAAAATATTGTTTTTCTTTTATAAACCAGACAATATACATTTGTGTGTGTGGAGAAGGTTTCATTAATTGCACTTCGTGGGATATTATTATAAAAAGATGAATACTAACTTGTAAAGCACTGACAATTATCCCCAATTTCTAATTAATAAACAAAGCAATAAAATTCGATTTTATAGGTGAACGAAAAATGGAGAACTGGTGATTTGAACGGATTCTTTTAAAACGATTGAGGTAGGTAACTATAGTGATGATAATTTCATTCATTATACCATATCCGCTCCCTATGTGGAGCATATGGAATCCACAAACTGCCTCCAGGCCAAGCGATCGGCCGCCAGCTCCCGTGCATCCTCCCAAGTCAAGTCCACGATGATAATTTAATAATAAGTAAATATTGAATATTTCAAATCTCCAAAACTGCGAATGTATAAGTCTCTTTTTATACACATTTTATACTAGGGATTTCTCATATACCATAATTTATTGTAAGTTGCCCGTCCTTGGATATAAAGATAAATTTTATCACCAAGATCATTTTTTGTTTAGCGCAAAATGGCAAATTTAGGTATTTCTCAAGATATAAATAACAAAAATGCTTAGTAAAATAGCAACACTATACATAACTAAAATCTTATATTTACTCGACTATTATCAATTCTTAGAATCACAATTAAATAACACAGCGTTCTGTATAGAATTATTGAAATGAACGGTTTATTGCACAAAGAAATATATTAAATTTATTACATTTATGGAACGGGTGATGGCTCAGTGGTAGCGTCCCCGCCTCTGAGTCTCGAGATCCCCGGTTCGAATCCCCACTCCGCCACGACTTTATTCCTATTTTCAATCAAAAGGCTTTATTGAAAGCAGTATTTACAAATTAAAATATGTGCAAATATCATAAGATTGCATAGACTTATTACCCCCTGTTTTAAAAAAAGTTTGATAACAGGAATGAGAATAAGTGTTTGTTAGCCGAAAGCGGTCAAAAGTGAAACTTTGATTTGTCAGTCGGTACCTTTGTACCTTAGCAGTCGACATCCACTTATAAATCCTTTCAGTTTGGTTAGCGAATCCGCTAAACCGCAGTTTTCCAGTACTTTAAATATTATTGCGCTTTAGACGATAAATGAATAATACAATATTAATATTAACTCCGTGCGTAAAGCAGATATCAGACTCAAAACTGTGTGTTGTTTTGTGAACAGGTTATCTGAAATGTCAAAAGGGGCTGTCAACACTACAGTCCAAATTAAGAATATGTATTCATTATTCGATAGCTAAACAGAAAAGTATTGCATGATTAGTTAATTAAGATACGCGTGAAATTTCAATAACCCAAACCAAGTAATTGCAAATCTCGTTAGGTATAAAACCGCAGCCTCTTAACTCCAATCCTAAGAATATAAATTTTGGTTTGCAAACAGAACATTATGTCATGTAAAGAATGTCGATCCGTTAACGAGTACCTTTTAGCATATTCTAAGAAAAATATTTCGTTCTTCATCACAAGGCGATACAGCTACCAATTTTTTAAAATTATGTTCATCTAATATCGTAAATCATGTTTGTTGATGAAATCGTAAACATTTTAAAAACAACGCACGACTTCGAAGCCACAACCTTAAGCTGGAGAAGACCCGGTTTAATCAGAACCCAAGAAAGCATTTCCTGAGCAACAGGGTGGTAGATAGCTGGAACGGGCTACCGCTAGAAGGAGCTGGTCATTGCGAATAGTGTGAACGGGTTTAAGAATGGACTAGACAAGTTTAAACCTAACTAACTGTCCGATTTAGGCATATCAGCTTTAAGCTGCTCGCCTAATATGAAATAATAATAATTTTAAAAATTTGATGTAACTACGTAATGCACGTTTAATCCGGATTTGTAATACTGGTTGGTGTGTAGCAAAGAGCGTGGGTAGAAGGAATGATCTCCTGAAAGTATTTAAGCAATAATATTCCGAACAAAGCATTTTTAATTTCATAATAAACACGTCATCATAACCTCGCTTATCCAAATAGCTCGCTATTTACTTATTCAGTGCACTCTTTGGGATTTAAATAATACTTTAACCTTCCGTTTGAATTAAAGCAGCCTTGTCTGAGTAAAGCATAGTGCTCTGTTCATTACACGGTTAGCAATATTCTCTTTGTCAATAGTAGGTACTAGGTACAGAGCTGTTTAATGTTTGGTGTTTACAGTGTGACGCATTACGGGTATAGCTGCTCTGTATTTAGTATTTCTGTACCGCGGATCGCGGAATACAGATCTTTTAGTTTTGTTTTAGTTTTGGATAGGTACTTTGATCTAAGCGCGCTGGATTGGAAATCCGCACACAAAACTTCGTTACATTAACTATATTATGTTGTATATTGTATAGGTACGAATTTAAGCCATTCATTACTTTTTAGGATGTTTATAGCAAGTTTATGAAGAAAACGCCACTTTTCGATCTGGCTCCATTTTATTTAAGTAATAAATAACATGGATCTATGTATTCAAAAGATTTTTCTTTGTTTTCCCTTGTAAAACATGTTTTTTTCGGAACAAACTTTTAATGTACTCGAATATGTCATTTATGTCAAGATATATTTCAAAGGATTTATGATGTATTTGACGAAGGTTATGAGTTATGACTTGTAATAGTATATGCGAGACGATTAATATTTTTGTAGCTGAACTTTGTGAAATACAGACCGCTAAAATGCATTCAAATCGTTTTTGTGTTCAATAAAAATCTGCCATTGTTAAGAACGGAAGGTGTCTTTAAAAAAATCCCATATATCATAAGATATAGGTATTATATTATATCTTCGTGTGCATTGAAACCGAACGATTCGGCTAAACCGAACGAGACTCACTGTAAATTAAATATTCTGGCTTTATTTGAAACTCCCATTTGCCACATCCCAGTATTCGATATTCATGCTGAAAAATCATGAAAAATGAATCTAACACTGAAAGTCATAATCGTAAAATCAATTTGAGTCATGTTCAGAATCTTTATGTTCCACGCATAAATATTGAATTTAAATATGTATTTGAATTCTTTGAACGTATTCAAGTTCCCGCATAGATTGAATAACCTTATAGTACGAGAGGGGACCGTCATATCTCCTACGTCACGTGATACAAAGATAAGCTACATGGCACATTTTCATCAAATGTATATATGAATAGCGTAAATGAATAGGAAAAAAAATTAGAATTGGCCGAAATATGCAATTTACGTCATCGTACAAAGATGGGACAAGTGGCAGCAAATAGCAATTTATATGCAGAGACATAATAATCAAAAAAATAGTCTACTAGTTCCTGTGTGGACAGAAGTACCCGGCAAACGGGTAAAAGAAAAAGAAAGAAGAAGATGAAGATAAAGATAAAAATATACGCTAACAGAGATTAACGAATAATTACGTTTAGCTTTATAGTAAAAATGAATCTATATTTATAGTATTTATCCAACTTTAAGTATGAATGATGGAAAATTACGGAAACTTGATAATACTAAAAGAATTAAGTAGTCTAGGGACCTAATAAAATGTGCAATCGGTTTCTTCTTTGACTAGGCCTATTTGAGCTTCTAATAAAAATGTAGCTTATCTTTGTATCAGATGACGTGTGAGATAGGAGATATGAAGATCCCCTCTCGTACTATTATGCTGAAAATCATATAAAATGAATCTGAGCTCTGCATGACAACTATCAAGATTAGGGTTCTCCAAAAAGCACTGCACTGAATCAATTTATAATTAAATATGCATACATATTTCAAAATTATAAAACGCCATTCAATACAAATTAGTATTAATAAAACCGTACAAATAAATATTTATACGCAATACTTATATATGTTAGCGCCACATACTGAAAGCTTCACATATCTTGGGCTGTACCAACAGCTAACAGTAAACCTGAAAACTTGATCGGGGCGCGGCGTTTTGTTGTGGTTGAGGGGTGGTGGTGGGGGTGCTTCATCTATCTTCTGTTTTGTAACAAAATTTGATGAATTCTCTGAGGTCTGTTTCAACAAACGGAAACTTTTGTGAGATGTTTGTGTAACAACTTGGCGTACATAATGGAAACCGAGAAAATTATAACGGTTGGTAGGTACCTACTTTTGTAGTACTGTTCTAATAAAAACTTGTTCATTTTTGAGGTTAAGGTATTTTACGGCATTTAAAAAAAAATTTGAATTAAAAAAAAATATATATATTTATTTCTACATACCAAATTACATATTCATGATACAAAACAGTACTAGACCTTTTTCCTTTGTGTCCATTCCCGTGTGAATTTAATTTTCTTTTATTAGCTTTTGGAATTGTATTTTTTTTTAAATCATAAAAATAAATTATTAATAATAATTTGGATATACATATTATTATATTTGGTGGACAGAATAAGGAATACCGGGGCGGCTAGTTCATATTATTATTTTGTGAATCGTATTTCAAAATCTCTCGTCTTACAAATACATAACAGTCTTTTGTACTTTTGTCCACATATTAAAACTACAAAAAATCTAAATTATACATATTTTAACGTGTTATTCTTATTGTTATTAATAATTTATAAAGCGTCGTTTTAGTATAAATATACCTCAAGGGCGCTTCAAATTTTGAATTTAACGGCTCGGGAAATTTAAAGTGAGTGAAACCTCAATTTCTGAGTAGAAAATACCATTATCAAAATTAATCAAAAGATTATATCAAAAGATATCAAAAGAATCAGTTATAAACATTTTAAAAATGGATATGTAATGTTTCAACCAACAACCAACACCTGTTTCGGGATAAGTGAATTTCTACATTTTTTTAAATTTAAAAAATTTAAATTATTTTATTTTTTTATTTTTTATTATTCATAGCGACAAAATAAAGAAAGTGATTCTACAAAAAGATATAAAATGATGATCATATTATTATTTTTATTAGGAATAGGTATGTATTAACGTCATTGTTATAATAATGAGAAAACAAAACAAAAGATTGCAGTATCTATCAAAATAACACATAATATAATTTTTTAAATTACATAATGTTTAATACCAGGATGCCGTAAAAAGTCGTTCAATAAAGTAATTACCTGGTGCAAACATCAAATTTTCGTATGGAAAAATAGATTATGTTCACATAAGGCATTGACATATAATACATTTAGATCTGCCTTGCAGAGTAAATTATTTAGAAAAAGTAATGACACGGAGATTCTGCACCTTAATACTCTTACACGGGTCGACCTATCAGAGCCCTTCGACTGCCGGCAAGCATCCGCTCACACACTGCAAAAGGTATGGGCTAAATATAGGGTTACAGTAACAGTATACAATACTAACCCGTTCCTAACGAGGAGCGTTCATGAATTTTACCATGCATCTAAAATGATAATATTTAAGAAGAAAACTTTCTTTGAATAATAATTATTTTAGGCTATGTAAACAAATATAAATAAACATTTACATGTGGAAAGTAACACCATATTTTTTCTTAATTTTATACGTACGGTTTTTACACGGTTTTATCTACACAGGAAGGCATTTCGGAATGTTTTCTGAACGTCCGACTCTGCCGGCGGTTAAAGAAATACTGAATACGCGTTGGGCGTAGGTGGAGGTTTTGGCGTAAGTGAAGTGTCATTCATTTTTTGGGTTCAGTTCAAATCTAAGTAAATCAATGACATAAGGTAAGTAACTGTGTAGAATTTAGTTTGTAATCGCTACCCTGTTAGCAGTAACAAGGTGTTTCGTATTACAATAACACGAATCTCGAGTTCAGTAATGACCCGCGCAAGTCAATCTTGTATTGCGAGGTACGAGAGTGGCTTTTAATTGTTCCATTGTCTTAGTCCCGCGCGCTCAAGGTTCGTCTCAAGCCGCGGTACATGCAAACTTACCTGCGTTTCCTACATTACCTACCGGACCTTACCGAATACTTCTTACTCGTAGGCGTAGGTACCCTCTCCAACAATACATCCACGTGGAGAAGTCAGTGTATTCATTTATTTAGATTGTACTACAAGATGCACTGCATTGGTACACCAAGTGCAGTGCCCTATGCACCATTGGGTGCGGATATGGAAAAGTAGAAGTACAAAAACAAATGTTCATCATTACCATAAATATATATATATTTTATTAAAAAAAATTAGTTGGAGATTTGAATATAGACATACTGAAGAAAGGACAAGCACAACTAAATAAATACGAAGAGTTTCTTCTACATTACTCTTTTAAAGCAGTTCTAAACAAAGCAACAAGGTGAGACAAATAACGTGAGACCTGCATAGATCATAATACGATGGTTAAGTCGAAAAATCATTTTACTGCTATAATTTATCAGTCATCCTTGACAGATCATTTTACTACTGTGTTAAAATGTGGAAAAAAGTAATAGTCCACCAAAATGTAATGAACCTAAAATGCTTACAAAAACCAACATCAATTATGAATAAATATATGAAGAAAAGCTCAAATCAAATCAAATGGTTTGACATTCTAAATCACAAAGGAACAAATGGAGCTTCAAGATAATCTTCAAGATAATCTACTAAAGTTTGTAAATTAATACCTCAACACGGGCTTTGCCCAGCGAGGTATTTCATTAAGTAAAAATAAATAAATAGTAATATGTGAAATAAATAAAATAAAATAAACTAAATTCCACAACCGCTCCTTAATAATATGGATTAACTGCCTCCAAGCCGAGCGATCGGCCGCCAGTTTCCGTGGACTTTCCCTAGCCAGGTCCACGTCCCGTAGTTCAGGCACAAACTTCCAACGGATTTTTTGTCCAGGACGCCGAGAACCTGATGCCTTGTAAAATATGTAGGTGCCTCAGAAATACAAGGTGTGCGGTGCGTCGTGGTTCGACTTTGTAAGGAACACAGGTGAGGTGACGGACGCGGCAACCCTTGATATCTACTGTCGTCCGTTTCGGCTGGCTGGGCCATTATACAGGGTTAATTTTTAGTCAGTAAACCAAAAAAAACCCTGAATTTGAACACATTTCAATAAAAAAAAACATGTACTTTCTCAAAAAAAAAAATATAAAAGTGCACCTAAATGATTCCACAGAAACAGTAGAAGACTTGGTCACCCTAGGCGGAGCGTCCGTCCGCCCCCCTCCCCTCTCCGTCGCACTTACCCTTATGCGCCGCGCATGAACTCAGGTGACCAGCTGTGAGAAGGGTGTGCGTAATTTGTAAAAATTATTAGGAATAAAAATAATAAATCGTAAAAATAAAAAATACATGTTTTTTTATTGAAATGGGTTCTTTTAACGATACTGAATTCAGGGTTTTTTTTTGTTAACTGACTAAAAATTAACCCTGTATATTATGCTTCCCGAGAGCCGCAACCATGCTTGTCTATTTTACAAAAGTACATTAACAACTCAATAATCCCTTATACCTACACTTCAGTTCAAATGAATGATTGTCCCACTACTACTACTACATTCCCTTATTCACATAACGGTGCATAGGGCACTGCATTGGTACGCCAAGTGCACTGCATCTTGATCATTTTTATTGCATGAAGGTAGGGTGATCAGTCTTACGCTTCAGTACCGGTCCAAGGTATCACACATGAAATATTAAATGATTGTAACACTTCGCTCATGACATTCTTACTCTTACAAATATGGCGGTGCTGTGCGTATTTGCGTTAGATATAAAATAATTCTTGGTGACGGAAAATAGTATGTAATGTATTACAAATTCTTGTGTAAACGGTTTACAGTTTTTACATACTTACACAAATATATTTATATGATATAGAAATTATATTTAAATGTCTCTACTTTTCAAGTTGTAATGTTTTATTTCCAGTAAAGCAATTTCTTTGTATTTACATAATACAGATAATATATCTAATATTTATCTATGCTGTGTTGAATGTTTTATATTTATCGTCCTACGCTTATTTTTGTTTCTACGATTGATGTTTGTATTTCACCCTTTCATATAAAGTCCATCGATATTATACCCTTGGGCCCGGGCGTCTTGAAATCAAGCAAAAACAGGGTGGTGTAAATAAAAATAACTTATTTTCGCTTTGCCTGGGGAAATAACAATTGTCACGCTCTTATTGACTATTTAAAAAAATCATCCAACAACATTTCCTACGACTATTACGCAATAAAATGAAGAGAGAAATAAAAATAAGTCTTGGGTCTTATGTATTACATAATGTATGGCAGATGATATTTAATATTGGAACAAATTTGAAAATTTGCTATAGCTAGGAATACACTATGATGTATATAGATAGCATGGCACATGTCTGGAGGCTCTATTAATAGTATTAATAGGATGATTTATAATGTGCCGTTTTAGTGAGAAATCACCTTAAAGAAATTAATCATCCTTCCAAGTTTTTTTTGACGTGATAACGTCTAATAAATCGATGAACGCCGGCTGCACACACGAAAAAGCATGACTCATTGTCACGTTCCGCCTGAGCCGAGTGTGCAAGCGAGAGCGCGTAACAAGCGATAGAGAGGCACGATCGGCCTAAGCGTTCGGTTTGTGACGCATCTATCTCTCCGATGCGTCCGAGTAGAAGGGAGACAGCAGCAGCACACAAGCTACAAAGTGAAAGTGAAACTAACGAGTGCAAAAAAATGATCATTTATGGAAAAAAAATTAATTTTCAATTAACTCCTGCTTTGTATTTTACAAAATAATGATAATTCAGTAATAATAATTCAATTCAATTCATAAAAGAATGCTATTTTTCATCAATGTTTTCTTATGACGTTATCACGTAAAATTATCGTCCGTAAACCGACCAAAAGTTTTTTTACTAATATTTGAACTGGCATATTACAACAATATATTATGAATATAACTCAGCTAAACTTCTTGTTACTGAATCTTTAGTAATTATTGTGGAAGACACTGTTCACTAGGTACGTATTTTGATTATTTTTGCTAATGAAGATAATTTCTGAAGTGCACTTTCGTCTTATCAGCCTGTGATAAGGTTATCGAAAGTATTAATACTCGTAATGTGAAGCGTGTAGATTGGTTCAACGTCTATATTTAAGAATGCGCATATTGCAATATCATTATTTTATTAATTTGTATTAATCTATAGTTTGCGTGAAGAATGCGCTCCTAAAACTACTAATTAAAAAACAAAAGTCATTTAGTCAAAAACCGGTTAATTATTTTTTACAGTAGGATGTACAATGTATAGATTAATTACTATTATACTACGGCTTACCTACATGACACAATACATGAAATTGTGCTTAAGAACTTACTGGAATCAGCAAGTTTACGATACGAAACATCCGATGATTTTTCTACAAAAAGTTGTTCAGCTAGCAAAACGTGATGCGTATAATGTATGAATACGTATACCTATTATGTGTTATATAGCTATATCTACAACGCGCATGCGCATTTATAATAATTATCTTGAAATTATTGCATTTAATTATTATTAGCTATAACTATATTATGATTTTCAGATGCCAAATAAGCCGACAGTTTATTTTAATCACGTTTTGATTTATTATTGTATAACCGTAAAAGGATATCAAAATATCGATATGACTAGTGACCAGTGCATTGGTCATCGAACTACAGGCTACACAAGAATGTGAAACAGCCATTGTAGGTGTTGCTAATATTTAGTGCAGTAATATGTACAAAATATAAGGCTCTTGGCCTAGTCGCAAACAGAAAATGAAAAAGGTAACGATTAAAACAAATCAACATAATATTATTGTAGTGCAGGCTATGAGATAACAAAGTAATTTTTGGTTAACATTATTTATCAGACAGCACACTATTAAAAAGATACACATTGATACATATATGTTGATAATTTATGAACATTTTCATGGCCACCTCAGCGATAGACTAAGTTTTTATATAAATTGAAATTAACACTTCCAAATGTGTGCCATTATCATTATACAGACAAGGGACGAGGACGTAAAAATATCGCAGTTTTGATTTGGATTAAGTAAACCAGGCAGGAGGCGTGGCGTGGCGAGGCGAGGCGAGGTTGTCTAGCGGGTCCTGTAGTCCTGCTGGCCACCAGCCACCGCCACCCGCCCAGAGCAGTGCGCAGCGATGCCCAATTAATGCATTGCTAATTCCAAGAACCGAGAGCCGCCATCTTGCGCGAATCCGACCTGCCTCCTGCCTCCTGCCACCCCCATCACACGAACGATGGAAAGACTGGGCAGCAGATGGTTACAAGGAACAACACTCCGCCTAACAAAAAATACTCTTTTTGCTTGCTCGATACTTCCAAAAAGGCTCTTGTTATACTTCCTTCCCTACCTACCCAAACACAATATATTTAACAGAAATAGGTATGTCTTTTAGATTTGAAAACGAGTTTTCGTTTATATTTCGTCTACATTTCTTATGCTATATTTAAAGGTGGTTTATTCTACGCGGTATTTCATTTTTAAAAATATACGTTCAAGGTGAGTCATGTTATAGGTACATCAAAATAACCTATTTTTGAAGTCTAATGATACGTACTACACGAGTAGATACTTAAAAATAAAATAATTTATAAAATTTTAAAATAGTAATAATCTTGTGTAGAAAAGTAATACTTTTAGACACCGTTTCAGCAGGTATATACATATTTTTTTCCTAATGATTAAAACGCGCCCGCCTATAGGTTATAATATTCATTAAATAACAAAAAGTAGTAGATGGATTGAACCTGCAAAAAAAAATACTTCTTTATATAATAAGATATTTAAGAGCAAATCGATTTTATCCTTACTCCTTACCCAAACTTGCTGCAGTCCTATGTCTACCTAAGATCATGCTTTTATATCACGCTTATATACTTTATCTTCTCTCAATTTCTTAATTTACGCATTAAATGCCAATTTATTAGGGCTTTTATTAGCCTGTTAAATGGCTTAAAAAAAAAAAAAATTTAAAAAAGAGAAAAATTATAATTTTTTTAAAAAGAAGAGAGTAAGAAGAAAAGTTAAGTATCCAATAAATTGAATTAATAAAAATATGTTACCTACAGACAATTCTCATTTAAAAAGACCGTAGGTATAATATATAATAAAGGCAGCAAAAGGCTTTGTTACGGATGTCAAATAAACATAAATCAGCATTATTTTCACTAATGAAAAATTCTAAGAAATACAAAATGGAGCATTATTTTCGGGGACTAGATGGCAGCTATAAAAAATGTAAAAATTCTAATTTAATTTAGCGCTATTTAGTTTAGCGACTGCGGTAAAAGGGTTCGGCGGACAAAGGCGGGTCCTTTGGTGAATTCCTATTCATTTTTCTAAATCGATTTGAATAATTTTACGAGCTATTTATTTTCAAGTCGGGCCGAGAGAAGGAAAGAGATCTCCCCACAAGATGCATGCCATTATACACAATACAAAAAATATGGTGAATGTGAATAGTGAAAAGAATATTTGTTATGGAAGTTATAGGCACAGAAGAATAGAGGAGCAGACTCGTCGAGCCCTAGACTACAGGAGGTTTCAGCCATTGAAGGCTGTTGGCTGTTTTTAGCCTTTTGGAACTTGAAGAAAAAAGGCGAGAATTCAGAATGTCCGCAAAAAAAAGCGATTTATTTGTTTGTTCCAGGGACAGACCTTACAATACCGCGATAAATTATCCGAGTCTATTCATTAAATCAATAAAATACATATGTAAATCAATTCAACTATTATTATTATTATACAAAGATCATAATATAAAAAAAAATTAGATTTAATCTTTAATATTTTTTGTATATTATTGTATACCTACACAAATTTAATAGGCCACGCTGAAAGTAGTTATGCACTACTACTTTTCCTTATCCGCACCCAATGGTGCATAGGGCACTGCATCGGTACACCAAGTGCAGTGTATCTTGATCATTTTATTACATGAGTTAGGATGATCACTATTACGCTTTAATACCAGTCCAAGGTATCACACATGAAATATTAATATGAAAATCAGATGTAAATACATATTTCAAGCTGACCCCCTACGGGAATCGAACCCGCGACCTCATGCACGGTAGCCGAATGCGCTAGCACTATCCTTGTACTATCCTTGGAGGAATCACTATAATAATAATAATAGTACTTTCAAATAAATGTTTCAGAGGGGAAGTTTAATGTAATATTTGTCTTTTCTAGACCGTTGAAATAGAATAAAAATAATAACTGAATTAATTTACTTTCTAATACGGATCTAAGTCAATTCAATGAAGGGAGAATTTTCAATGTTTCGCTCATTTCGTTGTCTATCGTACAAAAAGGCGTATCTCGAATTTACTGATTTTACAAGACACGACTTTCAGAATTTTTCTTGAAAAATCTATCAGCAAAAAATTATTAAATATTAATCGTATAGTATTTATCCGGTTTTAAAAAGATGGTTGTACAGTAAAACGTTTATTAATTCCAGCCATATTATTAATTTTGACCTCTTAAAAACGTCTCCTGTAAAATACACTAAGGATCAAAAGGAATAGGACGTGTAAACAAGTTACTTTAAAAAATATTGTTAAAATGTGCCTTCGGCGAATTCCACAATAAAATTGAGACAAATAGTTATTTAGTAACTGTGGATTTTAATTTTACCTCAGAAATTAATTTAAGGTATAAACAATTAATCGGGTTTGATAATCATTCTGTATAAATATGTAGATTGAGAATTAATCTTGTACGTTAACCGACCTCGTTTATGAGAGTTTGAGTGTCAATATTACAAAACATGTAAGTTTTTTTCAATAAAATTTTAAGAACTAGAAACGTTTTCGTAATATGAGGATATAAAACAGCAATTATTATTATGTTACGTTCAATGTAATGTAATGATGTATGCACTAATTCAATTACGGTCAACGAATAAAACGCAATACAAAACTACTAGTACGTACATAATATGTATTAATATTATACGCTAATTTGTATGGTACAACGGAATAGCTTATATTCACTGCCATTGTTTGACTCTAATCGGCATCGATGGGTCTTGTATAACAATATATCATGTACATACTTTCAATTTCTCAATATTGCGTTTATGCTCGCGGATATTAACAATAGTTAACATCTACTGCCGTCGCCTCCACAAATATTTTGTGGACGTAATAATCGACAGTACGAGCCAAATCTTCATATTATTATTATAAAGTATTGAAAATCTCCGTTTTAGCCATCTGATTCCCACGGGAAAGTAACTCACAGCTAGAACAGTACAGTTGTCATAATGTACTTAGAAATTGGGTATTTTTATGTTAAACGTTTTTAAAGCGTACTCTTTTTCGCTAATAACCCTATTTAGGGCTCTAAACTAACATCATGTGATAATAAATATGCGGATAGAATAGATAAATCTGTTTTATGGTTCAAAACGATTGAATAAAAATAGAAATACACTAGTTTAAAGTAGGCTCTTGTATCACAACTTTTGATTAGACTTTGTGATGAGTGATTGGTTTATGATGCATACCTTCGGGAGATTTCTCTTGTCGAATTTCAGGATCGAATCCATGGTTCCTTTTCATTAGTCAGATTTTCTGAAATTTAGGTACATGTTTGTATGAACTAAAACGTTGAATTGGAGAATGGATGACGTAAGCATTAGAACCTGGACCCAGTCACTTGCCTTATTCCGAGCGAGTAGTTTAGTCACGAGGTATTTAGACGGTAACGCGCATTGACTATTCTCGGCTTATATTTTTCACTTTTATTGATATGTTCAATTTAAGACCACGTACATTGAAGGTCGCATGCAATACAAGCTAGTATTTATTTAATGCCATTTTATTTAAGGCTCTGCGTATTCAATACAAAATACTGGTTTGGAATGCTATTGGTCAAGCCCGGGTGATAATATCCGACACAAAATGCCTTCGTATGTGATTTAGAACGTGCAAATGGTTTTATTATTCAATCCTACATAAATTTTATATAATTTGAAGTTCTGCGCATGGTAATGCTTCGAAGAAGGGGAAGAGTAAACATTTTACTGTGCACTGTTTTTTGTAACTTTGAAAATACTGCATAGGTACCCTAAATAATATTATTTATTTATTTTCTCGTAGATTGTACATTACAGAAACAAGAACTTTTATATTTAAGGTAGAGATAAAATGCACATATCTTAATTTTTTTCTATACCTATTAGGCAAGGTAATCCAGCGTCATCTTGTAATAATTGACAAAAAGATAAGGTTATTAACGAATAATCCAAAGCCACGCGATATGACGTTATATACAGATATTTTTAGAACATTTACCTCAATCGTGAATTAAAAAATTTTTATGTATTGCCAACATACGCTTTCAAATGATTAGATAGATACATTAATACATCAATTTTAAGAATTTGAGAGACGTGGGTGTGGATATTATATCTATCTTCAAACTACAACTTGCGAGAAACATTTACTGCTTAGATCAAAATTGCATCGAGGATACTCGAATACAGTAGAAAGAACAGAAAACGTTTGATTTAGTAAAAATGTTTATCATATTAGCATGCAGCTGGGTGCGTTCGGACCGCTTAAAACGACACTTTTTGAATTGAAATGAATGCAACTGAAATAATGTCTGTCGGTGGCTGCAAGACTGCCATGTTTGGCGTTCCCGAGGCGGGTGACGTCACCGAACGTGAAAATCCAGAGTCATTACCATCACGTCATACTGGTCCCCTCCCTCCACAGAGAGGAGAGAGAATCGACACTGCAACTTGCAACACGAACCAAAATACTCTGAGTTTATTAAACAATTTATTCAGAATCTCTCTATATTATCTCGATCTAGGTAAATTAACATAAGCCGAGTAAAGTCGAACCTTCCTTCAGGCTAAGATGTTTTTGGAAACCCAAAAGCACTCGAACCAACCATAAAACTTGCAACCCCGTACTCCTACTGACAAATCAATTCACTCTTATTCCTATATTGGTTGCATACGTTTGTCAACTTACTGAAAAAACAAAGGTAAAGACAATATTATTATAATGTATTTATAGTTATACCTACAACGCGTAGTCAGTGCCTTTGACACTTTTATGTATAATATTTGATCAAAAGTGGATTCATAGGTATATCATGCGACATATTTCTATATTTATTTAAAATTCAAATTATATCAAAATAAATATGTAGGTACTAGGAATTTTTTTATTCGAAGATTATCAAAATGGAGTTATGTAGCTTGGTGGCAGCTATCAAGCTGCTAACTGTAGAGGAAATATAGTTAATCGATACAAGCTTACATTGAAAAACAAAGAAAACCACAAAAAATATTAAAAAATTACACTGATAGCCTTTCTCAACATCTATGTACATAATGGGTATAATTTATCTTCTTGTGCAAAATTTTTCTATGGTTGAAGGTGATTAACGTGAACTTATTGAACAAAATGTGAATTATAGTGTCATCTTGAACATTCCCCAAATTATATTTGAACGACATGGCAGGATGAAAAAGATCTTAATTATTATCAAGGATCTATGATCTACCATCAAGATTCGAGATAAATACTTTTACTCATAATATAAAAATACCTACCGAGTAGAATATCTGCGAAATTATAGGTTCTATCTACAAGTACTTACATACTTATAAGAACTTATCATTGTTACTGCGCTAATTTTAGTAGACACCGGCATCGATATGAAGAGTAGGACCAAAAAAATGAATGAAATATTTCCAAGGACATTTGAGCCAAATGTCCTTGGAAAGCCCAAAAATCATCAAGCCCGTTTAATAAAGGAAGCCATAGAAATATACAAGCATCCTAATAACATAAACAGGGGACGATGGGTTACGACTACGAACCTCATGGTACCCGGTGCTTCCAAAGCCCACGGTACAAACTCCACACACTTAACCACATACATTGCCCGACTGCGACACGGTACAAATTCCTCACAATTAAACACACTAAAAACTACACTCATACATTCAGCCCTGAAGATGGACACTGCAATGTGCTCCGAAACGTCGGCAACACAAAGCCCACAAACACGGCATAATAACCCAGAAAAACACTATCTGAATGAAATATAATTAATACAAACATCTCACCTACATCAATCTACTGTCTTTGAAATATTTGCTTAGACTATTTTTCATACAAAAACTAACTTAAGGCTCCACCGTACACCAGCGTTAGAAATTTGGGTGTTTTCAAAATGACATTCCGGGTTTGTTGGCAGCCACAAAACTTTAAAATTCTAAGAACTTTAAAAACGAAAAAAATATCACACATATTCCAAACTATTTTCTAGGAAAATAATGTGAACAATTTTCGAAAAAAGATATGAATTCTATGGGAAAAAAAATATGGGAAGCCCTCATTTTTGGCATTTACTTTAACGTAAAAAAAAACTCCATACTGCGGCCACATTTTGTGCGCGCTCCCCACGTGGTCCTATGTTATAAGTTAGAAGGATAGGGCAAAACACAATTTTTTCCAGCTTTGGTGGGTACCCCTCTAAAAGGCTTTCACTCACAACCACTCAAGATTTGGAAGTTTATTATTATTAACCAACTAATATAGTTCGCGTCATGTAAAAAGACGCTGGTGGTCAAGTTGCGCACTAGCAAATTAAGCGATTATCGGCCTTATTTGCGACGCGGGGTGGGCGGGTCACTTGGGCAGACCCACCCCCTCCACTTTCCTCCAGCTTATTTTTACTTGACGCGACCTATACCAACCATCATGCCATTTCTCCGAAGGGGTAGGCAGAGGATAGAACGCCACACCACTCTGTCCTGGCACACTTCCATCGCTTCCTCCGCATTCATACACCTTCTCAATGAAAATGAGTATTATTATGATTTATTTCGACTCGCGATATTTTGATTGTTTTGGTAGGTAACGGTTACACCACACACGAGCATGTAATCTTAGAAAAACAAAGTGAATTTGCGGTTGGACGATGTCGCATTTGGAAGTATCTGTAGGTACCGCAGTATTAGTAAGTTGTTATCGTTAATAGACATAATAATTGGTATGTAATCTCTTGTGACCGCAGGTGGATAGGTCCGGGATTTGGAGATTGCTTGCGGTCGACAATCGAAGTTAGCCAAATAACATGCACAGACTGAATAATAACCACATTTTACTCGACTATTGTAATTTGGATAACTTTTCAAGGAATGATCTTTGCATGTTCTCATGGTCACCAGCGCAGCCATAATTGAAGCCGTTTCGAAACTAACAATTTTACTCGGGATTTTAACTATTTTTCGTACGAAATAAAAATAACCAATTCGCGCCTTTAGGACGAAAACGACCTAATTCAAAAAAAGGCTGTAATGATATATCATCATAAAAGACAAAAAAAAGGACATTATACATAATTATTTTATATTTTAATATAACACAGAAAGATACATAATTTCCTATAAAAAATAAGAAGAAATCGATATGAACAAATAAGATTAAGTGCCAAAAATGCTTAACAATCTTCTCAACAGATGTCACTAGACAGAAAAAATGATGAAAATTGACGAAAAACAAACGCAAATGTGGAAACTTCTGTACAAATTCAATATATATAGTAGTTTGCGTTGAAGGCGAGTTCAATATATTATAGAAGTTTTAAAAAATTGTCATATATGGTTATCAGATGATGGGCGGAATGGGGAATGTTGTAGTACATCAAGTGGCCACTTAACCCGTCCAATGACAGGTAATAAGCCCTGTAAACGCCTAGATAACCAACATTCGTTTCCAGAGTTTCTCTGTCTCTGTTGGGATATCAATAATATCAAATACGATGGTGTTTACTTGCTTCTACTGAGAATTTCCGAAAAATTAGTATTTTGAATTAGGTCGTTTTCGTCCTGAAGGTGCGAATTATTAACTGTCAAATCTAAAACCTATGCGATTAGTCGGTTTTATTGAAAATAAATATTACAAATTGAAATATGTATGTGCAAATATCATAAGATTGAAAAGATTTATTTTTAATTAAAAAAATATATATTTCATAACGGATCTTTTAGATTACCATATTTGTTTCATTTCAATCTATAAAACCGTGACACAGTTCACCGTTAGTTAAGTTACAAAATTCAAAATTATTTTCATTAATTTGTTATTTAAAATTTGCTGGATTAGTATAAATTTCGTTGAGGCAAACACAGAAAAATAATGGTTAAAATTACATGAAATGAAAACAGTGGGTTTAAAACAAATCAATTTAATATTTTTTACGAACTAAAAATGATAATAATATAATCTTAGTGTCTTATACTAAGGGTACCGTAAAAATTCACAAGCTACAAATTTGCGAGATTATTTATTTAATTTATAATGGAGATATTTATTCGAGAACAATATGTATCCAGCATTAAGTGAGTACCTACATAAACATGTACATTGATTCGAATAAATACAAATAGTTACGTGCAAACAACGAATCGAGAAAAATTACATTTTCCGATTACGTAAATAGAACAAAGGCGATATTTTATTTCACTTTACCTCACCATTTAGCGTTCCATTTCATCACCGACAAATTTCGTGTACTGACGACATTGTCACTGTTGCTATAGGATATGACTTTACTAAAATAATAATTACAGTCCTAAGCAGGCGGAAATTTTAAAATGTAATTCGCGAATGCAAAGCAGCAATGAAAGACAATAATACTCGTGTATAAGTGTGTACCTATAATATACTCGTATAAACCTGGGACTGCGGCTTGGAGTGGCGGGCGCCGCATTCAACAGTATGAAAGCTGTCTGGAGATCAAATGTTTAATCGGTTAAAACAAAATTCCGCGTTTACAACTCCTGCATCACACCTGTTTCTCCTCTGTGGCTGCGAATCGTGGCACCTAACCAGGGCCCAGGATAGCAGACTTCTGAGTTTTGAAAGTAGGTGTCTTAGAAGAATTTTAGGCGTGCGGTGGTTTGACTCTGCAAGAAACACAGATGTGAGGCAACGGACACAGCCACCCTTGGTATCTACTGTCATCCGGCGAAGGCGTTTCGGCTGGCTAGGCCATATACTACGTATGCCTCCCGAGAGCCTTAACCATGCTTGCATATTTTACAAGGCATCGAATTCTCGGCGTCCTGGTCGTCCACTGTTGACAATTCGTCGACAGTTTGCGTCAGAGCTGCGGGACGTGGACTTGACTTGGGAGGATGCACGGGAGCTGGCGTCCGATCGCTCGACCTGGAGGCAGTTTGTGGATTCCATATGCTCCACATAGGGAGCGGATATGGTATGATAATGATGATGATACCTATATTCGTATGACTGTAGGTATGCTTTACCTAAACCACGCATTCGAATTACTTACTTTTGCTTAGATTTTACTTACTATAAAATTATTTCATTAGTACCATCAAAGAAAGTTTAATTAATTTATATATTTATTCAGTTTAGTATCCTGATTACTGCCTAACTATGTAGTCCCTACATTAATTTGTGTATGTATTAATGAAGATATAAACTATTGTATTGTACATATAAGATTTGTTAATGGAATAAATCAATAAAGTAACGATATACCTATAATACGCCATCGTATGCAAATTGATAATATTTAATAAATCAAGAGAAAGGTAGAAAAAATAGCAATTGCTAAGTGCATTCATCAAATCATTTTAAAAATAAATAACCGTTCGCTCCAGTATTTTTGACCCTGGGTCTTTTTGATCACCGGTCAGCTTTTATATCCACTGACTTAAACGATCGGATATACATATATCTCGAGATTACACTGATAATAGTTTTAGATGTCTAAGAAGGCTTAAGAATGTAACAACGCAACAAATAATGTAATAATTAGTTTAATGTGGACATACCATTTATATTATGTTTAAATAATCGGCATGTAAGATAAACTGGCGAATATGAAAGAAGTAGAGAGAAGAATGACATGGAACGATAAAGTATAATAAATAATGAATACTTTGCTTTCCTTTTATGGAAGACTGCCAGGATAGGCGGTAATTCTTATTAAGTTTATAGCTAATAATTTATTTATACTGATTAATACATTGAAGTAAATAACTCGGTATGCACATATACAGGTATGTTTTGTTTCGGAAGTCCTTGAAATGGCGACATTATGAAAACACAATGAGGAGTAGGCAGAATGTTCCTTCAACATGTTTATAATACTTAGATCCAAATAAGTCCAAGTGCAGTTCCGGGTTCTGACTCATCTTATATAATATGATATAATCAAGTCCGCGCAATAAATTTAATGGTTCTCTGACAATCAACTGCGTATATACTATAAAGCCAACTTTTTGTCGGAGACCAGTCGAAGTTGAAAAGCTTTCACACATCGTCAGTTAACATTTGGTAAGAAATCAATGGTTAGATACCACATGAAAACCGTGTTGTGCACACTATACATCCATCCGGGTTGTGACCTAGTGGTCGAGGACTAGTTATTGGAATCTTTAGGTTCGAATCCCACTCCAGCACAACTTGGTTCCTGCTTTCTGTCACAGTTGTTTCAGACTATTTGAAAGCAGACCCAAAATTGACATATTTTAGTGTAATATCATAACATCTCACGGGTTTTTTTATTTAAAAAAAATATATGCGTCCTACATATTTTATAAGATGAAAAAAGCATAATATGTATACTTTAATTTCATTTAAGTCAAATTAAATATATTGTGTACTGTTTGGGACCCGTTTGGGTAGGTAAATAGCTAGGTAAAGAAAAATTACGAAATCGATTCATTTTATTAAAACTATATCATCAGATTCGAAATGTTTTATTTATAGGTTTTTAGAAGTCTTTTGTCTCTTTTTTAGAAAATATATACTTATAGATATGTTGACTAAAAAACGGTTAACGTGTTAATAACAAAGGTAACTTTTGCTATTCAATAGACCTGTTGCATAATATTTTCTATTTCCGTTAATTTGTCATTTTATAATAATAAATAATAATAATGTTAATAAATAATTAATTTTAATTAGTTCGATGTACATTAAGTAGTTCTCGTTTTTAATAAACGTTACAATAAATGTAATCTAAAAGTATAATTGAATAATTGCTTCGATATTACCGAATGATAAAAAAAGTTGATTTGTATGTAATCAAAACACAACTGTGACTTTAATTAAATCTGGGCTCCATTTTTAGACAGCTTCGGCAGGTGTACATAATTTATTGTGTGTTTGTGTGTGTATTTTAATCACTATTACACTGCTCATAGTAGCCTTGTAAATTGGGCTTAATGTATTCAAATCATAGGGCCCATTGCCGAACAAGGCCACGTGGGGAGAGGAGGTGGTCGGGAGGGGGGGAGTTATAAAAAATCGGCACTCCATATAAATATATTGTAATACGCTAAACAACGAAATAATGACTTGCCGAAATTATTACGACATCTGTGCGGTAACACTCTTTTCAATATTTGTTGGTAGTATCCAAGTAGTATCCTACTTATATTTATGTAGGTATGAAGCTCCTTCTCTCCATTGCATGATCGCAATAATGGACCTAGGCCCTTAACAAGTTTAGAAATGAAAAAATACAGATTTTTTAATGGATATTATTATGTAAAATAATTTATCTAAAGCCCGCTATAATGGGACAGTTTACTACACAGTTTTCTGTGCAGTCTGAAAACGGTCCCGTATAAAGCTAAAACTGCATGAAAAACTGTGTGCTAGTGTCAGATTTAAGCTGACATGACAGTCAATGTTTTTTATGTAAACGTTTAAGTAGACATTGGTTTATTGTATGCTTTTAAATACGTAAAAAAACAATAACATATTTACATTATTAGCTAAATATACAATTTCCTGAGAGCAAACATACGATAATAACTTACAATCGCGTTTCAAAAATACACATATTTAGCGTGTCTTTTGACAGAAGTTTGACAGACTGCAGTTTTCTGAACAAGAAACTGTGTAGTTTTCTGAACAAGAAACTGTCCCATATAAAGCGGGCATAACACGTTATCGATTAAGAATAGGTACAATTTAATATTATTTATTACTTAATGTACAGGTTTGGTTTGAAAGGAAAGATTTTGTACATTTTTGACGTGATAACGTCTAATAAATCGATGAACGCCGGCTGCACACACGAAAAAGCATGACTCATTGTCACGTTCCGCCTGAGCCGAGTTTGCAAGCGAGAGCGCGGAACAAGCGATAGAGAGGCACGATCGGCCTAAGCGTTCGGTTTGTGACGCATCTATCTCTCTTCCACTCCATCGGCCGATGCGTCCGAGTAGAAGGGAGACAGCAGCAGCACACAAGCTACAAAGTGAAAGTGAAATTAACGAGTGCAAAAAAAATATAATTTATAGAAAAAATTGTAATTTTCAATTAACTCCTGCTTTGTATTATGCAAAATATTGATAATTCAGTAATAATAATTCAATTAAATTCATAAAAGTATGCTATTTTTCATCAATGTTTTCTTAGTTACGGCTTACGGGCATGTTCAGCCATCTAGCGACGGAACGGAGAACCATCAAATCTTTTTAGGCGGGAAATCAAATCTTCCGCCAGAAGGGTTCTGTGCGACATCTGGCGGAAGTTTAAGGAAATACGTCACGGCCTAATAAAAGTACCTACCTATTTTTAATTATTATTGCTACATTATTATTTGATTGAAGAATAATATATAGTGAGGCAGAATAACTAAATAATAAATTGAAAATATAATAACTAACTAACTAACTAACCATCACGCCATTTCCCCGTAGGGTTAGGCAGAGAGGATAGAACGCCACACCACTCTGTTCTGACATACTTCCTTTGCTTCCTCTACATTCATACATCTTCTCATGCACATACGCCGATTATTCCGACTTTTCACATGTCCACTTTCGTACTTGTACTTGGTCATGCCATGTCTTTTTCGGCCTTCCTCGGCTTCTACATCCAGGCACACTTGCATTTAAACTTCTTTTAACCGTTCTTTCATCACTCATTCGCTCCACATGACCAAACCATTGTAAAAGCCCTTTCTTAATTTTGTCGATAATGCTTATCTCAGCCTTGCACTCTGCTCTAATTTCGACATTTGTACACCTATCATACATAGTCTTACCACACATTCGCCTGAGAGATCGCATTTCAACAGCATTTAGTCTACTTTCATCCTTCTTTTTCCAACACCACGCTTCACTACCATACATAAGGGTTTGTACCACAACTCCGTTGTGTACTGCCAATTTTGCTTCTTTCGATAAGTTCTTATTTGCCACTTTAAGGGTAAATAAATACTTACGTAAAAAAATATATTTTTTTAGATGACCTACATAAATACCCATTGCTAGTTCATAGACCTTGGACAATCCAAAATATTGATGAAATAAATAGTTTTTCTTATACAAATAAATAATTTGTGGTCAGAGACGGCGAATGTTGACTGGTGGCTGCCGGCGACCATTCCAGTCGGCAGGAGGTACCCAAGGCCACACCTTTCCACCGGCAAATTTAAATTCAACGTGTTCATCATTATTTATATTTCATACGATGGCGATGATTGGCTTGAATGATTCGGACATAATTCAGATAATGTTGTGATGACGGCATCTCGAAATGCATAGGACACTGCATCGATGCACGAATCGCGGTGTAATCGTCATCTTAAAATTAACGGCAAACACGTTTGGTAAATTTATTTTTATTTATACCTCAGAGTTCGGAGGGATTTTACATATATATCTAGATACTAGATAAACACAAATAAATTAGTGTATAAAACAGAAAAATAAGTTGGAATTGGAGTGGGGTGGATTTTAAAACGATAGTAGAAATGTGGAAAAATGACTATTTATTTATAAAACTATGTGATGTACATTATTTGAAGACTGAAGAAAGGGTTTAAGGGAAAAATATTTTAAAAAGGAGTGAGTAAACCGACGATAAAAAATTTATTATAATCTATGATACATATTATATAATATTTTATATTAGTGATTCCTCCAAGATTATACTCGGTACTCGGTATAGGTCGCGTCATCTAAAAAGAACGATAAAGGAAGTGGAGGGGGTGTGTTTGCGCATGTGACTCACCCACCCCGCGTTGCAAATAAGACCGATAATCGCCTAATTCGCTAACGCGCAGCTTGACCGCCAGCGTTCTTTTTACATGACGCGACCTATACCTACCTATATTATGTTTATGGTTTGCTGAAACTATTCAGACATTATTATTATCCTGGCGCAGGCTTTACTTGCAAATCGCAATTTGAATCGACGGACGCATTCATTTAGTTTTGTGGTAGAGATTTTTTAATTAAATACCTAAAAATGGCTTCATGCAATATTTGCATATTATTAACCATAAAGTTGGCGCGTCGGTGGGTGATGGTCACGTGGTTGAGGTTTGAGATGCGGTGCACGGTGCTGAAGATAATGCGATGTACCTTCGGGGTTCGGGGTGATGTCACTATACCGAACTAAGCCGAAGCAATCCGCCATCCGCTGGCGCTGCCCACTACCGACTACCGATACCGCCCCTCTCACGTGATGAAGTCAAATGCAGATTATATTCATTTATCCTGTGTAAAAAGAGATTTTTTTTCGTGTCTTTGAATGCTCATATTTTTTGGTTTGACTTGAACAGAATGGGGAGGAATGGAAACTGGAAGATAGACAGGGATAGGAGAGACCAACCTGGGAATTGCAGTAGACCTTACCTGATACAGACGACTGTCAAGTGGGGTACGAAAGGGAGACCTAGGAAGTGAAGGGTGGACTGTGTAGGAAGAAGTGGGAACTATAGAAGGATGGACAGGGATAAGAGCGACCAACCAGGGAGTTGCAGGAGACTATACCTGATACAGACAGTCAAGTACAGACAAGATACAGACAGTCAAGTACAGACAAGATACAGACAACGGTCAAGTACAGACAAGATACAGACAAGATGCAGACAAGATACAGACAAGATGCAGACAAGATACAGACAAGATACAGACAAGATACAGACAACGGTCAAGTACAGACAAGATACAGACAACGGTCAAGTACAGACAAGATACAGACAAGATACAGACAAGATACAGACAAGATACATACAAGATACAGACAAGATACAGACAAGATACAGACAAGATACATACAAGATACAGACAAGATACAGACAACGGTCAAGTACAGACAAGATACAGACAAGATACAGACAAGATACAGACAAGATACAGACAAGATACAGACAAGACACAGACAAGACCTGTGTCTTAACCGTTGTCTGTACAACGGTTAAGTACAGACAAGATACAGACAAGACACAGACAACGGACCTAGGAAGTGGTGTATGGACTGTGTGGGAAGGAGTGCGAAGAAAATAAAAAATATAATCACTTATTTTGTAAGCTCCTGTTGACTTTGCCGCCATTACGCCAATGTTGGTGGATGAGGTTAATTTTAGAAACTTTCATCCGATAAATATCAGCGAAATAGAAAGATGTGTATGGCTAGAGGAGTCGGTCGCCATCGTCGGCCAAGTCAATAGGGTAGGGGCCTTACGGTTGTACCGATATAAGAAACCTTGTATGACATTTGGAGTTTTTGACAAAATGTTTTAAAATAATATAATTTCGAACATTCAAGAACAATGTACCTACATAATTCAATACTAATAATTCAATAATAACTTCGATAATTCACTTCTTAGCTTCGTAGGCATGGAATTTGTTCATGAGTATCAAATTAATTTGTTTAATAAATTTGAAAATTCGGATTTTATTTACAAAATGTATTTCATAAACGAAATACAGTAGGTATATCTTTTTTTAATTTATTGATAAATATATAAATATTATATTGAATGATTTTTAATAACATTATTTGCATAAATCGTATAATACCTACCTAATAAATAAAACATAACGATGAATAATATGTATAACATACTACATTAAAATTAAGGCGTATGTAATGTTATGACAGTTTATACTAAACCGAAATAAGCTAATGCGAAAACAGGAGTCTCCACCTAATGTAAACAATGTTGAACTGTCAATGTTGACAGAATTCAAGAGATTCAGGCAAAATACACGCATGTTACGTATTTACAGTCAAAATAAAATTCCCAAAATTGGTAGAGTTGTTGAATTAACGCAATGCATTCAGAAATAAATGTAGTAAACGCTATAATAACCATAATATTATGTAGTGATCATGTCCGACAAGCAAAATTTGAAGGTTGACATTCGGTGGGAGCAGGTTCAATACAATCTAACCTTACTTTACCAGTCTTAAAATTTAAGATAACAATAAGAAATTACTAAAACTTACCAATGAAAGCTATCGGCACAACTTTTTCAGTAAATTCGCGCGCGTATTCAAAGTTTTTGCAACGCTATCAACATTCAAAATATTTTCAAGGTCTCGCAATAAACAATTACTATAAATGTCATAAAACAACGTCAAAGTTTTTATGTCTTAATCACTTAGTTTATTAAAAAAAATGGGAATTTTAAACACTAAATAAAACCAATAATCCCTCAAATAAACACAAACTTGACATAAAATAATATTATGACAAATTCTCGGCAAACGACGTCACAGAATTTTGTTTTCAACATGGCCACTCAATACATTCATGCATTGAATGTCATACTACACACCACACACACCGACCACCGACACACACCGACATGCTCAAAGTAAAATACACTCAAGATTACGGTTTTTCTTCTCAAGAATATTATTATTGTTGAACCATGCGGTATGTTAAAATAAGTAAGAATAGATTTTTATTTATTGAGCGTCTTAAATAAGTATGATACTTCAAGGTTTACTTTTTTACAAAGTGCACAGTTACTATTCATTAAATTGCTCTTGTACGGATTAAACTACCCAGCGGCAAATTATTGTTATCGCCAATATGCGGTGAGAGGATGCGTTGCTACGTTACCGCGACCGCTTCCATACAATCTTAGTTCTCGATTTTCTACCTGGAAAGTAGACTAGACTCTAGTGCATTGATTTTTTTACACTATTTGGATATCGAACAAAACCGTGTTTAAATGTCTTAATGTTCAAAATATTTTATTTAAGGAGACAAATAAATTATTCAAAAAATACGACGGCACAAACATGCTTCTGGTCGATATCTGAATCGTTCGAAAAATAATTACTATAGTGCTAAATTACAGGAAGACTACGATTCTATGGAGAAGCGGCCGCGTGTCACGTGACAGGTCATGTCATTAATAAATGCATTGAGTAAATATTATTTATCAAGTAAATATTTTGATATTATTTTCATTAAAAAAAAGTAATACTGGATACAATAACCTGGTTGTGATGTAGTGGTAGATTAAAAAAAAATAATTAAATAAATAAAAAATAATAAAGATGTTTTTATAATGGAACGGGTGGTGGCCTAGTGGTAGCGTCGCCGTCTCTGAGTCTAGAGATCTCCGACTTGATTCCTATTTTCCAGCACAAGCCGCTCAGGCTTTATTGAAAATAGTATTTACAAATTGAAATATGTGCAAATATCATAAGATTACATAGATTTATTTTTAAAATGAAAAAATATGTATATTATATGGATTATTATTACTAGTTGGCCCGGCGCGGCAGGCGTTTCGGCTGGCTAGGCCATAAAATATTACCTTTTTATTTATTCACATAATACATTTGAAGTTTGAATTATACAAATTATACAAGAGGATGGTTACTCAATCAGTAGCGACCTATGACAATGATCTGGCCCCGACTCACTAGATAATCCTAGTCGAGTCAGGGCATTTTCAGTGTAGCATTACATGATAGAATATTTACATAATAAATATTTAAAAAATAAATAAGTACTTTAAAACAAAAGTGTGTTTAAAATTTCATAATTATGGAAACTACAAAGTGAGTGCCACAAACATTGAGTTAATAAGTAAAATATGATTTGACAGTTAATAGGAATATTAGATAGTTTTACGATTAACTGACTTTGATTCGATAAGATATATTCAATAGCTCAATAAAAACATGGAAAATGGAAATCTAATGTTTTTTTGATTACTATAATTATTAAAAACAGTTTTCGATCAATCCACAGGATCAATAACATTTTCATCAATTTCGATAAACGTCAAATTTGATCGGATAATTTCGAACACAGACAGTAAACCACGGATTATTTACTGCACGACTGCAGGTTACTGTTTTCTCGGTCGGTAACCGCTTTTATATTTTGTCGTGCGTCGGAGCGTCGATGACTAGGGAAGTGACCACAGATTATATAGTGACTTTCCCCCTTCAATCGTTTCTCTAAAATATATATATATATATATATATATATAAATAAAGCTCTGTGGTGTTTACGTATTTATCTATTTGTGTTGTCTATGGATCTGTCTATTTACTAGAACATTTATATAATCTGTGGATCTGTCGTGGATCTGTCATTGAAATTTGAAATCTTTCTTCTCGTTTCTCGTCTCTCGTCTTTCTTGAAAAATGTCTTTTCGATTTCGAAGTTTGTTTTGATTAGGTTAATCTTGTGCACGTATATAATCTCTGATCAGTATCAGTTGTCAGTGGTCTGACAAATAATCCGTGGTGGTCTGGTTCGGCTCCGAGCCCGCTGATCTATTTGTGCAGACAATTGTTTGTGAATTTGTGTAGCGAGTGGGGGTGCTTAGCGCTGGATTGGCTGTAATTGCACCGACTAGCGTGGTGTTTGCGCGCACATGTATTTAGATATTGACCTTTAATAATAATATTATGATTGGCAACAGTCAAATACTAAACTTCACTAAAATTTGTAGATTATGTTGTGGAGAGGGATCAACTCTCTCTGTTTTTAAAGTTAATATTCACAAGAAAATTACTGCGTGTACTGGTATTCAGGTATGAAATTTTATTAAATAGATCAATGAGGTTTTATTTTAACATCTTGTTTGCGGGGAAGCGTCTTTTACGTACTGTTGGTAGATGTATGAATGTGAAGGAAGCAAAGGAAGTGTGCCAGGACAGAGTGGTGTGGCGTTCTATCCTCTCTGCCTACCCCTTCGAGGAAATGGCGTGATGGTTAGTTAGATAGTTATAATAGGCGTTAAGCAATGTATGCATAAATAAATAAATATTTATCTTTTTTCTTCCATGCTTAAGTACTTAATTTTTTGTTTTTCCTGATTTGCAGGTTTGGCAAAATGATGGAATGCCACATCAGATTTGCAAGAAGTGTATCGCTAAACTGCACATATCGTTTCAATTTAAAAAACAGTGTGAAAAGAGTGACTTCCGACTACGGCAATACAGGCGGAGTGGGAAAACCACCGAGAAGAGACCCGAGAGAGATAAACAAGCGGAAGAAGAAAATGTACAAGAGGAGAGTGCGAGTCATGTCGAGCCGGCACCTGAACCTCTACCACCCGAGTTACCAACACTGCCGATAGAATACTCTTACTCGGACCAGCTGCCCCTGTCGGACAACCGCCACTACGACTCCTTACAGAACCTGAATTTGGGAGCGTATGACATTCCCATCGAGCCGCAGTTTATCTTCAACGGCTCCAGTATTCTGGCCAACATGACCAATGTTAATATACCTCTCCAAGGCAATGTCCACATGCCGGCCAACTACAATATACAAAGTCTCAACAATTCTAATTTCCACAATTCTTTTTCTCTCCACCCACTCGGTCAGCCTTCTGGGATTCCTACTCAAGTACTTACTCTGGAAAACCCACCAGGTATAATAATACTTTATGTAAGAAATAAGTTAAAGGTTCAAATAATTCTTCAAGTCAAAAGTTCAATTATGTCAAATATAACATATCTTGGCTTACTGGTTGTTTTTTAAAAAAGAATTCAAAATGCATTTTTATAAAATTCTGTGTATTTGTATTAATTCATCTGTATTAGATAACATTATATTTAAAAAATGTATATGTAAGGCTCATTTCCCAACTATCTACTGTACCCTTCACAAGATTTGCGGAACAGGCTAGAATGGGGTTCTTCCAGATAACGAGATAACATGAATATTCTTAAAAACGTTATAAATATTTAAAGTATATTTTTACAATTCCAACGATATAAAACACAATACTCAACAATTTAGTTTTTATTAATAAATGTATGTTTTAGAAAAACGAAAATACGAATGATTTTTAACGCCCGTTATTGGCTAATGACGTCATACCCGTCCACCGTGAAAGGCGTGAAATTCATTCCGTAGTAAGCGCCTATATTGCTGTGACGTCACACCACATGCGCGCCAAATGGAGGATTTTCAAAAGCGCTATTTCAAACCGCGCTAGAAAATTCATATGACATCGTAAAAATTTAAAAAAAATTCCCTTGATATTGTAATTTTTCAATCAATTTTTTGAAGTAAAAAATAAAAAATCAGAAAGAACTCCATTGAGATGAGCTTTGCAATAATCCGCCCCTTTTGTGGATTGTTTATCAAATTGCATAATTGACACATTATTTTTGAAGAGTGGGCTGTAAGGCATAGTAAACTCTTTAAACAAATCTAAATCT
Source organism: Micrasema minimum (assembly GCA_022494985.1). Classification (NCBI taxonomy): domain Eukaryota; kingdom Metazoa; phylum Arthropoda; class Insecta; order Trichoptera; family Brachycentridae; genus Micrasema; species Micrasema minimum. The sequence continues at coordinate 70,702 of JAGVSP010000239.1, read as the reverse complement.
TAATTTACAATAAATTAAAACATTATTTAGCAAAGGTTTCCAGCAAATTCTAATAAAATGATTTATGTTGACTAACAGCAGCTGATCCGGAAGTGGATATTGGTGACGATATTCAACCGTACAATGAGCAAATTGAAGAAGAAATAATACCTGAAGAGAAAAAGGAGCCAAAACCTGCCTACATATTCCACAAAATGGGTTGCCTTAAAGTACGCTCCAAGAAGGATATCGAAGACAACCGTTGCCCCATTTGTAACAAAGCTTTCGCTTCTAACGGGAAGCTTACCAGGCATATGAAGACACACGGAGATAAGCCATTTAAGTGTAAATTGTGCAAGAAATCCTTCGCCCACCACGGGAACTTCAAGGTCCACATGAGAGTTCATAATGACGAGCGGCCCTTCTCTTGTACCATGTGCCACCAGACCTGCCGGCAGCAGCAGGATCTGGATAAACACATGAGGACGCACACAGGAGAGAGGCCACATGTTTGCTCCGTTTGTGAAAAGGCCTTCGCCACCTCTAGTAAGTTCAAGTCTCACCACATCTTCATCTTATTCTTATTACTCCTGTGCAAATCCATATTTTATCTTTATAGTTAGACCACCAGATTTTCAATCAACACAATCATTTATAGACGTTTTTTCCTGTACCCTAACCAGAACCCTAGCCGCATTTAGAGATCCAGAAACTGGGGGCCTCTTTTGGTGACTAAATTTTTTTAGATAATGGGCCTACTTAAAATTCAATCAGACTCTTAGCAATATTCAAACGCCCTCCCTTTGTAAGTCTTTACCCTATTTTTGTTACTTTAAAAAATCTTGGGTTAAGGACGGGTTTGTTAAATGACGAACAAAATTGATTGATTTTTTGTCCCGTCATTCTCTAGGGCCCCAAACTTTTTTTTAGCTGGGGGTTTCAGGTTAGGGGCTCTAGGGGGCTACCTAGTCTGTCTGTATCTATATAGAATTTGTGTAAGTATTTTTACCTACCTTCCTTTTTTCCCCTATCCTCACCTAATAGTGTATAGGGCTCTGCATACACGCAAGTGCGGTGTATCTTGATCATGTTATTACAAGAAAGTAAGATGTTCAGTTATACGCTTTGCACTTAATGCTATTTTCCTACTGTCATAACAACTCTCCTAATGATTTTTTGATATAATACCTGAATTTTCCTCATATTTGTAGGTAATTTAGTTGTACACGAGGGGAGCGGCCGTACGTCTGCACTATCTGTGGCAAAGGTATTTATTGGCCATTCATACTACTGACCCTAAACCGCAGTAAGAGCAAATATAATAACTACTTGGTTTATACACCCCACGCTTTGTCGTCCATCTTACAAAAAGGCATATTTTTTTCTTAAATTTTTTTTCGTAAATTGAGCAATTTTCTTGTAAATTCTAGCCTTAAAAGATATAAAATAAGAATCACACAGTATTTTTATGGTTTTTAAACTATTTTTATACAGTATTATTTCTATTCATTCCATCAATATTATTAGTTTTGATCCCTTAAAGCTAAACCTGTCTCTTGTAAAATAAACAAAATCAAGCTACGCCTTTTTGTAAGATGGACGATGACTTGTTGTATGGTGCCTACTAAAAATCAATAATAAAGTGATGTGTGTTTCCCCTTCAGGCTTCACGCAGTCATCGGGCTTGGCGGCGCACGCCCGCAGCCACACGGGGCAGTGCGGCTACACGTGCGAGCTAAATTAAAATTAGAGTCTTTTTATGAACCAACAATTCACTAGTCTATATTTTATTTATTTTAAATATATATACATAAATGCGATATTTGATGTTTTTGGTAATTTTCTAGTCCTGACTAGCTAAGAGATCCCTGTGTTAGGTCAGGATAAAACTGATCTTTGGATAAATACCTGCCCTATTTTATATTTTTGGATTTAACTTTGGATTAACGATGTGTGCAAGGAGAGTGACCTGTTAATGAATGTGGAAAAGTCGAATGTGATGGTTTTTGAAAGAAATGTGAATATGACTAAGTGTAAGATCGTAGTAAATGGCGATAACTTGAAACAGGTGGAAGAATTTGTATATCTGGGAAGCATGTTCACTAGGGATGGTAATATGGATAAGGACATTGAAAGGAGGGTTAGTGCCGGAAACAGAATTAATGGTGCCTTAAAGTCGGTAGTATCTAATAAGTGCTTATCAAAAGAGGCTAAATTGGCAGTGCACAATGGAGTTCTGGTACCAACCCTTATGTATGGAAGCGAAGCATGGAGTTGGAAAAATAAGGATGAAAGTAAATTGAATGCAGTTGAAATGCGATCTCTCAGGCGAATGTGTGGTAAAACTATGTATGATAGGTGCACTAATGTTGAAATTAGAGCAGAATGCAAGGCTGAGATAAGCATTATCGACAAAATTAAGAAAGGTCTTTTACGTTGGTTCGGTCATGTAGAGCGAATGGATGATGAAAGAACGGCTAAAAAAAATATATGATGCAACTGTGCCTGGATGTAGAAGTCGAGGAAGGCCGAGAAAGACATGGCATGATCAAGTAAAACAAGTGCTTGAAAGTGGGCATGTAAGAAGTCGGAATAATCGACGTGCGTGCATGAGGAGATGTATGAATGTGGAGGAAGCAAGAGAAGTGTGCCAGGACAGAGTGGTGTGGCGTTCTATCCTCTCTGCCTACCCCTTCGGGGAAATGGCGTGATGGTTAGTTAGTTAGTTAGTTAGTTAACTTTGGATTATTCTTCTTTTTATAGAATGCAACTTTTACTGTATACCAATAAAAATTTGAATGATTGTTCTAGGAATATACATGACTTGTTGCCTTTTGTGATACTTATTGTAAATTATTTAAAAATAAAAATTGTGATATTATTTTTATTGTTGTTTTATTTTATATCTATGTATGTACATGGAGTAACAAAACTCGTAGTACAAGCTGAAAACTGGTGAATATGCATCACACATTCTTGGAGTTGAATGTGTAATATGACTTTTGAATCTGAGCTTTGAAAAACCATTGTTTTCTTGTAGAAGCTTTCAAAAACACCCTAGATTAAGTAAAATAGCACAAATCCCTTTTAAAAGTCAATTTTTGCTTTTGTTTTCTTTATGGATAGTATTAATTTGATTAAACAAATTACATTTGATTAAACAAATTACATTTGATAACAATTATTAGTAAGAATTTCTCAAAAAAAACTTCTTAATCAGTTTTCTCGAAAACTATGGGTCAAATCAAGAAACTTTATTCTGCCGAAATGACTCCAAATATGAATTAGATTCACTGGTTTTCCGCTTGTACATCGAGTTTTGTTGCACGGTGCATAATATGATGATGATGAAAGATAATTTTTGGGGTAACTTAATAACTTTCCGTGCAGGCTGTCAAAATTTCAAAACATTTTTACTCTCTGGTTTGTAGAGTAAAGCGCAAAAGCGGGCTAAGCTGTGATTGGTTGATACGCCTTCAATGGGTTACGCTTTCATTATGTATTGTCAAATTTCACTTTTAAAAATCTATTTGATTTTAAATTATTTTATTTAACCTAACCTATCATTAACCTACTGTATAAATGTCATAACCTATTATAAAGGATATTGCTTTTAAATAGCCATTTGATTTAAATTATTTTATTAAACCCAACCTAATTTAACCTACTGTATAAATTTCTCTCTTCGACTCTTTTTCTACATCTTGTCATATCTATGGATTTAGCAATAGACTAGTCCTCATAAAAAGCACGGCAAGTTGTTAAGTTACACCAAACAGGCTTGAAAGGAAGTCTGACCACCAGCCACCAGTGTAGGTATCTCAAAGTGACGTGTGTTGTATGTTGCACAATGCGTATTGAAAAAGAAATCAGAAGTGGGAGGAACGATTGTTACATTGTTACATTGTTTATTCCATTATTGCACATTTTTGGTTGATTATTAATAGGAGGGGTTACTAGTGATGGTATGGGTTAGAAAGAGTTGACAAAGATGGCACTCACCCATAGTAAAAAACTTCTTAAATTATCTATCCATTCATCTCTCAACCTAACACAACAATAGACCTGACCACATGTACAGAATACTATAAACTATAATCGCTTAGCAATAATAAAACATCTTATTCCAATTTTCAATTGTATACCATCCCTTGAAAAAGAGAAATGCTGTATTTCGAAATCCTGAGACTTTAAAAAAAATAATGTAGCGATGCGAATAAGTCTACAATTGCCAGCAGTACTCACGTCACTAAATGTTACCTTGACCTAGGGGCGAGCGGGTAGACGAGGAACATGATGGGAGATGCACCCTCCGCACACACTTCTTTCCCCAAATGCCACGAACTCAATGTTGCTTTTAGGAATGGCGCGCGCTGCGATAGTTTCCCCGCGCAGGTGAACTCCCGCTTGAGGGAGAGTAAATTGCCCCGTGCACAATGCGGGCAAAAATCGCCATTTACATTCAGTCGAAAATGGATCTCAGGGAAACAGTTTGTGTGTATGCATCAATTCACAGAGTGATAATTAGCAATGGCCAGGCCTTACAAGTAAAAAGCACAAAGATATCTATTTGGGACAAACATTAAAAACATCTGGGATAGCTCGGATAACAATGGCCTGCTGCAATAGTTTGCCCGCAGTGCGAGCACCCCGATACTAGTTCATACGTTACAGTTTTATTTGCGGGAATCGCCCCACTCTCAAAATATAGCAGTCTACGATTTTTCGCCCGCTGCGATAGTTTGCTCGCTAGTGCGCGCTCCTATCTAAACTCATGTGTTTCATTCTTGCAGGTAAACTATCGCGTGGACAAAAATCGCAGTGCGCGGTAGGCCTTAGTGCCATTTTATGTTCAATTCCTTATCAAGGTAGATTAAAAGCATTAGGACTTACATCATTGGAAGAGCGACGGAAGAGAGGGGATTTAATTGAAACTTACAAGATACTAAATGATTACTATGACTGCCCCCTGCACGAGATGTATCAGCTGAATCCCAACACTAACCTATGGGGCCACAACTAGAAGCTCTATTGTCCTCAGTTCCACCTCAACCCTAAGAAAAACTTACTTTCCAGTAGGGTGGTTTCAGACTGGAACAAGTTGCCAGACCTAGTTGTCCACTCCACTACGGTCAACCGGTTCAAGAACCGTTTAGATGCAGAAGGCAGACAAGAAGCAGTACAAAAGATATAGGCGCACCAGCAAAATCTGCCTGCCTTTAACAATAATAATAATAATAATAAATGGGAATGTAAACCAAAACTTTTTCAATAAATGCGGAAAAATAAAAGGAAAAATTGTAAGATCATCGATGCACTTCGTTTATAAATCGATAATAATTAATAAACGAGATGATACAATCATTTAAATTTTGATTTTTGTAAAGATTTTGTATGAAACGCTATCAGTGACGTCACCGATCGTATGTGCAATAAAAACCATAAATGATTGTGTCTCGCTTATTAATTGTCCGATTTACGAACGGATTGCACAGATGGTTTTATGATTCTTTGCTTCGAATAATTTTTTGACGCTGTTTTAATTTTTTTTGCGATAGCTACTTAAAATATCTGTGTAAGAACTTATTAGAAATATTTATTACTATGGTATCATTGGTATCCTACGTCATTACCCAATCCAATATAAATTTTTATGTCGTTGACATTGACATTCTTTCGGGAAGGCGTATATATTTATTAATAATTTGTAGTTGATAATTTTTAATTTAACATTGAGATTTTTAAAAATATCTTACATTGTACTCTGTCCAATTTTTAATTTTCGTTTGTGATGTGTTTATAAACGGTGCGCTGACATTTAGGTATTTTTAATTTTATATAAAGAATACACAATAACAAAAGCTTATCCGTATTTTCGGTTCTAGGTAATCAATGCCATACATTTTGATAAGGGGTAATTTGGCGTCATACGGTCATAAGAATCCTTGGCGAGTGCTTGTGTCTGGACTTCAAGGTACAGTTTTATTTTTTGTAACAGGTGGCAACCGTATTTATAATCCTGCCAAAATATACCTCATCTCTTTTTAAATCGTAACACTTTTGTATTAACAACCACCGCAAAGTTTCTTTGAACTTTATGTGTCCAATGTCATCTTACTCACCCAGCGACCCATCAATGATAAATAGCACTGATGGCCTCATATCATTTTGAAAATACTGAATTTGGACTTTTCATCTAGTTATGCAATTGTATTTTTTTATTATTCGATCAGTTAAAATTTTTGTTGTTTTATGCTTAAAGCTGGAGATATAGAGCAATTGAAGAGATTTGCTTGTGGTGGCTTCTGCGATACGTCGACTATTGTTTATCTTCAACATCCTTGTGTCATTCTCACAGCTCTCGAAGTACGTATACGTATTGGCCTTATGCCATATTCTACCTCTATATTCCTTAATCCGGTGTCGTTTCAATGTCTACTCAGTGAACTTTATTCTACCTACGTCAATAAGAAACTTTCTGGTATACCCGAAGTTTGGTAAATTGCAACATAATTTTTCATTTATAACAAATGAGACTAGTTTTAATAATAATGTTTGAAACTTGGATATAAATTCCATCTCAATATACAGGGTGTAACAAAACTCGTACATGCGGGAAACCAGTGAATTTACATAATATTTGGAGTCGATTTTATAGTATTTGTTTATATGACCCTTAGTTTTCGAGAAAACTGAATACGAAATTGATTTTTTTTTCGATTTTTTTTTGCAAATTGTTATCAAATATCATGTATTTGGTCAAATTAATACTATCCATGAAGAGAACAGAATTAAAAAACGCGTTTTAATAAGAAGTTGAGCAATTTTACTTAATCTGCCATTACTTATAAAAACTTTTGTGAGAAAAAAAATTTTTTTTGAAGCTCAGATTAAAAAGTTATATTACACAATCGTCTCCAAATACGATGTAGATTCACCAGTTTTCGGGTTGTACATCGAGTTTTGTTACACGGTGATCATTTTTTATCCTGTTGATATATCGAAATAAAGTAAATGATATTGAAAATATAATTATAATTGTTTTGAAATATAAAAATACATAGATACTGTATGGAGAATCTGCCAAGTCTAGTATAAATAATGGTTAGTGTTTTATTATACAAGTGAATATTTCAGGTGTTGGGTTACAAGGTAGTGGCATCCAGTTCTACCGCAGTGAAGCAGGACTATAACGAGTACATGTGGACTATGAGAAGAGAATTTGATGAACCCGAGCCCACTGTTCTAGTTGATAGAGACAATATCACTAACATTACCAAGGAAGCATTAACACTCGCTAACATGCAGAGCATGAAAGAAGACCACATTTAAGGTGTCAACAATCAGTGAATTCCGCTCCAAAATTACCAAGTTTCCTATTTTCTAATTCCCGTTGCCTTCTTGGCCACTTGTTATCGTATTGTACTCAGAATTTGGATATGGCCGTGGAACAAAAAACGGAACGGTTGTCACTGGTACTCCCTCCGGAAGGGGTGTTTGTATACGTGGTGGTTAAGGGCTCCCTGTACTCCACGGACTGCGCCGTGTTCGGGCTGAACCAGGACGAGGAGGCCGCCATCCGCAAGCGCTTCCCCGGGGGCAACTCCGAGCTGGTGAATGGGATGGTCGTCAAGGCGCACGTTCTCAAGATTGTCAACTCCCTGGCCGAGCTGGGCTACCAAGTGGTCGCTACTACCGGAGAAACGGAGATCACCTGGACCATGAAACGCGAGCAATAATCTACCTGCAGTTTTATCCGCATTTGTTATTCTCATCTGACAGATATACAAAATAGATACAAAATACCTCCCTATAGAACGCTCCTGGCTTAAAACCAGTGTAGCGGACAAAAAATAAACCTTTGTATTATAGATATAAAGCATCTGTCGATATACAAACACCGGCCTTTTGTGGAATTGAGTATAGAGAATAAAATATTGGCGAGTTTATCTACAACTCCGGAGATTTGAGAATTTGACAATCTACGTAATTACCAAAAACAAAACAATAATGAACGGTCCTCCGAGTGATCATAAACAGCACAAGTCTTGCTCTTGTGTGCAGCCTGTAGCCTGTGCGCAGACATTGGATGATATGGAATTCGAGAGAGGAATTTGGTCAGCAGGTATTTATTATTTCAAATCTCTAAGAGCTATTAGCTATGAAGTATAAATTCAAATCTCAACAGTGGCATTTTTTAGAAAATTTATGAATATCTAAATGTATACAAGGCTCATGCCCTGTCATTGAACGAGTTAAATGGGATTTCGAAAATGTATGAAAGTATAGTTGTGAAAGTATAGATGGAAAACAATGTGAAACTTGAAAACTAGTTGAGAAATATTTTTAAGAGTAAAAAAGTTTTCTTCTATAATATTTAGGTATGAGTATTTTTACAAGTACAAGGATGTTATTTGAAGACCACTATTTATATTATATTTATTAGCAATTTTTTCTCACATTTTACCTTTCCATCTACCCACTAAAATACAATAATACATTCAAAGAAACATACCTGGACGCAGATCGTCATAATATCTACATCTATATGTATCGCAGCTGCGAGGCATACATGACAGTAGTTAGTAAAATCTCATCATAAGCCCTGTAAATGCTTGAATAACCATATTCACGAGTTTGAAAAAAGCTTATTCGTCTGTAGAGATATAAAAAAGTTAATAGTCAAATCATGTTGAAAATTTACAGACTACAGTCATTACGCATCATACTTGCGATACATATAGATTATAGATGCAGATATTTGGATGATCTGTGCTCTGTGGTACATATTTTGAATAATGAAAGTAACATGCATTTTGTAATGTAATATCCAGCTCAGTGCGGCGACATCGAGCGGCTGATGAAACTGGCGCGGCGAGGGGTGGACGCGGTGGACAGGGGCGGCTACACGGCGCTGCACTACGCGGCGCGCTGCGGGCATGCGCACGTGTGTCGCCAGCTGCTGCTCATGGGCGCCGCCGTGAACGTCAGGACACGCGCCGGGCGCGCCACGCCGCTGCACCGCGCCGCCGCGGCGGGCCACGTGGACGTGGTGAAGCTGCTGATGGACGCAGGCGCGGACGTGTCCATGCAGGACGCGGACGGCCAGACGCCCGTGCACCGCGCGGCAGCGGCGGGAAGCGCGACGCTGCTGGGCCACTTGCTGCGCTACAACCGCTCGCCGCTCGCCGTGTGCGACAACCGGGGCCGCCTCCCGCTGCACATCGCCCGCAACTCTCCCTCCACTAACAATCCGGAGGTATTTCAACTCCTCTTAGTATAAACTGTAATATTATATAATACAAACTGTTATCCTTCGGCCCTTGTGGAATTACATATTGTCCTCTTTCCTAATAATACGTGTTTTATAAAAATATATATTTTTAGCGTGATACTTCTGTAAGATGGCTTATATTTATATTTAACGATGAGTAATAAAATGTTATACATTTGAACATTCTAGAAAAAAATGATTAAAACAACGTACCATATAAAAGGGTTACTGTGAGTTTTTGGTAATATAGAATATCCGTCAAACTTGTCATGTAGTAGAAATCTACATTATTTTTCTATGTATTTGCGAATTTTTAGAAACTGTCTCTTATGGTAATGCTGTTGTAATCTAAGTAGATTGTACGCTATACATTTATCCATTTCACAGGAAAAAAAAAATATGTATATTATTTCACAATAAACACAATTTTAAAAAATCCATAATTTAAAAAGTTATAATAGGAATTTATGACTAGATAATATTAACTCACAAGAATTCTTAATACAATATATTTTTTAAACTTTAAAAATGAAATGTATGTGTTCAATCAATGGTAGGTCTTAATTATATCATCACGTGTGCAATACAATCATATTTGTCGTATCAAATGTCTATAAATATTTTCCCTATATATTACACAAATCATTTTGATTGCAAAGATTGCATTCCTATGAAAGTGCAATACCCCGCGTGAGCCTTAGATTAAAATGTTCACGGGACAAAAAAGTTACAATTTCGCCAACAAAAAGAAATGCCGCATTTAAAACATTGACAGCTTACTGCAAAAAGTCACTATGTATCAAATAAATTTATAATTATCTTTGACGCTCTAAAAAATCATTTGTTGTTAATAATTACTTCTTCTTAACGGTCTTTCATCTAATGGGACATTGTTTTTCCGATTAGTCAAAGATAAAAATACTTATTTTTATTTAACACTATTAGTTTTTTCAAAAATGTGGTTAATCAGTTCTTGCAGAAAACTTTACATTTATCTTATAGCTCATTTGTGGTATTGCTCATACATAGCCGATATTGTAAATTTTAGTTAAATTACACCATGTAGAAAGTAGTTATCGCTTTTTGTGTATTATATAAATATGTATTCATTAAAAAGAAAGTTTGTGATACTGCAATACCTGCGTAACTATTTATTTTCTTTTCCAGGAGCACCAAAAATACTTTTGTTAATACGTTAACAAACAAAAAATACAGCTAGACTTCGTATTCTGGAATAATAAATGGATAGACACAGGCTGCTGCTTTCACTCAGCAACAGAGATTAGGAATTGAGCCACTAAAATATTAAAAACATACCTTGTTGAATAAAAATATTCAGAAAAATGTTTTTGAAGAAAAATAATACATTACGCCATATTGCAGTACCACCGACGATAAGGCAGCTTTCTACATAACGTTGCCAACAATTGGCCAAATTTGTACAAGTCCAGCTGCTAATGGGTTCAAAGTGCTGTCAGTGACACTTATCCTCAGTTTTATGATTTTACCTTTTTCTTTAATATTATTAGTACGCTTTATAGATTAAGACAAGGCGAAGTATATTATTTAGTTTTACACATTGTTTTGTGTAGTTTTTTTTTTTTACCAAAATGCAACTATGTATGTACATTATTACTAGATTTTAAGTTATATTTATCCAAATATTAATATATTCACAATAAAATATATTATAATGGTATATAAAATAAAGAATAATATTATGGCTTCACTAATAAGTGGTTATTTTAAGCCACTATTCTATATTCCTATTAAATAGACAGAATTATATTTTACTGCTACAATAATTGATATAAAGATTGTCACCTTCCGATGGTCAGAAGTCATTGTTATTTACGGTAAACAGAACTATACAATTCCTGAAAATTCTAAAAAAGAGCTGTTCTCTTCTGACACCCTTTGTTGCCTGTATAAATTTTTTACTATTTTATTTTTAAATGTTTATTTCTGTACCCTGCTTATTTTTATATAGTCACAGAATTGCTATTCTCTGTAGTATAATTCTCTTGCACTAATAAAGGAAGTGTGAAATAAAAGGCGGTTTTATTATACACCTAAGCGTATGTTTATTTTAGAATCACAATCAAGTTAGTGTGGCATTTCTCATCATCTCATTGTTTTTCAAGCACGTATAAATACATAAATTCTATAAAAAAATTAATGATTTATATAATTGCTTACAAAAAGGAATAAGAATTGGTGAGCAATATATTATGTATTGTGCTGTCAAATGCATCGTCATCAAATAAACCTTTGAACAAAATATTTAAAGGAACAATGTCAATAATTGAAAATGCTTTTAGATTATTTCACATAATATTAAATATTTTATACTTCATAAATCCATTACACTTTATTTGTAGATGTAAATTTTTAATTTTATTTGCAAAAAACATTGCCATTCCAACACACCAAAAATAATATTTTTTTGTTGTTGTTAAAAACTAAACCTATAATAAACATGAGTACACAATTTAATATCCTTTTAAAGAGTACTATAACAATGTACGAGATTCTTTATCTCCATTGCAAATGAAGGGGTTTACAAGTCCATCTATTTCTAATTATATCATATTTTTGTACATTTTTTAAATATTTTGCTATAATTTTTTTACATAAGATTTTTGTAAATACATTTTTGGTACCTTTTTTACTAATCTAATTAACACAGAATAACGCGTACAACTAAAAGTAAATTAATAATAAGCAGTTTCATAATTAAAGCTTTAGTTGAAGCTGGTTAAATTGTTGGGATTGTAATGTGTAAGCCCGGCCTTGTGAGTTAACGTCGCACCGTGTGGTGAGCCACTCGATTACAATTTTGGCAAATAATTACCTCATTAAAGACAATGTAGGCTGAGAAATGATTTTTATCCTTTTATAGAAACATATAATGGTATGGTAAACATTTAACTAGTAGCTGTATTAGTCTACCTACTACCTAAACATGTTAGATCGGTCTGTTAGAAGGAGTACTGTACTGGCTGGCAGTTTCTAGGATATAAATGCTAGGAGTTACAGCTAAAGAGATCATAATAACTTCGCAAGATCGGTTATCACAAAACGTCTTCACCTAACAAACACCTTTCTCTTAACTACAAAATAATGTTATATACACAAAAAAATATTATACACCACTAGAAGCTTGGCAGAAACTAAGAAACTTTGTAAAATTAAATTTGCAGATACCGTGATAAAAAGTAAGTAAATTGTACATAAATTTGATTAATTAACATTCAAAAACAAATATGGCGATACACACAATTTACATAATATTGTCAAGAAACTTTAACTCTTATCGGATAAAGGACTGACGACATGATGGATTAGTTTCACAAAAATACATCTGGATTGCAATCAGAACTAAAGTTTATAATATTACGTAATAGTTAATGTTAAAATTTCTTTTAAAAGTTTAAAAATGATTCATCGGGTGATTTACTAATCATAATATGTTTTTATACGTTTTTTAAATTAATACTAATCATCGAGCATCATTCATTATATTGATTATCTCTTCACATCTGTGAAATTTTAGACTCGCAAAGCGCAAGTTGGATGAGCTGCAAAATGTTGATGTCAAATTATTACTTTCACCTTTAAATCACATCATATTAAAAATTTTCAGCATGACAAAAATACGGTCACGGTCGGCTGTTGCAGTTGGTAAACAACTAAAAATGTATTTTAAAAGAATGAAAGCATATTAATTTTTCAAGCAGCAGAAATAGTAAACTTTCCTGTGGATATTATAAATGATTAAGAGCTGCCATTGGATATGGCTGGACCATGTGGCATGTTCATGTATTGAAACTGAATGCATTTCTCATAGCCTGGAGTTATATCAATAATTATGTTGGTAAGTAAGTTTTTAATCCAAAGTAAAATGATTTTATTTTTATAAACTACTTGTTACTTTTTAGTAACAACTTCATTCACATACAATGTTTAGCTCATGAGCGGGATTCGGTCAGACCGGTAAATGGTATTATCAGGAGCAGTAACTGGAGATTTCACATACAAATACAGTGAAATAAGTTGCCTAGAGCAAATACATGGAAATATTCAAGTAGGTAGTCTGGTAGTTTTCTCATGCACTACAATAATCACAATTTATCTATACCTACATACGGGTTACCCTGGAATTTAATAAGGAATATTTGAAGTCATGAGAGCAAATACCAAATAACTCGAAAGTATAGACCAATAAATTCTATTCATGCTGAAATTATGTACATACGAGTTCTGTGAATATAACAATGTAATGAATCGCTTTGTTTTTCAATCCACAATATTTGGCTATGGAATGGCTTGATTGGATTGGATCAGGAGCAAAGCTAGGTATTTTAGCACACAAGGAAAATACGCTCTATGAATTATAGTGATGTTCTAGTATATAAATATATTTCATAAGTTGAATAGGACAAAGGTTTTGTTCATTATTTACTCGTAGACAATATTAAATCAATGTAAATATAATATCTACGCAACACCTCAAAAGGTGCGTTGCAGGCAAATTGTTTCAGGGTATTTATAAATATTGAAATATCTTCTTTTGCGTATATGTAGTTCTGCACTCTTTTCAGCTCCTTTACCTCTGACCTGAGCTCTGACCTGACCTGACCTGAGCTCGGGACCTCTGACCTGACCTGAGCTAGGGACACAATATGGCACATTATGCCCCGCTCCCCGGTACTAAATATACCGTATAGTATATTACCTACCCAGTATAGTATATTATACAAATAGGAAAATTCGTAGCTTTTGACCTCGCGGCTACATTTGTCAACTGTAAGTATCACATCTCTTGTCACAAGTTGCACAACCTATTGACGTATTGCATTTTAAATAACTAATATTGGATTGATAGGCTAGTTGTACCTACATTACGTTACGAACACCAATGGCTAAAGTGCAATCTTATAAGTGAGAAATTACTAGCCAGAATTTTATAACTATAACTAACCGGTTATTAAAAAAATTACCAATTTACCATTTTTGGGAGAGCAATGATTGAATGATGTTATCAAATGGATTTATTTTCATAACTTGTACATTTTCAATACGTAGGTACATAATACATGTTATGCTATGAATATATTCTAGGAATATTGAGCACAAGTGATGCTTAGACTAGAGCCATTAATGTAGGTGTATGAATTTAGCCAGGAAATTTTTGATTGATCGAAAAAAATAAATAAAAAATTCAATAACTACATGCATGTTGTTTTTTGAAATAGTATTTAGTATTTACTTGGTTGCTTAATCAATATCAACCAACAATGACAATATTGTTTTATCTACAGTTTTAAAAACACATTCAATATAAAAAAAATATGGTAAAGTGTTCTTATTCTGCGTCACAAATAATGCAGGTATTATTGGAGAGGAAAAGTTTAAAAAAAAATACAACAGGATAGGCTTGAAATGAAACAGCACTACATAATTTTGAAAAAAAATTGCCATTACTTACTTACTGCCATAAATGATCTGATCTGATCAAATAAGCAACAACAGTGTGCGCTAATAAATTATTAGAAAACTTGCATAACTGAAATTTAGGTTTTTAGTGAATGACTTGCTTTACCTATTGCGATCTATATTTTCTTTTACGAGTGTCTAGTGTGGAACTCTATTAATTAAAAAACTATGCAGGTACTTTTCTTAATGCTCTTGTCGATAATTTGCTATAAACTTATTAAAAAATCGGATGTATAAAAAGTGACTGAAACAATATTACTCGAATTATTGACACACGACTGCCGTGCCCAAACCGCAGTAAAAGAAACACTCTTGGTTCAACCTGACCAAGAGGGCCCATGGTATTGGCAATGCAGGGAACTTTGCCAACATGAGACTTGTAGGTACAGTTACTACTACTAATGTCCCTTATCCGCACAAAATAGTACATGGACACATCAAGTGCAGTGTATCTTGATTATTTGAGATACAATTAAGCCAATTATATATTTACTCTTACTACGATTTATTTTCAACACTGTATGTTGTTTTGTGCGCTGGGTATATATCAGCGGGGTGCGGTACGGGTGCTAGTCTTCATCCTCCAGCATGAGGAAGCCCTTGAGCGGCGTGGGCAGCGGCAGGCGACGCACGGACTTGAAGAGTGGCGCGGGGCGCAGGTGCGTGCGCAGGGCGAGGCGTGCGAGGTGCGCCAGGGGGCGCGGGACGCGTGCCCAGTGCGGGGGCGGTTTGGCGCCCGCCAGCACCAGCAGCCGTGCCACTCCCGCGCTGCCGCGCCGTAGCGCCAGCGTGAGGTTGTCCACCACGCAGTGCTGCAGGGAACAGAGGTTCACGTCCGCTCCGTGCTTGATCAGAAGCTCCGCTACTTTATCTCTATTCAAATGAACAAAATAATTAATTAGTAGTTGGTCATTTAATATGAAGATTACGTGTAAATAAATATTTCATGTTGAACCCCTACGGGAATCGAACCCGCGACCTCATGCATGGTAGCCAAATACATATTATTATAATGCTAATACTGCCGTGCAAAACCTGAACCGCAGTAAGAGCAAATATATAATTGGCTTAACTGTATCTACAGGGCCCACCTTGGCCTTAAGTTCTTCATATTGCCCTTGAGCCTTCTTGGTCAAGTTGAACCAAGATTGCTTTTGCTTTTACAATGGTCTAGGCTCCGCATGGCGAAATAGCAGTATGACAGACCTCTGCAATAAAATTGCCCTGAAGAGTGGAGTGTCTCCGCTGACCAGGGAGGTGGTGTTGAGGTCCACGTCGTGCTCCTGGAGGCAGGTGAACAGTTCCTCGAATATGCTGTACTCCGCTACACACTCCACTGCCTCATGAAGGGCTGTGGATCCAGTCAAGCTGTTTGGGTAGTCCACTGATGCTCCTGTTTGAATTTTTATTAGCTGATTACATTTACAAACTTATGTATGTAACACAGATACAAATGTCCAGAAGTTCAATAAGTTTCTAGTTTTTATATTCTCAGTCACATAACCCTTTCATACTCTGCTAACACAATTGTGCGGGTCTATTAACGATTGCGCGCGTTCTGGTGATACACCATGAAAATGTGATTTAAAAAGTGTAAAAACACAAATATTCCTAAATATTGCTTTGATTGACCATTGTTGAAGTTGAAATGTAACAATTTTTGTAATGTTACAATTCTAACTGGAATTCTCTATGAAAATTATCTGAATTGGTGATTTTATCTTCGATTTTTCAACAAATTATTTATTTCCATTGCTACAAATTAATAACTAGAAATACTTTTATGTGATTCATAATTATATTACAGAAGAAAACAAAACTTCTAAGGCCTGTATCGATTATATTTGTCATTATAAGAGTCGAGTTGTAGTAAATACATATCGTCACACTTAAAAATACCATATTTTGGCTTATACAAATACTACATTGGTATTAGGTATTTTGAAAAATAATTTGCTGTGGAAGTAATTAGCAACTGCCGAAATGACCCGTAGCGTGGATAGCCGTTATGCAGCCATCGAGGAGAACAGGTGTGATTCAGGTATATTAAATACCAATTGTAAATAACGGCTCGTCTTTTATAGAACCTACCTTTGGAGAGTAACGTCTCAGCTAGCTTGGCCTGACCAGACCTCGCAGCCAGTAGCAGTGGAGTGTCTCCGTTATCATCTCTCAGGTCCACCCACGCTCCGGCTTCTATTAGGATGTTGGCCACTTCCGCCTAGATACAAGAAGAATATCGAGGACTATAAATCAACTCTACGGATGGCTGTGAATCAATGTATCTATACTACATGAGTATTGAATTTATCAATTATTCATGATCAATAATAAGAAATCACCAATTATTGCGTACAAAGGTACATAAATAAAATTCGTAAACCTTTAAAAACACTTTTTAAAATAAAATAGAAACGAATTATGTGGGCAAAAGGCTTTCCCAAGACGCCTAGTGTGTGCCCACTGTTAAAATCAAATGGGGAATGTTGTAGTAAGTAGTATATCAATATTATTGGTGTCGACCAACTTTAGGACCAATAAATGACCGATCAAGCCCTGTATATATGTTTAGACATTATCAATAGTAATCTAGTTAAATACAGATGAATGATGATTTGACGATGGGTGATCTTCTTACCTGCCTGTGGAGTACGGCATAGTGGAGAGGTGGTGATGGGGAGGTGCTCGGGCACCAAACTCCAGCAGCACTTTCACTATTTCCACTTGTCCCTGGCGAACAGCCTCACACAGGGGAGTTGACCCTACAATCAGACATTGTCATGGAGGAATGTACTTATATAGATCTCACTTATTATTCAAAAATCAAAATGTAGGTATTTAGAAACAGTGTAAATTTCAATACTAGGGCATCTTTAGTTATCAATATTGAAGACTTTAGAATTATATTTGCTAATATTACTTTTTCCAGGTGAAAGAACCACTGTTCATTTAATTGTTTATCCAGCCAATGCTATTTAGTATACTGCATGCTTTTGCTATTACCTCACTAAAAACAGTCACTCTACATTGTCAATCAATCTCACAGCATGGAATAATATCAACATGCCTCTCAGGCCGTTATTTACACTTCAAAAACTTTACAGCTATTGTCTCTAAGTTCACATTAAGTGGTGTGATGTTGCTATGGTCACACTTGCATGCCCACTAGCAACATTAATTTCTCGCTAATATTTTAATATTTTATATAGTGGCAAAACTGCGCCACCTTGCAGTATAAATGTCACAATATTATATAAATGTTGAGATTCTTTTTCCGTAATAAATGTCACTCTATAACACCTAACCTTTTTATTTCAACCTTGCAACTTGCCTATATATCTGAATTTACTTGGGTACAATGGAATCTTCTCTTCTTGTTTATAAATAATTTACAGAGTCTCTTATCTTGCCACTGAGCGAGCGAGCTGGTGAAATGACGATGTGTATGTTCGAAAGTTGGATTCCGAGCATAGATATTGGGGGTTCGATTAGCGTCGAGCTTAGCATCCCTTTGATGCACTTACTTTAAGCCCCTCTCCGTCACAAGGGTTAAGTTAGGTTAGGTCATCTATATTTAATTTTTTGCAAAAAAAACCAATTGCCATTTAACGCATTCCAGCTCTCTTCATTTCACCACACAAATCATAGGTGGAATTAGGATAGCTGGTGTCAGGGAGAGAAACTGGTCTATCTTACCATTAATATCCTCCACGTTGATGTTGGCTCCGACTTGTACCAGCAACTTTACAGCTTCAACTTGTGCGTATTCCGAGGCGGTCTGCAGAGCCGTTCTCTCCGCACTGTCTCGCACTTCCAGGGGAGCTCCCGCCGATATCAAAAGTTCAATCTGAAATTGAAAAAAAAGCTAAATTTAGATTTGGGGCTATCAAGTGTTGGAATATTGAAATTAAGCGATTTTATTGTATTCTAAATAGCATAATTAGGTACCTATTAATGGTTATACTACGAAACACTTTTTTTAAATAAAAAATGTCAAGTAAAAACCTCAAGTACAAGTAAGCCATAGATATACTACACGTGAAATCTGCAAATTTATCTAGATTTAACATGTAGCATAACTTACTATGGTTTATCCACAGGTTTGGCTATTGTCACGACAGCAAAAGTGTTTCTACTACTTTAATATGAATTTTTTTAACCCGTCATCAAAAGTCAAAATATGAATAATTTATTTTAATTTCAATAATAATTTTTGCAAATATAAAATTATTTTCATGGCTATGAACCATCATGTCTCTATAAAATAAACATATTCTAGAAACATGACCTTGATCGGTTGCGGATCGGATCGGATCAGTACCTACAGTTGCACCAACAATCAATTATCTATATTATAAAGATGTGATTTGCAAATGTTTTTTTTTAATGTAGAGATATGCGTGTCTTCATATCAAAACTTGGTTTACGAATGTCATGAAGATATTCGGCGAATACAAATAATTGGTAATTAACTGGTATTCGTTGCATAACTAGTAATTTGTAACAATCGACATTGTAGATACCAGTTGCAAGTGGCCTCCCGCAGCGGCAATATGCAGCGGCGTGGAGGGGTGGAGGGGGAGGGCGCGGCGGCCGGGGTCGGCGCCCCCGCTGAGCAGCACCCGCGCCGCCCCCACATGCCCCTTGGACGCGGCCAGGTGCAGGGGGGTCAGCCCTATACTGTCCACACTGTCCACCCGCTGCGCATTATAACATTCGCAATTATAGGACACGTTGGCTAGAAAACTAAACTACGGGAACCAAGAGAAAATTATTTGTTGATATTGATAAATTAACCCCTATCAGCCACCAAGATATGGCGTTTTCATCAGAGTCATGGGACGTAGACCTGATTTGGGAAGATGAATGGAAGTTGATGGCATTGCTTTGGCTTAGCTTGGAGGCAGTTTATTTATTTATTTTATTTATTTAAAATTCTTTGCCTACAAACTTTACATTACAGGTGACCTATTTTAATAACATTTTGTGGAATCTATGTAATAGCTCCAAGGGAGCGGAAATGGATTGATAATGTTAATGTAAACTTAGCTAGTTAATAATGTTAATGTAAATGTCTTGCTCAGAGACATGCACATTTTATTGCCCCCAGTTGAATTAATTCTTTTTTAACTGACAAAAAAATGCCACTGTCAAATTTTCCTAATTTTTCATCTTTTTAAAAATTAACACAAAGTTGGATACATAGTGTAAAGGTAGAATCATTCTTACTATAAGGACCATAACAATAACATAACCATAATCTGCGTTATTTTATATTTTATTACCCTTCTTCTTCTTGTTTAAACATATCAATATAATATCTTGTATTTTTTTTATTCTCTTTTTCTCTTTTGCCTCGTACATGCTGCTTGAAAGAGTGTGAACACATTCACAGTATACCCACAAACAGGCTATGCCTTGGTGTGATTTTATGTATTTTTTTGTAAACAAAAATTGAATTGAAAAATTGAACGAAAAACCCTTGAATGAGTACCTATATGCCGTGCTTCAAAAAAGTGAGTTTTGAGTAAAAGATGTTGTCATCAATAGGATTCTTTTGGTTTATCATGTTTAAAACATAATTTAATAATTTTTAAGTAAAAAAAAATCTAATAAACATAAAATGTATCCGGATGAGTAGGATCGATTGAGCTATATTACGACAAAATACTGTAATCTTGAATGGTGAGGTGAATGTGATGTGACCTGCTTGTATGAGCAGCCTGAGGGCCCCGACGTGGCCCTGGTCGGCAGCGTAGTGGGCGGCGCTCCGCTGGCTGGCGTCCGGGGAGTCTCCGGAGCTGGGACAAGATCTCCGTATATTACTATCCGGGCTACTCAGCAGTCCTTCAGTCTGCTCCAGCATTTGGGCATACCACCTACAAATGTGACAAATAATTATATCAATAAAATACTTTTTTTAGATGAAAGAATGAGATTCAGTGTTTAATTAAATACAGGGTGGCGCGCAGCAGCTGTATGGATTTGAAAATAAAATAAAACGGAGATCGTTGAAAAATAATCAGATTTTTTATTTTTTCCTGATCTATTAATATGGGAAATTTAAGTTTATACGGTTTTGAGCAAAGTATCGCACAAATGACGCCCATCGCACTCCAAACACTGAGTAAGCTTTTTTCTGAAGTTTTTGTGCAATCATTAATGCATTGCTACAGGAATTTTGGTGATTTGGGCTCGAATGCTGTTTTTGGGTGCTTGCAGGATCCTGGGATGATCGTGTGGCAGAAGAAATATGTCACGCGGGCGACGCGGAATGAAGCAAGACCTACCAAACTCTGTCGAACGCTATCGAACTCTGCTGAACGCTATCGGACAATGACAAGAGACATTTTAACCATCATCGTGACTACATGTCGCTTTTGCACAAATTTCTTGCCGCCAAATTGTGGGGCAATCTAAATTCATTTCACACTTTTCCATTTTCATAATTCATGTCAATCTTAGTTTAATTAGTTAAGTTTAGTTAAGTTTTCATTGTATTTCCTTTCATGTAACTTCTGTGTAATAGATGTGCACTAGAAACTGTAAGTACTCTTTCATTTCTCTCTGTGCACCCCACATAAAGCAATCACCCACTAGAGGTAACCAAAGTGGTGGCTAAAATCGTAATAAACCAAGGATTCAAATTGTCTCTTTGGGAGATGAAGTTATGCAGCTTATAAATATGATTTAAACTGCATTTTTACTTTCAAATTCACAATTTTTGACTTAAGCCATTCAAAAAAAATTACTTATCAATTATAGTTGTTTTTATTAACAACAGTTACAAGAAACAATGAAATTACGTAAATGGAGATTTAGGTGATTATCACAGTAACCATAACATCTCATTTTATAAAATAATAATACAATGTAAAAGCTATTGTACATTACCTTAAAAATACTTATATCACAGTAAATAATATTGAGGTAGATAGAATTTCTTGATGTCCAAACGTTTGTGTGTGTGTAAATATTTTATTGATTGAGTCTTAGGTCTCTTGTGAAAAACTTACTAAAAATATTGCTGAGATTTTTCTCTCAGAAGTCGTTATTAAAAGGCCTAGAATAATACACCACAGACTCTTTTCTGACCAGTCAATGAGTTATCTATCACCTGTCATCACCTGATTAGAAAAAAAAATTGTCACCATTTCACTAAACTATTTGTTAATACTCTTTTATCTTGTATGTTTTTCATAAGTTAACCAATTGCAAAGGTTGGAATATTGACAAAAGTTGAGAACCATGGATATAAAATAAAAATGATAAATAAAAAATGAAATGCATAGTTTTTCCAAATGAATCAATATACCTACATATAAATGGAAGACCAAGGCTGGAGAATGAACCCATCACCGCATTGCCAAGATCAAACACATAAAAAAAAATCCAGTAAATACTAGATTTAAAAAAATGAATAAAAAGGTAAATTAAAAAGAAAGATGTCATAATTAAGAATATTGTAGAATTGACACAATTGAGCAAATTACTAATATTTATCCAAGTGTGTTTTCTACGCAATAACGAAAAAACAAAGAACACTCTTATAGTAATTATCTTGTATGGTTTATCAGAGAATCATAGCGTTTACAAATTAACATGATGTAGGCACAACACAAACAAAATATAAAAATAAATTCGCTCTATCTAAACACGGAGGAACCCAACATTTGTGCTGTTAATGTTTAGTGAAGAGATTACCCTGAACTGCAGCAATATAATGTACCAAATGTGTAACAGGAATTGACGACGAGTGAGGAATGGAAAAGCCAAAAAACGAAGAGAAAATTAAAAGACAAAAGATATTTAATACAGCAAAAAAGTAGTACATTCATTCCTGGACCGTACCATTTAGTTTATACTCTTATTATTTTTATTTAAGTACGCAGAAATGTGCCAAAGTATATTTTTTTAGTCAGCACAGTTATAAAGCCTATTTCATATAGGTTGATTAAAATGATAATTCGCCATCTTAGAACTTCAAGTCTGATATAGCTTGTATAGGCTTGTGGCGGGTCGACAACGACGGCACGAGCCGAACATTGCCGAACGCCGACGTAGAGCGTACGAACGGGCCAAACCGGCTTTCAGAAATACTACCGATATTCCGACCTCACCGCACGCGTCTTCGAGGCACAAAATTACAATTAAAAAATTAATTAAAATCACAAACAAATACTACCATTAAATGACGTTTAATAAGTGAATTACACTTAAAACAAAAAACCGTTAGTATCTGGCATGTTAATATATGTTTTTACAGTGCTTCACATGGCATAATTTAAAAAATATATAAATTTAAGCCAAAATAGACTTATAATTTTTACATGGTGCTAAAAACATTTGATACCAAATGGTATATTTCCCAAATCATATTGAAAAAATGTTTTTTGTTTGTTAAAAATCTGATTTAGTAGCCGTAGGTAGACAAAATATTTACCTGGTCTCCTGGAAAAAACATTACACAAAAAGTAACTTGAGTTTTACCACAATTATTGTGGGAGTGAATGATGTCATATTCAATCTCCATAACCTGGCCTAGCTGATGACAGGCGGATGAAACGAAAATATTGTCCTTCAAAATAGCATTTCAATACCTGTGGCTTCTAGCTCCTTGTGATGATATTTTTATACACAAGTAATATTACAAAGAAGTGAGATGGCATATATATATAATAAATTGAAGTATTCAATGTTAGATATGATATGCATGTGGATATTAACATCTGGACACTTACTTGTACAGAGCAGCCCCACGTGTCGTCCTCCGTGGAGGGCAGGGGCTCTTCTGGCGCGGCGCCTGCGCCCTCTTCGTCCCACTCCAGCCCCTCGGCGCCCCACTCGGGGGACACCAGCGGGGACGGCTCCTCGTGGATGAACACGTAGTAGCCCTGGTTTTGCTGCGAGTAGTCGATAGTGAAGGGGTACAGGTAGGCAGGGCCCTGCTGCGCCATGCTGTACACCAGCGGGGGCTGGCTCGCTGGGCCCCCGCGGGCCCCCTTGCCCCACGTCACGGGAGGCGGCCCCGAGTAGTCATGGTCCAGCAGCAGCTTCAGGATCTCCACGTCCCCGAGGTGAGCGGCCGCGCCTAGAGACGTCTTCCCGCTAGAACTCGTCACATTGGCGCGAGCCCCTAAACAATAGCGAGGTTATCAGCGAAATACGAAAGATAAGGTCGATTGTTTTCTAAAAAATGTAGATATACTCTCCCGTCTTTGTTCAGTGCGACGAAATCAAAATAAACACCGACGTCTAAAATATTCGCATTACGAACACGCTTACCTTTAGAAAGAAGTTTGTTGACGGAAATTATATCGCGTCGGCTGACTGCCTGATATAATTTCTCGTTTAGGGACACATCCATCCGAAAAACTTTTTATCGCATAAAAATACACAATGGAATCATTGTGCAAAATGCCAGTAGAAGGATAATAACACCGTAAATAAATAAAATATCAAATTAAACTTTTGCACACCATATATTGCATATTCTTAAAGTACGCATTTAAAAATGAAAACACTTTTTATATCGACTTATGAAAACAGACTTGTTTTCAAATAAAAAATGACAATACACGAATACATCTGACCACTTTGACAGCTATATTTTATATTTTTCATCGATTTTAGGGCAACCAGCCAGCTTAAATATCGCTTTTGCCTACCCACGAAGAAATAAATTATTTTCTTTATGGCAGCACTGTTTGAAAACTCAAAGCGGGAATACAGTTATTTCAAACACTTCTAGGATTAATTAATTTTTGCATGTTTATCATTTGAAAGCAATTAAATAAATATTGTATAAAACTGGGAAATAAATTAACACCTCATTACTGTATAATATAAATACAACAGTTTTGTAAGATATTTAAACATCATTGTATGATAAAAAACAAAATCACTTGCGCCATCGAAATGTTTTCACTATCCGAGAAACCTTGGACGAACATGACCGCGCTGCAACTTGCAAATAATATGCATAGTAATATGAGACAGATACCGAGTAAATATATTTATATAAGATTGAAAACATTAACCTCGAGCACTAAGAAAATCGCCTTGAAATAAGTTCTTACTTAAATTTATTTATTATCTGTTTCAATAGCATTATGTTACGTTTTCGGAATTTAATATAGAAGAAACTCAACGGAATGTGTGTTTTCAGATTATAAAAACATTTTAAATATTTTTTTTAATCACAAAATATACAAAATTTAAAAAAAAAAAATGGCTTCATGCGTTTAGTTTGGTTTAGGTATACTGTAAATTGGTGATTCGAGTTTGCCTACTCTCAATACGTCCAGGGGATCGAGCATGAACACTTACATCATGTACATTATTACATAATTATAATAGTCTAATAGAATATTATAATATTAGATTTCACGTTAAAAAAAGCACCATAGTATTGTGTTGTTCAAATTTTGTGACGTGTCCCAAAACTTTCATGAAAACACTAGCTGAAGGTGTCTGTGGTGTGATGTGTGGTGCTCAGGGTTACCACAACGTCGCACTCTGGTCCCGTTTGACTTTTGAGTGGACATTCAAGAATGAAAATCGATTTATATATTTGAAATATGATTTTTAAAATTGAAATGACTTAATTACAAAATCAATATTGTATTGTATTTCAAATCGGAACTTTTTGAGTACTTAAAAACGACTTTTTTTTCATACAATAATTTTTTGACGTGATAACGTCTAATAAATCGATGAAGGCCGGCTGCACACACGAAAAAGCATGACTCATTGTCACGTTCCACCTGAGCCGAGTGTGCAAGCGAGAGTGCGGAACAAGCGATAGAGAAGCACGATTGACCTAAGCGTTCGGTTTGTGACGCATCTATCTCTCTTCCACTCCATCGGCCGATGCGTCCGAGTAGAAGGGAGACAGCAGCAGCACACAAGCTACAAAGTGAAAGTGAAATTAACGAGTGCAAAAAAAAGTTAATTTATGGAAAAAAATGTAATTTTCAATTAACTCCTGCTTTGTATTATACAAAATAATGATAATTCAGTAATAATAATTCAATTGAATTCATAAAAGTATGCTATTTTTCATCAATGTTTTCTTATGACGTTATCACGTAAAATTATCGTCCGTAAACCGACTTTGCAGAAAACCAAAAGTTTTTTTTTTAAATCACGAAGAGGAACGAAAAAGCTCAACGTGACCAGTGTGCGTCGAAACAATCATGAAATTATTTTGTCAGGTGATAAAAACCCACGTCTTTTCAACATAAGGTCCCTGGTTTATATGTAATTGGTGATCTGCGTGAATACGAGAAAAACAACAGATTACGATTTTAACTGAATAAACCCATAACAATGATACATAAAGCTTTGCAAATCTAAGGACGGCTATTTATAATAAATTATCTATTATTATCACCGTACATAGTGGATAATATAATGGATTCTGCCAGAGATAGGTATTATGTCTTTACATAATCGATTAAAAAAATAGCCTAATTTGTACTAAAAATTTAACTGATGTTTCAGTGATTTTTATTTATACCAATTTCTATAGAATGTACCTAATACAACAATAAAATATTATGCATATAATATTTGATATTGATTTACGAATAATTGCTTGTAGGTATAGGTCTGTGTGTGTGTTACTAAGCTGATGCAAGATACCGATATACTTATAATTTATTTATTATTTTTTTGGTCCTGTAGTGAGCCGTAACAAATACGTACTATTTCATTATTATAATCTTTTTGGAAATGGAGTAGGTACTCGCGTATCAAATAACCTATTTAGGATCTTCCACATTTACACCTGTACTTATTACCTACGCCTACTCGTATATCTCACGAACTCTTGGAGTAGTTGATAAGGAGCGATTGTGTGCTGCGGACGCGTGCCTACAACAACATCGTCAACATTTAAACATCAACCAACCGCGTAATCTATTTTACTACCTGTCTAAATCATAACACAAATTACCGCGATTCTCTTAAACATAAAACATCCAACTTACTACAAATTAACAATAAAATCACGATAACCAACCGAATCAGTTCGCTGGTATTTTTTAAAGCTAAGAATGTGAATTACCTGCCAAAAGAATGCAATTATTATGTTCGTTAGAAAATAAAATATTTTGAAAATAATCATTATAATTTGATCATGAAAATGTGCAGTAAAATAATGTGAGTGAAATATTGGGGAATTAAATAAATGGACTTGTGTGATGAATCTTGCACATTCCTAAAATATCAAAATGGAAACAAGGATTTTTTGTAAATAGGTAAGTTTAAACTACATTTAAAAATATATTTGAAATGTTTAATAATACTCTGTTCTTTTCCTACACTCAGTCTATGAAATAACTTACCCAATACCCATTACAATAGTATTAGTTCCAGTGCAGTGTCTTATGCAGCACTGAATGCGGATAAAGGAAAGTAATATTACCATCTCACAGTATTATACAATATTATATTCGTCCTTGTTTATTTGTTAAATTAATTTATCCTTTTCCTAAAACTTTATTCGTTTGTAAAGGCACGAGTGTACGCCTCGTGGTGTAGTGGTAGCGCGTTGGACCACCAGACGTGAGTTTGTTGGTTCGACTCTCAAAATCACCGGCCAATTTTTAAACCCACTTTATACGGGACAGAAAACTGTACAGTTTCTTGTGCAGTTTGCAAACTGTCCCGAAACTCAGGGAAAGGGTGGGGCTTTCACTGTCCCGAAACTGTATAGAATATTGAATGGTCGGCGAAACGTTTGACTGACCTGACAGTTAACGTTTTTTATCTAAACATTTAAGTAGATATTGACAAATATGTCAATAGAATGTTTCTTAAAACGTAAAAAACAAATAACATACATTCGCCATATAAATAATTTCCTGTGTGCGATAATAACTTAAATATTATGTTTTCATAAACATTATGTTTTGGTCATTCGATTAAGCACGATGTGAACAATTTTAAAGGGCAATTGGTCTACCTAGGTATATTTTATCTTTTTTGTATTATATTTAGTATCCTTTTGTCTGTTATTGTTCCGTAACAAAATAAAATAAAAATAAAATATGATGAACGGTCGGCCGCCAGCTCCCGCGCATCCTCCCAAGTCAAGTCCACGTCCCGCAGCTCTGACGCAAACTGCCGACGAATTGTCAACAGTGGACGACCGGGACGCCGAGAACCTGATGCCTTGTAAAATAGGCAAGCATGGTTAAGGCTCTCGGGAGGCATACGCAGTATATGGCCCAGCCAGCCGAAACGCCTTCGCCGGATGACAGTAGATACCAAGGGTTGCTGTGTCCGTTGCCTCACCTCTGTGTTCCTTACAAAGTCAAACCACCGCACACCTAAAATTCTTCTAAGACACCTATTCTCAAAACTTAGTATTCTGCTGTCTTGGGCCCTAGTTAGGTGCCACGATTCGCAGCCATAGAGAAGAACAGGTGTGATGCAGGAGTTATAAAGGCGGCATTTTGTTTTAACCGAGTAAATATCCGATCTCCAGACAGCCTTCATACTGTTGAATGCGGCGCCCGCTACTCCAAGCCGCACTCCCAGTTCTTTCTGAACTCTGCCGTTTTCTGTCATGTACGCTCCCAAGTATTTGAAGCTCTCGACCCTTTCGATGACTTGTCCCGACAAAGCCAGGGGCATCTGGGCATCTTGACACGAGCTGTTACACATGACATGGGTTTTTACAATGTTGATTTTTAAACCCATGCACGTGGAGTGCCAATTAAGCCTATCAACAATTATTTGAAGGCCCCCGACTGATTCGTCAATAAGGACGGCGTCATCAGCGTACTCCAGGTCGCAGAGCTTTTGGGAGGGGGAGATGGATATTCCTCGGTCTGGCGGAATTGACATCCTCAGGATAAAATCCATGAGGATTATAAACAGAAATGGGGCAAGGACGCAACCCTGTCGCACTCCGGTGGTGACCTCAAACCAATCTGAGACAACATCGTCAATTCTCACTCGGCATTCGCTATCAGTGTGAAGGGCTTTGATTAGTCCGATCAGTTTCGAAGGCACCCCATATGCTTCCAGTATTTTCCAGAGTGTTGGTCTGTGCGGGCTATCAAAAGCTTTCTCATAATCCACGAAGCAGAGAGAGAAAGAAGAATTGAATTCCTGGCTCTCTTGCAGAATGCAGCGTAGGTTATGAATGTGATCCGCACAAGACCTACCAGGCAGGAATCCTGCCTGATTTTCTCTTAATACCCGCATGATGGGGGCACGAACTCTCTGTAGTATAATATGTGCTAGCACCTTCCCTGGAACACTGAGTAATGTGATGCCGCGATAGTTGTCACAGATTAATGGATCGCCCTTCTTATGCAACGTGATAATTTCTCCATTCACCCAGTCCCTTGGGCACCTCTCTTCTTCCCACACCCTGACCATTAGTTGGTGTAAAGGGCCAACAATGTCAGTGACGCTACACTTCAAGTACTCCGGATGGATGTTGTCAACCCCTGGAGCCGTTCCGTTCTTCAGCTTGGATACGGCCTCCGTCAATTCAGCTGGTGATGGGGGACCATCAGGTATATTGATAGCCTGCGGAATACTTGATGCAACTTCTGTGGAAATATCGAGGGTGGTGGGAGGGGGTGGGCGGTTAAGAACTCTCTGGAAGTGATCGCGCCATACTTCCTTGACACGGTTTACGTCCGACTCAACGCCTCCATCAGGGTTCTTGATTGCTCCCGGGGTCATTGAGCGTTTGCCGCATATTTGCCGTGTAATTTGGAAAAGTTTTCGCGTGTCATTTCTTCGAGCCGCTTGTTCCGCTGTTGCAATAAGACAGTCGAGATGACGGCGCTTATCCAGTCTCGCAGATCGTTTGACAATACGGTCCTGGCGCCTGTAGTCATCTCTGCGGGCATCCATTTGGTCAGGGTCAGCCTCACTGTCCCTCAATGCTTTGAGTTTAGCGCGTTCTTCTATTTTCCCCCACGTATCAATAGAAATCCAGATGGGCCTTCCTCCCGTTTTCGGGCCAAGAACATCGCATGCAGAAGAGGTAAGTGCAGACTTGAGATTTGCCCAGTCCGTCTCGATACGATCCGGAAGGGGGAGCTGGCCGTCGGCAGATTGAATGCGCTGACTAACCGTAGCTTTAAATCGCAGTCTTGTATCGTCGCACTTTAGCCTCTCTACATCGATTTTTGTTCGGCGGGGGGGTCTCGGAAGACGTTTAAGCTGCAGCTGGACTTTGGCCACAACCAACTCATGGTCACTGTGAATGTCAGCCCCTCTATAGGTCCTGACATCCAGCAGTTCCCTCCGGTTAGTGCGACCGTAGAGTATATGATCCCAACTGCGCTTTTGTTCGTCCGTCCGGTGAGGTCCAAGTGTATTTATGAATCGACTTATGGGGAAATAGTGAACCGCCAATGACAAGATCGCTGAGGGTGGCAAACTCAATAAGCCTTCCTCCATTGTCATTGACGTGCCCAACGCCGTGCCTTCCCATCACCAATGGGCTGAGTGACGGGTCTGTTCCGACTCTCGCGTTGAAGTCGCCCATTACGATCACGCGATCTCTTCTCGGAAGGGAAGCAATGACCGCGTGAAGAGAGTCGTAGAAGGCATCTTTCGCCTGGGTATCGGCATTTTCTGTTGGCGCATAGCATTGCAGGACAGTGACAGAACTGTCAGCGGTTTTAAGGGTGACGCGAATAAGACGCTCAGAGATGGGCTCCCACCTAACAAGGCATTTAGCCGCTCTCTCCGAAAGCAGAATCGCCACCCCTTGACGATGATATTGTTGCTGACCGGAGTGTACGCAAGTATATTTATCCAACAATCTCTTCCCAGAGATCCTTCCAACGCGCCTCGCTCATACCGAGAATATCTAGTTTGTATTCATCCATGATACGAGTCGCGTGGATATCCTTACCAAGGACCTGCATTGTGCGCACATTGTACGTCCCAATGCGCAGGAAAGAGTTGTTGGATAATAAGTCCTTATACAGAGAACGAGTCCTATTAATATTGCCGGGTCGAGTTTGGGGGGGGCCAGTGTCCGAGGCATTTTGTGGGGGTTTAGTAATCGGTTAGTTTAAGAAGGCAAGGTGATTAGCCCTACGCTTCCGAGGCCTGGGGTCTGCGGGCGGTTGCCTTGCGACCCCTGAGGTCGGCTCGACCTACCCACTCAGGCATGGGCTGCCTTTGGATCTCTTTTCGTCTGGTTTCTCAACACCAGTCCGTTTGGCTTGGGAGCCCCTACCGGCAGTTAAAAATAATGTGGTAAACGTAATTCTATTTAACAAATTTATCATTTATTTAGTTATATATGATAAATATTTGTTGAATATTTGTTATTTTATCGATATATTTTAAAAAAGGTATAGTATTTTGCATTTAGAAATTTGCATTTTTAGTACCTACTTATCCATCTGCTAATTCAATTTTATTACGTATGATTAATTTAACAATAACAGTTGATGTAAATCTCGTGCAGATAATTATAGTTGTTTTATAAATACCATAGGTAGTCAATGTTTAGTATTATTAATTACCTATTTATTAAGATCAGAGTACAATACTGTTCAGGATCATGGGACGTCATCACACTAATACAGAAATATACCAATACCAGCAAAATCATTTAGCAGAATCTAAGTTAAACAAAAAACGTTTTTATTTTAAATGAAACATAAAATATAAATATATCCCAACCTATATTGAAAAAAAATAATTCTCATATTTTTATTTACAGTGGGTAATCATTGCTTATTTTTTGTGAAATTAAATTAAAATACGATCCAGGGCGTTACTGCAACTGGACTGGGGTGTAGAATGGTCAGGAAATCAATCAGCATCATCCATCAGCTACTCAGACGACGCGCGACACGACGCCATACTCAAAGCCGAAACAGAAAATGACCTGCAAAATATGCTGCGCCAGTTCCATATTGTATCCCAACAGTACAACATGAAGACTTCTATAGACAAGACCAAAAGTCTCGCTTTTTCAAAGAATCCAGCAAGATGCAAACTTGTTCCTAAAAAATAAATCAATTGAGCAAGTTGGGTAGTTTAAGTACCTCGGAGTGGACCGGTTCGCTTACCAAGATCTCCAGAACGAAATAAGAGGCCAAATAAATAGAGCCGCAGCTATCTCGGGATGTCTGAAAGATGACATCTGGAAAAACCAATACATGAGAACAGATACTTTACAAAACCTGTGTTCGCCCCATAATGGCATATGGAATCAAGGGCGGACACACGTAAGATCGAATCAATACTGAGAGTCTTGGAGATGAAAATTGTAAGACGTATCGCTGGGAACACTTTAAAGGGATAGGATTAGAAACTCCCGAATTCGAGCAACTTGCGAAGTCCAGGATGTTGTCAGGTAGGGAAGAGAAAGAAGAAGAAACTGGCATGGACACGTTGAGATAATGGACGATAATAGAATAGTCAAATTCGTGATGTGTCTCTGCCCTCTTGGCCGCTGACTTCCTAGAAGACAAGCAAAAAGATGGAGGGATAGCTGGAAGTCGACATCCCAAGAGGCAGCGTCGAATGAGACTAATACAGACCCCTAGGTTTACCTTGAAAAGAACAAGATGAAGAAGAAATTAAAAATTTGACTATTGGGCCCGAATTTCCTCAAATAAAATATGAAACTATTATAATTTATGCTAATTTAACTATCTCAACGGGCCTGGAGGCCTATAACAACATTACAAACACCCGGCTTAAGAAAAACACCTTTGATTTTTTATCCCACTGGGAATCAAACTTGGAACCTCCGTGTCGTGATTCCAGTGTGAATACGCTACGGAGGCTGTCATGTCATGTCGCATTTTGAATCAATAAAAGAAGTTTAAATAAGTATTCAATATTTACTTTTTGAACAATGTCGTGATACGAAGGTTTTTAACTGAAAACGTTACTTTTATTACAAGTCAACACAATAGCGATTCGTTTTAGTTGACAAAGCTGCTGCTAATTAGCTTTATGTATGTCTTTTAAAAAGAAAATGCTCAATTAACTCATTTAATAGCCAGAGAATCCCGACCTACAATTCTAACAAACACCCGATAAAAATATATTTATCATATTAGACCAATAGCAGAGAAAACTAATTTTACCTGTGATAAAAATCATTCTTAAATAAAATATTTTATTTATTTATTTTGTAGGTTCATTTTCTAATTCACATTAATTTTAGGTGAATGAATCAGTTCATAAGATAAGGAATAGCGAATAGGCAAGCTCCTGAATTTAAATTTTATTTGCAGACATGGACCTAAGTTAACACGGATTTATTTATTTGATTGCATACCCATATCAATGGCTTGAACTTTTGAACATTTTAATTTCCTGAAATGGATTAGTCAAACTTCATACATTCCTATACTTAGCAAATCCTGTGAAGACTCCTTATAGACATAAGTGCAATATTACGGTAAACACCTCTGTTTGAGATTTCCCATATTGTTGAGTGTTTTAAAGCGTTAAGGGTGACTTTAATAAAAATTGTGAGCCATAATGGGAAATAAATTAATTTAAAAAAAGGTACGTATAATAGTTCCTGTTCTATAATATATATATAATGATGATGATGATTATAATACCATCATAATAATGTAATTATCCCGATTTTTGTTTTATATTTCGAACAAAAATAAATTAAGATTTTTTATTTTATTTTTCTTCGATTGTTATTTTAAGTATTCTCCATCGCGTATACTCATATATTTTTTAATAAAAAAAACTCATGCGGTATTGGATTAATAATAAATAGGTACAGCAAACTCTTACTGGTCCCTTTGGCTTAAACTCAGATAAAACTAAAGGCTTATAACGATTGATAGGTACCCATATTTCATTTTAAAAATGAACTTACTATGTAATTTACGTAGACACCATACTTTATTACTTGTAAATTACCTTTTAATAATCACATAAGTTACTCCACTTTGATACTGACAGCGCTACAGGGTGCGGGGCGCGGGGGGTCGAGGGAAGAGGTAAGCGCTATTTCCTGTAAAACTCTGTACGGGATTCTTGCCGTATATTTTCTAGCTTTCCCGGTTCCTTCCTTCAATTTATTGCTTCCGGGGGAAGTGCGTCATCTAAAATAGAGCTAATTCTAATGGGAAGATAACGGAGTTACCTTCCACTCTCGATATTTTATTTTATTATTAATTTATTTTAATGTGTACATGGAATTATAACTTTCACCATTTCACATTGGAAAGAAAAAACTTTTTTCGGTGAGAAATGATGGTAGTTTTCTTGTCTTAACAAATAAATCATACATTTTTAATAGCTAGTGTAGTAAATGTTAAATTAATAATAACGTTAATATATTATTTTTAATGAACAAAAGAAGTATCTACTTTACGGCACCAATAACTGGAGTAACTTAATTCATATCTCTCCAATAACTTTCATATTATATGGGGACCAATAACTGACAGTCAGAAATGTTCATTTCAGAAACATGTTTTTTTTTCAGCGACAATATATTATTATATTATAAATATGTAACTACCTACCCGTGCTCGAGGTGCGAGAAATAATTTTTAAAAGTTTTAGTTTAGTTTTTTAGTGTTTAACATTCATTAGTGAAAAAACTTGTACCTACAAAACAATAATTTAGTATGAAATCACCGTTTCTAGGGAGGAAAATTTAAGCGCACCTGAAAATGTTTAGTAAAATCTCTAACTAGCTTTCCACAGTAAATTGAATAGGTAGATGGTCATCTAATTTATTCACAGGAAGTAGGTATCTCATATCTACAATCAAACAAATTAATATTTTTGACGTACACCGCATTGCACATGCCCCATAAACCTGACCTTAGGTACGTGTTTCACTAGAAATGTAGGTACCTATCGGCAATAAATCAAATAGATAGTGGTACCTATCACTACCTTAGTTGTTTAGGATTACGCAACTAATTGATATCGCCTTTACGCTACTCATGCTGACGATTTATGATTAGGGTCTCCATCTTGAGCTGGTGATTAGTTATTATTAGTTACCACCAGCCTCCGGGGTCCACACTCATCATCTTCTGCCTTCACGCCAAGATATTAATACCTACATTATGTAAATCCCAACACAGCTGCGAACTCGGCTAAATTATAGGGTCACTCTTTGTTTATTACATTGCACGTAATAAATACACCGTATGTGTTTTATCCTAATTACCCAGTAATTATTACTTTAGAGCAGTCGCACCTCACTTCGTGATGGATGAAACCTCGTACCGTAAAAGGCGTCAGCCATTTTTTTTTCACACAAAATGCATTATGAGAATTATTAATAATTCATTTATCTTTAAATAGGCTCCTTAAGTACATAGAAGTTTTAATGTTAATCCCCCGATCAAAAGTTCCTTTTGTGGCTACTCTTCCAATATTAAAGTGACTTAAATAATATCTACCTTTTATTAAAATCTTACATGGTCTATCTTTAATCTACTGCATGTCCACATACAGGGAATATTACATTCTAAACTTAAATTAACACAGCCTGCACCCGCGCAGTGCAAGAAGTCAAATTAGGATTCTCATGGATAAGGCTTTACTAAATTCTATTTTAAAAATCTACTGGGAAAACATTCTCTCTGGTATTATCATAGGCAATGAAAAAAAAGTATAGGTACCATAAATTTTTATATTTTAGCTAGTTAGTTGTACATAAATTATTTTATTCGTACGTTATTCGAATTACATATTTATAGATCAAGTGAGGTCAAAGGTTGGTCAAGAATTTTAAGGTCAAGTGACCATAATAATTTCAGTTCGCAATAAAACAATAAAATATGGAGGTCGATTACTCTTAATAGAATACTGACTATTATTCTTAGTGCACATATAATATTCACAGTTAAAACTAACAGCAAGAATAATAAATTACATGGAGTATGTATTGGTCTGCAGTAAGGCTCTGCATCGTAATTTCCACTGCGCTCTGTCCTCCGCAGCCCTCTTCAGCTCAAAATATGAGGCGCAGTTCATGTCCTCACACGCTCCAGATGCTCTCCTTATACAAATTACCCTTCTTAAAAAACACAAATTACCCTTCTTAAAAAACACAAATTACTCTTCTTAAAAAAACACAGATTACCCTTCTTAAAAAACACAAATTACCCTTCTTAAAAAACACAAATCACCCTTCTTAAAAAACACAAAAAATCACCCTTCCTAAAAAACTTCTTAAAAAACATATTACCCTTCTTAAGGCCTAGAAGACACTCATTGAATTTGGACAGTATCGTTTAACAACACATTGTATTGGTTTGAAACCTTAAAAATTGTACCTTTTTCCTTAAAAACCTTTCAACCTTTTGAATCTCTTTTTTTACTCTCTAGTATTGACCATTATCACTATCATCGTCGTCATCATCATCATCATCATCATCATCATCATCATCACCATCTACTCCTTGTGTGGAGCATATGGATTCCAAATAAAAACCACTATCGCTGCCGCTGCATTGGTACACCAAGTGCGGTGAATCTTGATTATTTGTTACATGAAGGCAAAATGATCAGTCTTACGCTTCAGCGCCAGTCCAGGGTATCACACATATGAGATATTTTAAGTGAAAATCACATTGAAATTAATATTTCATAATGGCACCCATCGGGAATCGAACCCTCGACCTCTTGCATGGCGGCACAACGCGCTACCGTCGCACCACGAGGCGGACTAAAAACCACAATTTATGTATATGAAAATGATTTAATTTAATGAAATCTACATCTTGTTTGTATGGTAAAAAGGTATCTATTTTATTTATTTACATTGATTCATATCTGATTGAGAAGAAGTCTAGTATCTCTTATACCTTATACCTATAACGTTGCCTAAGGGCTTCGGTTCTCTTTGAATAAAATAATAAATGGCTGTACCGCGATCACACAGGCCGCCATTTGGAAACATTTTACGATCAGTATAATTTAAAAAAATAAAGAATCAATAAAAACCATTGAAATATAAAGTTACAAAGTAAATATGGCTGCATTTAAAGACTTTGTAAGAGGTGGAAACAATGAATATTATTTTAATATTATTTGACCTAGAATCCAAAATGCGCACACATGGAGTAACAAAACTCTAGGTACAACCCGAAAACTGGTGAATCTACATCATATTTGGAGTCGGATGTGTAATATGACTATTGAAGTTTCTTCTCATAAAAGCTTTCATAAGTCGCAGATTAGGTAAAATTGAGCGAATTCTTATTAAAATACGGTCTTGTTTTGTTTCATTTATGAATACTATTAATTTTAGCAAATTAATTATATTTGATAAGAATTTGCAAAAAAAAAATAACTTTTTTTTTCGATAACAATTTGCAAAAAAAATTCCAATTGAAAATCAACTTCTTAATCAATTTTCTCGAAAACTATGGGTCAAATTTTTAAAAAATCTACAAAAACGACTCCAAATAATGATTATACGTTTTATCGAGTTTTTGTATACTTTTAAATACGGTAAAAAACCGTAACATCATTATTAGCTAAATATACAATTTCCTGAGAGCAAAACATACGATAATAACTTACACGCGTTTCAAAAATACAACCACTATACCACAACTTTGAGTCCCACTCTCTTCTTAGAATTTTTTAATTGTGTAAACCTCTTCTTCTATTATTCTGAAAACAAGTAGTATGAGATGAATGTTCTTTGTGTATTTACGAATTTACGTAGACGAGTTTACGTAACAGTAAAACTGTTATGATTTTGAAATTATGAACACGTTTCTAAAAATGTAGATATTAATTAAAATTCTGGTATATTTTTATCGATTATTTATCATGGAAACTCATTTGTAATCGCCACCCAAACTTTTTTAAGTCAGAATGACGCTTTGTTAGTCTGTTAAACTGTTTAATGATATATTTTTTTTGTATTATCCGCTATTCACGTTATCGTTTTTTTAAATAATACAAAACTGCAGATGGTATATTTATAATTAAGTGAAATTGATTTCGTGATTATAAAATAATTAGTTCGAGGACAATTACATAAATATATTTCGTGCGTAATATACATATATATATATCTACTTCATAATATTAGGTATAAAGCTAACATTTATTTACTTCTGCCTCTAGGTAATATTTTTTTAACTACATAAATATATAGTTTACGATTATCGCAGTCCTCGATTTTTTGATGAATTGATTAATTTAAACTTTAATTTTTAATGTTATGAAATTTCTGACAATAAAACAGTTTCAAGACATTTTTATAATTTATTCTTGTGTTATTTGGCATAGGTAAGAAGTGTAGTGTTCTGTGTTTTGTAAAAAAATAATATTTGGTACTTATACTGCTCATTTTGGAAGAGTGCCAGTAAAGTGGTTTGAAGCTTTGAAGTGTTAAAAATATATTATTTGAATAATTATTATGATACATAATAGGTAGATATACCCATTTCTTACCTATCTCAAGTAGAGTAGTAGGTATTACTTTTTATAATATTACATCATGTAGGTATATGCATATATCAACAACGAACATTAAGAAGGTACTTAAAAATGTATTCTTACTAGTTATATGAAGTATTCGAGTATTCAAGGTATTATATTACACGTATTTCAGTATGTAACTATTTATATTTTATTAGAAAAATAAATAATAAGTACTTCTCTTTCCGAACTGTATTCCCATTCCTTGTGGAGTCCGCAATATTCCAAATTAATGAAATCTACGCGATCACACATCTCAAAATGAACTACTACTTTATCCGCATTGTTCATAGGGCACTGCATCGTTATACCAAGTGCAGTGAATCAAGATGGTTAGTCTTACACTTCATTGCCAATCCAAAGTATCAAATATGTTTTTTTTTCAAATCCACATTCAAATAAATATTTCATATTGACCTCGTCAGGAATCGAGCTCGCGACCTCAAGCATGGTAACCTAAAGCGCTATATACTACACTATGAGGCGGAATAACACCAAAATATCACAATTTTCAAATGGTCCAAATCGGAAAAGTATCAGTTTCAGGGTTAATGAGGGTTTGACAATTTTATTTGGAATAGCACCACCAAACTATGATAGGTATTCAGTAGGTTCACACTAAAATCTGTTTATCCGCTCAAGACTATTAGTCATAACATCCCAGTTGCGTGATATTCACGTGACATGCGTTCTTAATTAGGTCACGGTAAGCGCACCCATTTTAGTACCTGGAGCGGATCTATGTACATTAAAACACTGGTTTCCTGAAAAAATATTTTTATATTTATTAAGTATTATATTTTTTAGATTTGGTGTCGGAATATCAGAGATAAAGTAGAAAAACTTTAGATTTGGTGTCGGAATATCAGAGATAAAGTAGAAAAACTTTAGATTTGGTGTCGGAATATCAGAGATAAAGTAGAAAAACTTTAGATTTGGTGTCGGAATATCAGAGATAAAGTAGAAAAACTTTAGAATTTTTTTTGTAAATTTTATTTTATTTTTTTATTTTATTTTTTTTATTTTATTTGGGATACAAACCGATGTACAGGTAAAACATAATATAATTAAAAACTAAAAATTAACAATGACATGCCTGCCATCCAATTAAATGTATCCGCAAGTAACTTTAAACAGTTATAAGAATCTACTTAAAATGTAAATAAATATTTGTCATCTTGTCTGCAAGTTTTTGAGTTCCTTTATACATTTGTTATATGGGATGTTAAACATATCTAAGCTATTAAATTTATTATCAAACGCCTTACAAATTCGAGGAATCGTAGATTTTTTTCGGTGATTTGTTTTTAACTTTAGGTATATGAAAAAGTTTAGGCAGTCTAGTTGGTCTGGAAGGGACACGGAAAGAGGTTTATTTATTTCTGGGTTTATTTTATTTTTGCGAGAAATGCCTCAAGATGTACAGTAAAGAGGCTAGCGCACATCTTGCAGCTTTATGGACGGTTAGGATCTTTTTCTAGCCTCCTACAGTTTAAACAGATTTTAATACATGATATAAAAAAAAATGTTTTAAAGTCAATACGTACAAAGATAATAATGATGGATTATGTAAGAAATGCGATCGATGACGTCACTGATGTCATTTCCTCAATCCCATTTGATGAATGCATACAAAGTTAATCCACATTTTAACACATTTAAATATTTTTTTGCTGTTAAAATTATCTTGATCAAAAATAAAAAGATATCATAAAAATTAGATGATGGTAATAATTATGTCGAAAATGCGATCGATGACCTTACGCAGGTGTTCGACATTTTTCACGCGATACCCCCATTTTCGCTAGTCTATAATGTATAATAAGTAATCCACAATTTAACAATTTGAATCTCAACAGAGCGAGAAAAATGGATCTTAATCAAAAGAAGGCGTTTACACAAAAATTAGAGTCAAATGGGGTCGAAACTAGGATGCCTACGTGATTTACGTGATACCCGTATTTGACCCCCTGCTTGTTCGCGACTAGAACTTGACCATTGGAAAATTAGAGAAAATGTATTTAGATAATGTTTTGTTTTTAAGACCTTCCTACGCTAAGTGAGTCGATAGGTGTAAGGAATGCGTATTATTTGGATAAGGCAATGCATTGATTAAACGGACCGATAAGCTAATGAACCAAGGATAATGCGACATTACACTGCAGAATACCGCCATTTTCTACTCGGTATGTTGTATTACTTCATTTTTATGCCTTCTTCATACTGCTGACGATTTATCGCATGGTATGTGTCACGAAGACGAAGGTACAATTTGAAAATTGTTACGTATAATAAGTATTGCAATTTCTCAATACAGAAATTGCTTAGGAGTACCAAGTACCAAGGCTAGAAAAAAAAACACGAGTTAGTACATTATTAGAGAGGTAGTGGCGTTATTATAAATCTTTTGTAAAATTCATCATCATACCATATCCGCTCCCTATGTGGAGCATATGGAATCCACAAACTGCCTCCAGGCCAAGCGATCGGCCGCCAGCTCCCGTGCATCCTCCCAAGTCAAGTCCACGTCCCGCAGCTTTGACGCAAGCTGCCGACGAATTGTCAACAGTGCGACGCCTCCTACGTATAATATCGTAACCCACAAATCGTCGATTTTGAGTTTTTGGTGGATTTCGTCTGTATTTAACTATATCTTTAATTCTACCAAAACGAAAAAAATATTTTGACAATAATAAGGGCTTTTTTGGGGCGTAATTTGTCGTATCTACAACCAATGCATATGAACGAAAATATTTTCAAATGCTCCTCCTGTAAAATCGCATTTTGTTGGTTCCGATATTATACGTAGAGGGCGTCGAGTGGTCGACCAGGACGCCGAGAACCTGATGCCTTGTAAAATAGGCAAGCATGGTTAAGGCTTTCGGGAGGCATACGTAGTATATGGCCTAGCCAGCCGGATGACAGCAGATACCAAGGGTTGCTGTGTCCGTTGCCTCACCTCTGTGTTCCTTACAAAGTCAAACCCCGCACACCTAAAATTCTTCTAAGACACCTATTCTCAAAACTCAGAAGTCTGCTATCTTGGGCCCTGGTTAGGTGCCACGACTCGCAGCCATAGAGGAGAACAGGTGTGATGCAGGAGTTATAAAGGCGGCATTTTGTTTTAACCGAGTAAACTAAATATGTGAAATTTTGTAAAATTACCGTTATGTAGGTATTATTTACATTTCATGTAATATATTTTTTTTTCTGAATTTTAAAAATATCTAGGAACTGTTTCCTAGTAGGTAGAAACTTACCTACTTACGGATTAGTCATGTTGATACTTATATCTACCATTTATTTTGCCTGCAAATACTTCAGAGGAACAAATAATAAATTAATTACTTAATGAAATAATGCTTTATTGATTGAGCTGGATTTAGGTATTATGTATTAATTTAGTATGATAAAGGAAATCCGTTTCATTTTTTCCTTTTTAAAGTTCCTTCTTTTAAGTAATATAGGTATAGAGTTGCGATATTTATAATAAAAACTGCCGAAAAAAATCATTAGGTACTTAGGAAAAATTATCAAAAATTAATTAATTTAAATCCTGCGGTGCACATAATTTAATGTTTAAAATATTGTTAGTATACGGGTGTAACAAAACTCGATGTACAAGCGGGAAACCAGTGAATCTACATCATATTTGGAGTCGAATGTGTCGAGAAGTCGAGACTTTGTTTTTTTTTTCTCATAAAAGTTTTCATAAGTATGGCAGATTGAGTAAAATTGCTCAAATTCTTATTATAAGGCTTTTTTTTTTCTTTATGGATAGTATTAACTCGACTAAATACATGATATTTGATAACAATTTGCAAAAAAAATCGACAAAAAATTAACTTCGTATCTACTCAATTCTCTTGAAAACTAAGGGTCAAATAAAAAAAAAAATCTACAAAATCGACTCCAAATATTATGTAGATTCACTGGTTTCCTGCTTGTACATCGAGTTTTGTTACATGTGTGTATTTTACATCATTCATACTTCACCCTGAAGATGGCGCCTGCAACGGTGGCCGAAACGTCGGAGAAGATAAAAAGCATAACACGGATAATCCCAAAAAACAAAGCAAATAGAATGACTAGTAGGTATTTATAATACCCAATGACCCAATTCTCTTACTAATTCAAAAATGCAAAGAGATCGAGTTGGCATAAACGGGTACAACAAGAGCTTATTACTGACAACTCGTGTAAAATTAGTGAAGTTGACAAGCAGTTGTTATAATATTATGGTTAGGATAATGAATTCGAAGGAATTTTTAATACGTTTTATTCAGAACACGTCATGGAGGATTAATTACGGGATTGATTGAATTAGAACTCTAAAATTATCCGTTGTAGGCTACGAAAAAATATTTCATAGAAGTGGCATTCTATAATTAAAAATACTACCTTGCCTAGTGACAGCTAGTGACCCTCTACGCCACTCAGACGTCATCACTAGGCATCTACGTCATCACTAGACACCTACGTCACACGTTGGTCATTAGACGCTGGAATTTGATAATAAATAAGTGGTGTAATAATTTTTTTTGAAAATTGGTATGGAAACGCCCCTTCTAGTGAATTCTTTTTCGAAGACTGTAGGCCACATGCTTTAGCTAATAAACATTTTCATTACAGTGCAGTGTAAAAGTAATTGAGTCGATCAATGATTATTAGGACCTAAATAATATACTACTACTCTTACTTTCCCTTATCTGCACACAATGGTGCATAGGGCACTGCATAGGTATACCACCTCGTGTCCGCCTCGTAGCATAGTGGTAGCGCATTTGGCTATCGTGCATGATGTCGCGGGCTCGATTTCAGTCAGGGTCAAGATGAAATATATATTTTAATGTTATTTTCATATTAATTAACGTGTAATCACGTGTGATACCTTGGACTGGTACTGAAGCGTAAGACTGATCATCCTACCTTCATGTAATAAAATAATCAGTGGCAGTGTACCGAAATAATATAATTTATATTAATATTTTTTTCTTTATAAACCTACCTACTTTCCGGCGAGGGCTTTTCAGCTGGCTGGGACATTTATACATAAATATGTATATGTGACTATAATAGAAACATGGTTGCCTATTTTACAAGGCATCTTCTTATAATAGGTATATGTATACGTTTATATTTGCTTTAGCGATACATGAGTTCGAAAAATTATTTTATTGTCGACGATACATGATGACTATTTTTCACTGAATAACTCTATGGCTTCGTAACTAAAACTAGTCGTTTGAACAAAATCCGACTTAATCTGACATGAATGTAATCTGACATTAGATGGTAGGTAGGTACTTTATTATTGTGGAATCTGTGTTGAAATTACTCATAAATTACTGAAATTTTAAACCTTATAAAATTACAACAAATGATAAAAACACTTT
Source organism: Micrasema minimum (assembly GCA_022494985.1). Lineage (NCBI taxonomy): Eukaryota > Metazoa > Arthropoda > Insecta > Trichoptera > Brachycentridae > Micrasema > Micrasema minimum. The sequence continues at coordinate 27,106 of JAGVSP010000239.1, read as the reverse complement.
GATTGTCTTCGTATGACTAGCTATTCATATGTAAATAAATAGTAAGTAATTGCGTTGTAAACTGAAGTCAATAAACATGTCCATTGGATATCCTAAACATTCTAGACTGTCCGAAATGGACTAGTTTTCAGTTATTTACTTTTAAACATGTCATAGCAAGCTTGTTTGCGTTATCTTACAAGCTAAATTTTATAATTTCAGGATGATATAAGTTAAATAAATAATCGTATGATGATCCTATATCCTAATACTTACCTACTTGTAATTATTATCAAATATTGACACGTGTATATAGGTATTTGATTTAAATTGAATCGTAACATCAGGTTGGTTGACAGATGCATGTTAGGTCGTTCAAATACTTAAATATATATATATGTTTGGTATCTACGTATTATACTAATACTACACACATGAGTTGACATTCCATAATATTTAATATTCTGCACCTACTTTGGGACACAAACTATTCAAGTCTGCAGGAACATCTGTGAGAACAATCTGACTAAACAGGAAAGGGGGGAATTTGGATAAAAATTCAACGCCATTGTCCAATAAATTAATTATACAATTTATTATGCCATTATGAAAACAAAAGGCTTCATTCCACACCTACTAAGACAATGATTGAATAGAAAAATCAACTACTTAGAAAAAATGTTACAAAACGATCCGCTAATTTTTTATTTATCGCACGATTGGTCTCGTGTCTTGTGCGAAGGTGAACCAAAACATTGAACTTTAGCAGTTACAATGCCTGTGGATAACAATGGTTGATATTCATAACATAACTCACTCGATTCTCTGATCTTCCGCTTGTCATCACCTCCAAGGAAAAGATCCGTGAATCGGTTGTCACGGAGAAAAGAAACAGAAGGTGCTTCCTATTTTTATGTACCTGCATTATTAAGCACTGAAACTGACAAAGAATAAATAGTCCTTAATAACCAAATGCAAAAATATATTCAAATTCAAACTAGCCAAACTAATCGACCGAACAATATGCAAAACTATTCAATCATTCAATGCATTAAGTTGTTTTAACTATAGGAAAAATTTATGCTAATTCATAATTTTCTTACTTACCTACATACGAGTTGGCAAATTATTATTAATTTTTATGTTTCTATTTTTTTAAATTTAAAACATTAATTAACCCTTATGTATGGTAGTGAAGCGTGGTGTTGGAAAAAGAAGGATGAAAGTAGACTGAATGCTGTTGAAATGCGATCTCTCAGGCGAATGTGTGGTAAGACTGTATGTATGATAGGTGTACAAATGTCGAAATTAGAGCAGAGTGCAAGGCTGAGATAAGCATTATCGAATGAGTGATGAAAGAACGGCTAAAAGAAGTTTGAATGCAAGTGTGCCTGGATGTAGAAGCCGCGGAAGGCCGAGAAAGACATGGCATGACCAAGTACGTCAAGTACTTGAAAGTGGTCATGTGAAAAGTCGGAATAATCGGCGTATGTGCATGAGAGGATGTATGAATGTAGAGGAAGCAAAGGAAGTCTGTCAGGACAGAGTGGTATGGCGTTCTATCCTCTCTGCCTACCCCTACGGGGAAATGGCGTGATGGTTAGTTAGTTAGTTAGTTAAAACATTAATTTATTGTGGCCTACTTAGTTAGATAAAACTTATTTACAAAAATAATGCACACAAGAAGTACTTAAGCCGAAAACCTTAAAAATAAAAATCTAGGCACAGCAGAAATGTCGAAAATAAAAAATAACATTAAGAAATAAATATTATTTGCGTTCCAATGCAATATTTAAACGATAAGGTAATCTCATAGTAAAATGCATACCTATAACATGCTAACCTACGTGTTTACGTTATAAATTTTTGACCAATGATTACTCAAAATGCGTTTAGGTATTAGGTACATTATATTCCGTGTCTGAGCCCATCTTTATATCCTGTGACTTTGTTTCTTGAGGAAAATCAAAATAGAAGAACCAAGAATGGACGCGCTCAGAACGACCAGCATCACCACCAACGGAGTGTGATCCCCTCGTCTCTCGTAGTCCACCTGCTCCCCTTCTCCTGGCAAGACGACCTTGAAGGAGACTGAGGATACGGAGTCCAGGGTCTGGTTGTGGAGGGAGCTGGTCATCCTCCTGCTGCGAGGATGCCCGAGCGAGGAGCAGCGAGGAGTTCTGCAGTCGGAAGCCTCCAAGCAGGCCACCATCCGGACGCTCAGGCGGACTTCTTCTCCACTTCGCATACCTTCGAATAGAGCAGCCCTGCAAAGAAAGGGATGTTGGTTTTGTAAAGGACTTTTCCTGCAATAGTCATTTTAAAAAAATACACAAAAAAAAATAGGTACATGAAAAAATTATTTTATCATTACTATCCTAATTGCGTGTGATACGCTGATTACCTGAAAAACTATTGTTATATTGAATATCATAATTATCACAAAGAAAGGAGAAGGAAAATCTAGACTGTGAATCAACGAATTTTTCAAGCAATAGAGTGGAAAGATAAATAGAATATTCGGAATAACTTTAATCAATTCATGCAGGTAAACATTTTGACGTGATAACGTCTAATAAATCGATGAACGCCGGCTGCACACACGAAAAAGCATGACTTATTGTCACTTTCCGCCTGAGCCGAGTGTGCAAGCGAGAGCGCGGAACAAGCGATAGAGAGGCACGATCGGCCTAAGCGTTCGGTTTGTGACGCATCTATCTCTCTTCCACTCCATCGGCCGATGTGTCCGAGTAGAAGGGAGACAGCAGCAGCACACAAGAAGAAAAAAAAAAAAATGTAATTTTATGGATAAAAAATGTAATTTTCAATTAACTCCTGCTTTGTATTGTTCAAAATAATGATAATTCAGTAATAATAATTCAATTCAATTCATAAAAGTATGCTATTTTTCATCAATGTTTTCTTATGACGTTATCACGTAAAATTATCGTCCGTAAACCGACTTTACAGACAACCAAAAGTTTTTTAAATATTTGAACTGGTGCACAGGAAACTAAGGTCCGGTTGCACCAACAAAAGTTAAAGTTAAAGTCAGGGCTAAATTCAAATAAAGCCCCTTTTATGTCAAAATTGGTCGCAAAAGGAACTATTATTTGAATTTAGCCTTGACTTTGACATTAACTTTTTTTTGGTACAACCGGGCCCTAGTGATTTTGTTTAGTACTTTATTTTACCAGGTACCGGGAAAACCCAAAAAAAAGCAATGGGTATAAATAGCTTTTAATTGATTATAAAATAAAATGTAATTGCAATATTTTTGGACATTGACTTCCCAGTTCACCTCTTGCAATCAATGCAGTACGTTAGAATTTTTCAATGCTTATTTATTTTGATACCTGAATATTAGGGACAAACACCACTTACTGTTAACTCCGTAAAATACTGCAAATTACTGTAGAATCAAGGTATGATGGCACTTGATGTTTACACAGATGAAAAGGTAAAAAAAAAAGACGTCATTAATAATTATGGTACACGTCAAGCTTCAATAGCCAATATATTATTATTGTACTTTAGTGATTTTTTTTCAAACTCCACTAAAAAGAGTGTACAAGGTGGGTCACAATAAATAACTGAAATTAGTATCATGAAATAATGTTGGCGTTCTTGATACACCTATAATCATAATTTCGTTTTTGGCTGAAAGTTTATGTTTCAAATTCTTCCTCCTAAAATTATAACATAAATCGCCGAAGACCCCAGAAATAAATACAGGTATTATCTTTACGCCACGCGGGCGCCGCGCGCCGCGCCGTACCGTGGGCCATACAAAACGGTATGCTAAGTGCCTACATCAAAATTTCAAGAGCAAAATAAACAATAATAATTCGTCTTCGTTACACGTACTTTTGCTTAGTAGCCCAGTCAAATTAGGTTTTTTGCCTTAACTAATTCGGATGTTTTTGATTCTTTTTTTATGTTGTTCAGTGATGTCCAGGGAAGGTTGCATCAAAAGTCCGGATGAATAGGAGGTGAGCTTACGCACACTCACACTTTTTTTACCTATAACTATTAATTTTTTCACTTTAAAAAAAAACGCAATGAACTGATTTCGTAGTAAATTTAATGTTCTACAATTTTAGTCATAAGCATTTTTATCGTGTGAGGTACGGTTCACGAGGTGTAAGTCCGTTTCCGAGGCAAAAGATGTTGACAGGAAAAAATCAGTAAAATATGTGATTTTTCAAATGAGATTATTTCGAAAACTAGAAGAGATACTAAAAAAATTCATAGTAACAATTTTATAGAATTTTAAGTGTTCTATTATTTTTTTATTCAACTATTTTTGGTTGGGTTAGGCGTTTTTGAGTTTTGAAAAAACAAAAAAAAGATCCATTTTTTTCTAGTTTTTTGAAAATCCTGACTTAAGCTCACCTCCTATTCATCCGGACTTTTGATGCAACCTTTCCTGGACATAATTGAACAACACAAAAAAAGAATCAAAAACATCCGAATTAGTTAAGGCAAACGCTTAGTTTTGGGGTAATTAGACTGGGCTATAGTCATAGAAACGTGTTTGTTTTTTTAAATTATGGTCGTTCAAATATTTCCAAGTGGCATAGAAAGTACATTTAAATTTAAAAACGTTATTGAGCCTTTATTTTGATTCGAGGAACTAAGTGCATATATTTATATTACGATCTTTCGAAGCGAAACAACGAAAAAAATTTTAACCCTTCAAAATTTTACAAGATATCAGATATGTTTATAACTTCTGTAATTTAATCAACTTCACTAAAGTTTAGAACTAGCATTTAGATCAGTAATTCCCAAAGTGGTCTACATTGACACCCAGGGGTCGACGACGACCTGCAAGGGGTCCATGTCAGCGGGGAAAACAATGGGGGTCCTGTAAACGATCTCTCCAATCTCCTAACAAAAAAGGAATCAAACTGGACATTATTAACCGAGGAGATTTGATATTAAACCTACCTATCTAAATTGATGCCAAATGCAGATAATTTATTATTGAGGAATTACCTAAGTCCATCCTTCCACTATTTAAATAAAAATTGCTCAATATTTTATGTAACAGATACTTAATTTTTATTTGGATCGCTTTAATTTGAATTTAATTTAGTAAATGTACAAATCTTAACTTATATGTTTTTTTCATGCTACATTTCACTTAAGTTAGACATTTAAATCTTTCAAAATGTCTAAATCAGCCAACCCTACCCAAAACCGTAAAACATGGCAAGGGGTCTACGAGACAAAACAGTTTGGGAACCTCTGATTGAGATCGTTAAACAAGCAGTAGGTTGGTATTCTGATAAAAGACGTTACAAAAACAAATAGTCGAACTATTTGCTGTATGGAATTACTTAAATGATGAAGAAGCCACCTATTTTTTATTAGTTGGAAATGCCTCCACACATCGTAGGTACATCTAGGAATCTATACAAGTAGTCTAGCGCACTTATTAAGAGCATACTCCACCACGTGACTCACGGCCGCTTCCCGTACAAACGTATTCCTCGATTTTCTCCCTGGAATTTAACATTATAGCTTTGTTTTTTAACACATTTTAGATATCGACCAGAGATGCGTGTTTGCAACGTCTTATTTTTTAAATATTTTATTTGTTATTAGATAAATAAATTATTAAATAAATAAGACGATACAAACACGCATCTAGTCAATATCTGAAATGTGTGAAAAAAATCATTGCTCTATAGTATTAATTTGACTAAATACGTGATATTTGATAACAATTTGCAAAAGAAATCGAAAAAAAATCAACTTCGTACTCAATTTTCTCGAAAACTAAAGGTCAAATAAAAAATCTACAAAATCGACTCCAAATATGACGTAGATTCACTGTTTCCCCGCTCGTACATCGAGTTTTGTTACACCCTGTATAAACGAGCCCTATCCACCAGACTTGGCTACATTAATTGATTTTAAGGTTCCCAAGATACCTTGTATAATATTTTATATTATATTACAATACAAAGTTATGCTTAAAACCTCTGCCTTTCAATTCATACGAAAACCACAGTAAGTTAATTAAAAGTTCATCATCTCTGGTAATCGACCACAAGTACGTTAATTCTATCGTTCCAGTATTATATTATTACTCCAGCTCACCTGATGAGGAGAGTGTGCGCCAGGGGCGGAGCGGGGCGCGCCTCCCGGGGGCACAGCGCCCGGGCGCCGCCCAGCCGGCAGCCGTCGGGGCCCAGCAGGGGCAGGGGCAGGCCCCCCGCGCCCCCGCCGGACATGGTGACGGTACTCAGGCGAGAGGCCACCCAACCTAAATTACAAAAACACAAGTTAAATAATATTATTTATAAACATTATAAACATAAATTCAATTACGAATATATTATCTACTTCTACGACTACTACTTTCGTTATCCGCATCTAAAGGTGCATAGGGCACTGCATTGGTACATGGTTGAAAAAATAAAATATTTAAAAGCATCGGTACACCAAGTGCAGTGTATTCTGTTCATTTTACTACATGAAGGTAAGATGATCAGTCAACGCTTTAGTACCAGTCCAAGGTATCACACATGGAATATTAGTAGTTTACGTTGACCCCTACGGGAATCGAACCCGTGAACTCATGCACGGTCACCTAAATTCAATATTATATAAAAATATTTACATTTTATAGAATTTTTTAACAGTTAATAGGATGGGCTGACGCTGTCACGTGACCGCAGTCGTTTCCCCATGCAATCGTAGTTCTCGATTTTCTTCCCGGAATTGCAGCACAAGACACCAGAGCAATGAATTTTTTTTTTTTTTTTGGATACCGGTGTTTTTGTAGACTTATTTTTTAAATTATGAATTAGTTACTGAGATAAATAAATTATGAAAAAAAAAGACGAAACAAACACGATTCTGGTCGATATTTAAAACGTGTGATTAATTACCGCTCTACTACTAAATTCCAGGGAGAAATTCGAGGACTACGAGTGCATGGAGAACGGCCGCGGGTCACGTGAAAGCGCGTGTTTTTAAATACGATTTGAACTTGGGCCCAGATTACAAGCATATCTACATCGCACTTGTGACGCGTATATGACGGTAATCGATATAATAATATTACAAAGAGATTTCACTAATTACGGTGTAGATATGCTTGTAATCTGGGTCCCGGCGTCATCTTTCACTCACCATCTTCCGGCTCGATCTGCGCCCTCAGCATGAGCAGTTCCCCGAGCGGCACCCGCGCCCCCCGGGGCAGGGGCTCCGAGTGCTCCCCGCGGGGCCCCCGCCGGTACAGCCCCACGCGGGACCGCAGCCCGCCCCTAGCGCCCCCACGCGCCACCTCTGCGGAACGCCCGGACCTGAGAAGCGACTTCGTATCAGCTGATAACCAGGCTCATGTTTACATAGATTACCAACATACTGCGATAGTTGGTAATCAGCGCTTCATGAGGTCCCTCGTTTTATCATCTTGCCTTTATGATCAAGGTACTTACTTACCTAACGCTGTGATTGGTCCATGTGCAATGTATGGATAGGAAGAGAAATATCATGTAATTTATTCAATATCAGTGCTTACCAATCAATTAAATAAAGCTTTGAATCGTTCTCCTTGCACTTATTATATCATTCGGTAATCATACACTTTATTAGAGTTGAAAGGATGAGTGATTATATAGGCTAAAAGCAGTAAAATAAATTGACGAACTTAATCATTTCCCCATTAGATTTTTAATTGGACAGCCGCGTTACAAGACGTGGCCATATTTGGGGCTAGAAATAGTTTAATATGCCTAAAAAGGCTCGCTAAGAAGGCACGACATAAGTTTCTTGTAAGGTTATGAATTATTGCATATTTTTAATTAAATTAGTAGGGCCTACATTTATTTTGTAAAATGGTTGGTACGGTTTGGTAACCAAATAATTCATGCATAAAAAGTACCTACGTACAAAGTAAATACCTACATGACATGGTCCAAAAAAATTAACTGTACGCACCCTGAAGTAATAAAGCAGAATATCTATTTAAATGTAGGTAAATTATTCTGTTAGATGCTTGCTATTACTATATTACATCTACAATATTAAATATAGGACACGTTAATTATATATTTTATACTTACCTGTAGATACTAAATACACATGCCTATATATCACATTATCACAGTATATAACGTACCCTACATGAAAACAGCGCAAACAATACATTACCTTACGCATATAATTTTATTTTGACATGCCTTAAGTAGGTACTTATTTAATTGTTCAAATATGCATATGTGTGCATATATTAATATGTATTATTAGATTTTATGGTTTTAAGTAAATATTATTTTACTCACACCACATTGTCAACATCAATCGCCAGGTGCTTGGTGTGTGCTACTATTCTGTCCTGGGTTCTGCACTGAAGTGTCAGGACTGTATCTTCAGCGAGTTTCATCCTAGCTATTGTTGGAAAACGCAGTTTCACACATAAATGGACCACGTCTGACGATATAGAACAATCTCTAACGGCGCAAGACTTGAATTGCCGCTTCGAAATGTTTTTATACGGAGCTTAGAATTAAATCGCGGAGGAATCGAGTCACTCTTCACCACACACGGAACATTTTCCAGTTGATTAACATCCTCAATCACTGGTATATTCTCATCCTGAGATTTAACAGTAAGAACTGCTTGGAATCTTCCATCAGTCGGAGTGTCGAAGCAATGCATATCTGAAACTTCCACGTTCAATGGCCCTCTTTTGGGTATTCTACCATTTCGGGAATCAGCGTCAAAGAAAGGCTGGTTTACATCAAAACCATTAGGATCCGATAACCTCTCTATTCCTACTCCGTATGGTGCAGGTAATTTCGGGGGATCTAAATACTCCGGAGAGGGTATCGGGAGATATTCCGAGGATGGAGTAACGAAGGAGGGCTCATCTTGAGATATTGGAGGCAGCAGATCGTTGAAAGGTCTTTCTGGCACCACGTAATTGTAACCCTGAAACGGGCCATCTGGAGCATCTTGGGGAATCTCGTCTTGGGAGGGTCTGTTGATAAACTCTTCGTCTGTTGGAGCCGACGTTGTGTAATCCGCTGGAACTGAATCACTCGGAGGAAGATAAAGGGGAGGAGGCTCATAGTAATAGAGCGTATTAGGAAACCTTGGAAATTTCAAACTCCTCGCTTGAGTAATATCATATTGTGTTCTGTTTTCTACAATAGTCCTAACATTTGGTTGAGCTGATGAATTTCTGAAACCCGGAGCGTTAACTACCACTGTATCGCTGTCAGCGTTTGATTGAGGATCAGTTGCAGCATATGGCCGCCATTTATCCTGATCACTACCGTATTTGATTATAGCGGAATCCCGTGGCACATAGCCGTAGGATGTGTCCTTTGGGACCAGCAAATCACAAATCACAATTTTGTAGTTAAGAAAAATTACACAAAGAGATAAGATATTAGTCTTCATATTGCACACTGACCAATGCTCGTGGATTCACTGACATTAAGAATGAATATCGACCAAAAACTGGTATTGCTTTTATAGTGTTAAACTAAATGTGTCAGGATTGTCACATTAAGTGGCGTCGTGAGTTACTTGCCACTGTTTTGGACACCTAGTACTTACTATCGATTTTGGTGATTCGGATTCCAATCCAGAACCATAATCGTGATCCATTTGTGCTCTTTTAATATACTTAACACGGCTTTATGATTGGATTGTTTTACACGCGGCTTTTTTGCGCATATACATACATAGGTGAGGTGTTAGATGATTAGGTGATACACTTAATTTAATCCTCTCTTTCTAAATACTAAAAATAAAAAGTGATATATTATACATAAAAATATACACACTACACACATTTAGAATAATAGCAAAACCAAATTGTACAGATTCGTCAGATAGAAAATGAGAGTAGGTAAATTTCAATTTACACAATTATTACGGATTTTTATATCCAACGCATAATATTTAAATCAGTTTTATTAAATCTAATTTAATAAAAAAATTTGTAATCTCATTTGTTAAAAAAAATATTTTGGGTTAGGAAGATGATGGTTATTTTCAGAAAATTTAAATTGGTTTAGTGAATACCTAATGAAAATATAATTTTATAAAACCTGTGGAAATTGGCAACTGCCATAAGAAAATGTATTACTTACTAAATGGGCTTCCCTCTCGAGAAAAACAATATGAAATATTTTATTTAAAAAAATAAATAGAATGGGGTTGTGGTCTAGTGGAAGAGTCGTGGACTTCGTATTAGAATCCCTAAGTTTAATCCCGCTCCACCAAAACTTGTCTCCCGTTTTCCGACAGTATGAAAGTAGTTTCGGGACGCTTTGATCTGGGTATATCAAGTAGGTACTCAAAAATTTGAAGTATACCTATAATGTATATATATTTCAACGAATTCAAGAACCGTATTAATAACATGGTATGTTCTATATTATAGAGAAGGTAAAAGTACCAAATGATAAAATTTTCCGACAGTTTTGATTTAATAAACAGTTTATTATGTATTATTGATATCTCAACAGAGACAGAGAAGCTCTGGAAACGAATGTGGGTTATCTAGGCGTTTACAGGGCTTATGACCTGTCATTGGCTGGGTTAAGTGGCCACTTGACGTAATTACAACATTCCCCATTCCGCCTGTCATCTGACAACCATGTATGACAATTTTTTTAAAATTTGTATATATCTAAGATGTACAGAACAATCCACTTGCGAGTTGTTTTTTCGACAGATTTTGAATATTTTTAATATTCTTTCTCTATAGTGACATCTATTGAGAATATTGTTAAAGCATTTTTTTTTTGGGCGATCTACTTTATTGGTGTAAGTATGTATTAAGATATCAATAATATCTGATATCAGCCCAGCATGGGTATAATCCAGTAATTTGTCTACAAGTATTTGTATTCATTCAAAATGTTGTTCAAGTTTATTATGTTTTTATTACTTTACATTATTTCAGATGTTATTCTGGCTCAGGGTAGCGATGGCAAATATGATGAGATCCTACAGGATTATCTAGATACTTTCAAATGGTAGCTACTGCAACCTTGAATTAAAAAAAAATCGTATAAAATTAATACAGAGCAGGGGTCTGAATATTTAGTTTACAACTCGATATGTTGGAAGCTCTGTAGAATCTAATTTATAATCGCTACCCAGACGCGCAGCAATAGGAAAAACAATAAACGACAAACTTATACATTTAATATGTAAGTAGTAAGTAGGTACGTATATGATATCATATCGATTATTGTTTTTCCGCTATTTTCCGATACTGTTATCACCATTAATATTCATATTATATTATATCTACCGTTCTCCACATTATTGTACAGTATTGTAGGTATCACCCACGTTAGTTAGTAGTTAGTGGGTACGATAGCCAAACATATCACGTTTACTTTTGTTTGAGATTTCCGCCCTGATAACGAAATAAAAAGAAAATATGTGAGCGGGACTAATCATCCAGCTAATTAAGAGCCGTTACATTTTCCACCGAAACCTTTTATTCATAACTAGGTCACAAATGTGAGATTAGAAACATAATTTCTACTGAATATTAATAATAACACACATATTGTTTAATATTATTACATACATACTAACGGATTTGCAGGGATTCATTTTTTTATATTTTAGATTCATATTTTAATATCTAGATACCTAATGAAAAGTCGTTCGTTTGTATGTAGGTATCTATCTTGGAGGAATCACTATAATAATAGTATCTATAGTATATTGTATCAAATTTAATATTCAATCCAAAAATCCAAATGACCTCAAAATGTGATAAAATACATCATGTAATTTTAAGGTTCTTAGTACCTCGGTGCTCGAATTTCGGTATTTTCCGCTACTCATACATTTGCAAACGGTGTACACGCACACACTCTCAGTTTCAGGGGTCGAAACAACACGACGCGTGACACACGAATAAACACAAATTTACGATAAGTTAGCTTCAAAAAATTGTTACGTATTATTTTCATCATCATTTTTGTGTTGTTTTGGTTTTTACTCTTAAAGAATTTCCCTTCGAAATTCGTGGTGACAGATGCGACTTTTTTGATAAATGTACAGGAATTTCATTTTTGTGTTTTTTAGGAGTACGTAAATTCAAATTTTTAGGGTCCAGTAGCCAAAACCGATTCCCTATGATTTCGTCATATTTATCTATTCGTTCCTTTGTAAAAAACATCTCTCCATCGATTCCAATTAATTTTTTTTTATACAATTAGATATGTGTGTCTTATAAACGTGTCACTTTGAATAACAGTGGTGTAAGTCTAATTTTTAGTAAATATTAGTTTACATCTCAGACACGATAAAAAGATGTTTTACTATATGTGTAACATTGGTCTATCCCCCTAAGAATGATTTATTTCTTACAAAATAATTTTACACTTCCGTACAAGTTTGTTAATTTAGTTAAATTATTTATATTAAAAGTTAAAAAAATAAATGTAAATATGAAAAATGCTTATACTATTATAAATAAATAAGCTTGTACAGAAAACTAATCGTTTTCATTATAGTGAACAATTGCTGTTTTTCTAAAAACTTACATAACTGGAGTTACACCACTTTTATTATAAGTGACACAAATATGAATCGCATACACATATTATACACATTGTTGGTTAAGTGAAATTAGAAAAAATGAGCACTTTTAAAACATTTTATGTACACATATTTAGATTATATGAATGTATATTCAAAATTCAATAAATTTAAATTATTTTAATACTATAATACAAAGTACCATCATGTGCTGCAATCAACGCCGACCGTGACGTCCCGTTATACAAAAATAATAAAACATTTTTCTCTTGTAATATTTGTTTGCACATTGGATACAAAACTCCAAACCGCCAGATTACTAACTTATTTACGTCGGTATGTATCGCAGTCGGGACGTGTATACGACAATTGATAATATACATATTACCCACATATACGCGTCACAACTGCGATGTATATAATTAATTGTTGGTAATCTAGGCCCTGGAAGACCTATACCAAAAGGATCGAATGATTTATTTACACATTCTACTCCCATAAACAATTTTACAACCGTATTGCAGTAAAATATTCAGATCTAAATTTTAAATTCTACACAACAAATGCATCCCATTCACATTCTGCTGTCAGGTGTCTCACTAGGTTTTGATTTCAATAACATCAACAAATATATAACTAAATCAACGGTAACGGAAAACGCAACAGGACCATATTGATGAATTCCCAATTTTAATTAGTCTTTCAAAATTTTGGGTGTGTTCAAATACTTCACAAATCTGGGTTTATTCCATGACGGGAGTTGGTATATATTTCATTTTTATATCTCTACAAAGATGAAGTAGATTTTTTTCCAAATTCGGGAATATGGATATTCAATCAATCAATAATAAAATAAACAGCATTTTGACCGTGTCCAAATACTTGTAGACAAAAACTGGATTTCATCCATTACGGGCTAATAATTACAATTTGACATCTCAACAGAGACGATAAGTTTGGAAGGGAATATGGATATCTAGGCGTTTACAGGGCTTATGACCTCATTACCTCATTATTAATGCATCATCACTCGCCATTATTAAGGCTGTATCATCTGCAAACAAATACATTTCGCAATCGTGGGTTAATTTTTTTTTTACTATTGGTATAAATTAAATTCTCATTTGGTCCGAGAATTAACCCTTGGGCGACTCCGGTTTCTAGAGTCTTCTCGTCACTTAGGGTTTTGTTCATTTTTACTTTCATTTTTCTATTGTGTAGATAATCTTGTAGAAGTATTTTTATATTTCCTCGTATTCTGTTTTTGTCTATACCTCGTTACCTAAAAATGATACTCATTATAATTTTATGAAAAAAAGGTACTTCAACCATCTTGGATCTGAAAATAAATGCTAAATTCGAAATCAGAGCCCCCGAGAACCATTAAAACGATACCCAACATCATTTTATGAAAAAAAGTTGCGTCCGCCATCTTGGATCCAAAAATAAACGCTATATTCGAAATCAGAGCCCATAAAACCATTAAAACGATACCCAACATCATTTTATGAAAAAAAGTTGCGTCCGCCATCTGGATCCAAAAAAACGCTATAAAATAAACGCCATTTAAACGATACCCAACATCATTTTAAAAAAAGTTGCGTCCGCCATCTTGGATCTGAAAATAAAACCTATTTCGAAATCAGAGCCCATAAGAACCATTACCGATACCCAACATCATTTTTTGAAAAAAAGTGGCGTCCGCCATCTTGGATTAAAAAAATAAACGCTAGATTCGAAATCAGGGCCCCAAAATACCCTTAAAAATACCCTTTTTAAAAAAAAAAGTTGCGTCGCCATCTTGGATCCGAAAATAAACCACATCAGGGCCCCCGAAAACCCTTTAAACGATACCCCACATCATTTTTTGAAAAAAAAGTGGCGTCCGCCATCTTGGATTTAAAAATAAACGCTAGATTCGTAATCAGGGCCCTTAAAAACCTTTAAACGATACCCCACATTTTTTTATGAAAAAAAGTTACATCCGCCATCTTGGAATAAAAAATAAACGCAAGATTCGAAATCAGGACCCTTAAAAACCCTTAAAACGATACCCAACATTATTTTATGAAAAAAAGGTGCGCCCTCAAAAAATCCAAATGCTCTACATGGAAGAAATTATGTAATGGTGATGATAATTATTAAATTTTAACAAAAAAATGAAAAGTAATTCGGCATTCTACAAATAGAATATATATCTTTCGCGAATTGTGCGAGTCCATATGCTCCCTATGTCCGCCTCGTAACATAGTGGTAGCGCATTTGGCTACCGTGCATGAAGTCGCGGGTTCGATTCCCGTCAAGATGAAATATTTATTTACATGTTATTTTCATATTAATATTTCATGTGCGATACCTTGGACTGGTACTGAAGCGTAAGACTGATCATCCTACCTGTTTTCTAATGTTATGTTTATTTTCGGGACGGCATTATCAATAAAGAACACTTCTTCTCCATGTAATAAAATGGTCAATATACACTGTACTTGGTGTACCGTTGGGGTGCGGATAAGGGAAAGTAGTTATAGTATATAAAGTTTCTTGTAGCTCGAAGAAGGAAAAAACTGACACAGAATAATATAAAAACATTAAATTTGTTGTTTTCTATCAAATAAAATATAAAATAAAAATACTTGATTTTATCACCAATGGTTTAAACACCTGGTGTGGTTGTGTACATATACGAAATTTGAATTGGACGAATTTTAGGACGAACGGACGTGACCTCCCCGTCCGAAAGCCGAATGGCGAATGACTTTTGAATTTTGAATCTGCTACTGATTCGAACAAAATCTTACAATAGTAATTTGTATGAAAAAATCTTCAAAAAAAATAGCGTCTGTTTGACAACGTATTGCGGAAAAACTGAATTGTTTTTTGCCATTATTTTTGATTACAGGATGAATAATTATATTTTTTAATAAACTGGTATTCTTTTAGAAATGAGGTGTCACTAATAAAGAAACGCCGGCTCAAACGCCACAACGCTATTCGAGAGTTTTTCATAAAATTCGCGAATTTTTTGTGACGTAATTATAGTATTTAAGAGAAAGATTTTTAATCACATGCATATTATGGAAATTCAAAATCTTTGAAGTACATGTTCAATGCACAGCCAATAAAGACAATAATTAATAAATAAATAAATAATTAAAAATTAAAAGGCTTTTGAGTATTAAAATTTTCATACAAGAATTAATACGATACGTTATTACAAAAGTCCTTTAAAATTAAAGGCGCCATCAGAGCGGCCAGTTTACATCAGAATTAGGAGTCGTGGACCTGACTTTTGGGGAGATGCACGGGAGCAGGCTGGATATGGAATGATGATGATGATGATGAAAGTCCCAAATTTTTTAAATTTTGATAGAAATTAAAAACAATTTGACATCTCAACAGAGACGAGAAGTTTGGAAGGGAATATGGATATCTAGGCGTTTACAGGGCTTATGACCTGTCATTGGCCGGGTTAAGTGGCCTCTTGATGTATTACAACATTTCCCATCTCACCCAGCATTTAATATCCATATCCGCCAATTATCAGAGCTTGTATAATATATACAGTTAAATACGCTTCACTTGTGAACACTCTGTCATCCATTGAGAAAATTGCTAAGCATTTTAGCAGAAACTTTTATGATTGCAAGTGAGATTCTTACCGAATTATATCACCTACTAGGAAACGCCTGAAGAAGACTCTTCAATTTGTTACGCTTATAACTTTTACCAGCTAATTTTTATAAACAACATTTTGAGTGCGTCCAAATACTTGTAGACAACAACTGGATTTCACCCATTACGGGCTAATAATTACAATTTGACATCTCAACAGAGACGAGAAGTTCCAAAATCAGGGCAGGGGGGTATTTTCTCCCTTTGCCGCCCCCCACTCAAATGGTGCCCCTGGTTATAAATATCCGAACAGTAAAAAATACATGTTACCAATTTGTACTACTTCTTCTTAAATAAGACCTATTGGTCTCATTTGACGTTGCCTCCTTATTTACTAATTTATCGTTCTTTCCAGTGATGATGAGCGGCGACCTGTCGGAGATGCTGAGCGCGCGGCGGCTGAGCGTGCCCGTGAGCCCCCGGCGCTACTCCACGCTGGGCGTGCCCGGCTCCGGCGCGGCGCCGGGCGGCCGCCGGCTGAGCGTGCTGGCGCCGGGCTCCGTGCCCCCGCCCGCTGTGGCCGGCCGCCGGCTCAGCGCGCTGGTGCCGGAGTCCGTGGCGCGCCGGCTGTCCAATGTGTCCAGCACCCTGGGACTCGGAAGGCCGTCGGAGAAGGAGAGCCTTGTAGAGCAAGGTAGGAAGTATGTGATAAAGAGGGGATTCAGAAAAATAGATTTCCAGTCAGCCTGAATAGAATACAAGACCTACCTATGCATACTAAACTTTCATAATACTTGCCACCTTCCACTGCAGTGCATCGTAGGATCCGCAATGGGCCAGGGGACAATTTAAAAAAAAATAATTTAGATGGTGATTTATATATTAAGTATGAAAATTTTTTTTTTAAATTCTTTAAATTCATATTATGTCCGTAATTAATTTTTAAAATACCGTGATCGCGATTTCCCGCCAAAACGGGTCGTTATTTAGGTATTATGCGTCTATCAAATTTCGAGGCATTTTAACCAAGTTTTGATGTAAGTTGCGCCTAAAACAGCAAAAAAGTACATAGATACTTCTCTGGTTCTACGCATCAACTATATATTAAGTACGACTCTTTTTGTGCGCTTAGGAGACGGGTGCTTTTAAAGCATCCCTCGGCCGTGAATCCCATAAACAGGAAATAGCTTTATACAACGTAACCACTACGATAATATTTCTAAAAAAAACGATACACACTGCATACATTTTCATACAAACGTTCATTTTTATTATTATAGTGGGAAAGTTCTTTTACATCTGTCATAATTTGGTAAACATAACCTATGTTCATAAATGCAAAATTATTTTAGAATGTCATTCTACGCGTAATAAGTCTGAAGTTAGTTAACTGTCAATTTTTCAAGGAAACAGTTTGTTTAGCTGACACTTATGCCCACTTTATATGAGACAGTTTCTTGTTCAGAAAACTACACAGTTTCTTGTTCAGAAAACTGTGCAGTCTGTCAAACTTCTGTCAAAAGACACGCTAAATATGTGTATTTTTGAAACGCGATTGTAAGTTATTATCGTATGTTTGCTCTCAGGAAATTGTATATTTAGCTAATAATGTATATATGTTATTGTTTTTTTACGTATTTAAAAGCAGCATACAATAAACCAATGTCTATTTAAACGTTTACATAAAAAAACATTGACTGTCATGTCAGCTTAAATCTGACACTAGCACACAGTTTTTCATGCAGTTTTAGCTTTATACGGGACCGTTTTCAGACTGCACAGGAAACTGTGTAGTAAACTGCGCCATATAAAGTGGGCTTTAGTTGATCAATCTACTTATTGTATTGTATTGATTTATGAACGTTATCACCGGAAGTGCCATTTTACCCTAAAATTTGCCCTGTTTTTATAAGCTCCGTTTTTTATATTTTTTTTACGAGGAATCCTTTGAATTTTAATTTTTTTATAAATCACAAAAAATTTTTCAAAAAATCATTACTATTCACACAAAAAAAAATTACGGAATTTAAAAATATTGGAGCGTGGCCCATTATTATCTACTGCCTTGTATGTAGGTAGTAGGTAGGTACATACATGTCATATTATGTTAATTACTTTAAGAATTGAACATCACCCTGGATTTCGATTTTGGGGAGTAGGATCTGAAAATTGCACAAAAAACAGTATTCTGAGTACACACACTAAATTATTTAATTTTTGTAAGAGCCAAAATCACTCGCAAACGAGTGGATGCTGTTAAAAAAAAAGTTCCTACCTATTCACTACATTTTTTTCTGATTTTATGGATCCCTCTTACTCAGAGGTAGGTAGATAAGAGTAAAAACACCAAAACTAAATTAATGGATGTATAAGTCGTATTCCTTTGGGGAGAGGGCGAAAAAAACTTAATAAACGGACGTACTCTAAATCCAGGATGTGCCTTTTTTTGAGCATCGATACATAATATTTATTCTAACTAACACACCGTCACACCATTTCCTTGAAAGGATAGGCAGAAAGGATAGAATGCCACACCACCCTGTCCTGGCACGCTGCACTTGCTTCTTCCACATTCATACATCTTCTCCTGCACGCACTCCGATTATTCCGACTTTTCACAATGACCACTTTAAAGTAGGTACCTACCGTACGCAATTTAGTAAATAAAGTGTATGCTATTCCAGGTAAGACACTGTGCGCACTGTACATGCGTAGCCGGATCCGTCTTGCGGGCGCCGCGGCGGGCGCCAACGCTGAGGCGCGCGCGGCGTGCTGCGCGCAGCTGGCGCAGCCGTGGGCGGGCGCGCGCAGCGTGTTCCCGCGCGTGTCGCACCTCGGCCGCCTGCTGGAGCGCAGCAAGCCGCGCCTGTACGCCGCCCTGGCGCGCCACGCCGCCTGCGCCGAGGAGCCGGGGGCGGGCGCGCCTGACGCGCCGGACCTCGTCTACGGAATCGGGGTCGAGCTGTTTAAAGATGACATCACATGGGGAAAGGTAAAAAGCATACGCACTTTTTTGACCTATTTTCTTCTTCGACGCAACATCAAGGAGTGATTTGGTCTCCCATTTGGTTCCATTTCCTCTCATCCTTCTCCAGTCCTCTTCTATAAAGTCCATATTTTTATCTATTTTACTGACTCTTAATCATATAGGTACTTAAGTTTTTTATTTTGCTGTATCTTACTATACCTGTTTTCATTTTAGCTTATCATCTTAGTTTTCATCTTAGTTTACCTTGCCTTGCCTTTCTTTATCCAGCTTGATTTTGCTTTATTATACTTTACTACTTTACTTGCAAGGTTTCACCTTGCTTTACCATGGTTCTTCTACATCAGTTTTGCTTTATTTTTCTCAATTCTTTCTTCTTAAAATATCCACCAGCTTTTATAGGCAGGGAGAAATATTTCCAGCACGTTCCACGCGATTCCAGTGCCTTCTAAAAAGTCCCTTTTTTACATAGTGGAGACATCTAAAAATATGCTTCTACATAATTCTAACGTTTTCTAGGTCTCATTACAATAAGATCCGTTTGTTTCCAGGTTGTATCACTGATGGCCGTTTGTGGAGCCCTCGCTAGTGAACCTCGAGCTACTCCAGATCTTTCTGGAGTTGTCGAAGCTGCTGCGGCCATAATAAGGGGACCTCTCCTTTCCTGGCTCTCTGACCATGGAGGATGGGTGTGTGTTTTTTAACTCTAAGACATTAAATTTACAAAGATTCAATCAAATATAGTTTAGAGCCAAAATTTTCATATCATGCCAAATCATAGTTTTTCAGGAGAAACATTGAACCTTTTTTTAGCCACAGTTTGGATTATTTTCCAAATTATTTTGTTAACAACAGTTTTAAAGTAAAATAACATTAATGAGTTTCTTGAAAAATTATGATTTAAAGATGAGGCTTTATATGGCTCTACGGGTACAGAAACAATGTTTATTTTAAAAAAATCGCATTTTTCTTAAAATACGAGTAGGTAAATACTTTTTTGAAGACTTATGGAAATCATTTTATTTAAATATATTTTTTTTCAGTATGGAATAATCGAACACTGTCACCCCGAAGAGGAATCTATTTCTCAGCATCCTGCAAGACTTCAATCTGTGTACATGATGCTGAGTGCAGTGGGGGTAGTTCTGCTTCTAGGACTAATGTGGTCTCTTATCCGTGATCTTGTTCTTAGTACTGGAAAATAAGATAACTACAACTATCCCTTATGAGCACCCAATTGTGCGCTGAATTTTTATACCAAGTGCAGTAAATCTTGAATATTTGTAAACTAAAGGTATACCTACCTTTGTCTTCTATAAGGCCACCGCGTTCTTCATATTATAGTTATGGTGAAAAAAAATGTCCTATCAAGGAATTAGGAATTTTTAAAGAGTTATTATTCTTATACACTGTGTCCCACGACGAGACCGCGAAACTCCAGAGGGTGATTATTCATGATATTCTGAGAATAAATCTTAATAAAGTTTTTCAAAAAACTCAATTCTAATTTCTTAAAAAAATGATTAAAATATGAATAAAAATTCACGCGTGTAATACCGTCCATTTTTGAACTGGCTCACACCACGTGACCTCCACCAATAAGCGCGAAGCGAAGCGCGTCCCTATTGGACCGCGAACCAATAAGATCGCGTAGTGATCTCGTATCAATACGTACTTGGTACCTACTTGCCTAGTAACATCGCTATTTCCGTACAAGGCAAGGCGTACGGTGACCAGAGCGGATCCCCACTCCTCCCCGCCCACCGCCAGCGCCACCCCGCCACGGCTAGCATCTCAAACAGAAGCCAGTATTACACTAGTCGCTTTTTATCAATACTTTTTTAAAATTAATGATTAAAAATGCCCGGATCAAAAAAAAATATTAGGATTTTTTTCTCAGAATACCATGAACAATCATCCTCCGGAGTTTCGCGGTCTCATCGTGGGACACGGTGAATAGGTAGGTACTACCCGTAAGGTTTTCTTCATCATACAACTAATAACAATTATAAAAAAAAATAATTAATAACAAATTTTGGGTCAGTGCTGTGCTGGACGAAGGATTAACACAAAAAGGACAGAAAGAAGTGACACGGTCTCCTAGACAGTCCGCCCTAGAGCATACCCAAGTAACATTTTTTCGGGAAGATGGTTCTGAGATTTGCCTTTAAGCCCTAAAAAGCTCCTATTTTGGTTTTGCACATGCTTATAGCGCATATAAAGGTTATATTTCGTGCTTATTAGTCGCGCGGACTTATAACTTCTCGATATAACCTACAAGCATTTTGATGAGGTTATAATAACGTTGTGTTAGACAGTTATCCGGACTTACAAGTCCTAGAACCTTTAGCTCCTAAACAAGACTTGGATAAGCTATTTCCTCCAAGCACAGAGCTGATTTACAACCTTTTTTAGAACCTATTCAGAACCTTTTGTTTGTGAGTTTCTTATTAGTTCTGAGTAAAGCTATTTCAGAACCTATAGGTTCTATATTAGCTTTCGTAAAACCAAATCAAGCTCTATTGGTTAGGAAAACAACTTTTTAGTCTTAATCAAGACTTTGTAGCATAATTTTTAACCTTTTGGACTATTTTTTAACCTATAGCGCTTCATCAAAACTATTTTATAACCATTCGTGACTTCACAGAAGTAAGAAGTGCCAGTTTATAACATACCTAGTAATAATTTTACTGATACAGGATGTCTTTGCAAAAACTAGTTAAAAGTGGTAATTTTAAAAGAAAAGTGCGAAAAAATTTTCAACGAATTGCAAATGAAATGGTGAGTTAGATCTTGACTTAATGTAGTTATTAATTTTTTTGAATTATGTACCTATCAATCTATGTTCGTGGGTATTTAAATTTGTATTTATGTATGTAAGTAACTAGATGCATTTTCATTATCACAGGATTATAATAATTTAATTTAACATTCCAAAATATAATAGCCTTGTACACCAAAATTTTCTGTGAATGCCGAAAAATAAAGCGAAAAATAAAAAAACCATCCGTGCAATACATTTGAAAATCGGGTAATTAATAAGGGAGATAGAACCATTTAAAGTTTGGATTTTACATCGGTGACGTCATCGATCGTATTTCATACAAAATCTTTACACAACTCAAACTTAAAATGACTGCGTCCCGTTCTTTGAACAAGAATTTCAGAGAAGTGACATTCCATACTTGAAAAATACGTGACTGAGGGTCACCTCAACTTAGTGGGTAACTAGTCAGTTACCCACTACGTCACTCACTACGTCATTGATAAGCATCTACGTCATCACTAGACGTCGTGTATTGGCCTAAGTGCTGGAGTGTTTGGACGGTGGAATTTGATAATAAGTGCTGTTATAAAATTAACCCTGGGAAGAGTATATTTTTAGAAAATTAGTATGGAAACCCCTTCTAGTGAATTCTTGCTCGAAGGTCCCGCTTATTAATGACCCGATTTACAAACGGGTTGTACCGATGTTTTTGTGGTTTTCGTTTTATTTTTCTGCATTTACAGAATTTTTCTACAAAAATCCAGAAAAATAAGGCAAACAATCACAAAATCATCGGTGCAATCCGTTTGATCTATGAATTTGATTTATGAATTCCTCAAAATATTTTTATTTTGGATAGTTCTGCTTCGCCTTCAGGTTCTGTCTTCGATTCTATGACTCATGTACAGGTACTTTTTCAGATCACTCAAAAATTGAATGAACGAGTTACAGATCATCCTAGGGACCATAATATGGCTATTGATGTCAACAGAAAATCATCAAGTATCCACGAGAGCATATCATTAAGTTTCTCTGAAACATCCGAACAGCGACATGATAGTAATTCAAGTCCAATGCTGTCAGATGAAAGTGATTTAGAAGATCCACCGCAGTTGGAAAATAATATTTCAGACTTGAAGGAGGAATTAAAAGTGTGGTCACTGAAGAACCAGATAACACACGTCGCATTAAAAGAACTTTTGGAAATTGTAAACAAATTTTCAACTGCCTAATGATCCCAGAACTTTACTTGGTACACCTAACAAAAAAATAGAACATATTCATAGTATTGCCGGGGGGCAATATTGGCATAGCGGTTTGCGCGAATCTTTACTAGATATTTACCGCAATATACAAACAAATTTAGGTATTTCCATAAATGTTAATATCGACGGACTTCCGATTTTCAATTCATCTAAATTTGAGTTTTGGCCCATTCTTTATAACATAAATGAATTAAATATTAAACCGGTGATTATTGGTATATATTATGGAAATGGTAAGCCGCGTGACTCGAATGAATTTTTATTAGAATTTGTTGAAGAGCTAAAGTTAATACTAAAAGAAGGCATATTAATTAGAGAACATAAAATTAATGTATCCCTAAAATGTTTTCATATGCGATTCTCCAGCTAGATCATTTGTGAAGGGTGAGAGATATATATTATAATGGTAATATTATGTACTTACGGTAAATTATTTCGTCCTTATATCTATAGTGTTTTTCTAAGATATTTTGTTGTTTTCAGGTGTGGTCAATTTCAATTCTCAACACGGGTGTCAAAAATGTACCATAACTGGAGAATACTCTTACGTTTCTCATACAAATTACTATCCAAACAAGGAATACCTTAAAAGAACTAATAATGATTTTCGCAAAAAAAACAGATGAACTACACCATAAAATAGATTCGGTCATTTTAAATCTTCCCATCGATATGATTGATTGTTTTCCTGTTGCAGACAGTTTACATTTAGTGGATTTGGGCGTAATGAAGAGGTTACTATTGGGATGGCGTGATGGAACATTTAAAAACAAAAGGATTAAGTGGTCTGCCAAAACAAACTGAAGAAATATCATTACAAATGTTAAAAATAAAATTAACTAAAGAACTCCACAGATCTGTGAGAGGATTAGATTGTTTGTCATTCTGGAAAGGATTAGAATTTCGAAATTTTCTTCTTTACTATGGGATAGTAGTTTTGAAAGATGTTCTTGAATCTGATGTCTATGAACACTTACTGTGTTTGTTTTGTGCCATTACTATTTGCTCCACAGATTTTTACAAATCTAAACTTCATGTGGCTGAGGCGTTATTAAAGCACTTTGTAGATGGGTTTTGCAAAATATACGGTGAATATTATGTTACAAGTAATATTCACAATTTAACACATTTAGTGGACGATGTCAAAATATTAGGTAGTCTCACAAATTTTACTGCATATCCATTTGAATCGAAACTATATGAGATAAAGAAAATGATAAGGAGCGGTAACAATCCATTAGCACAAGTATCAAGACGATTAATTGAAAAACAAAAAGCTGACATACGCTTATATGAAGAATCAGAAAAGAAAAAAATTATATATCCAATCTTAAAATATATGACCGTTAACTTATATCTTCTATTATTATAAATGACAACAATATTGCCATTTACAAAATGCTTATATGCAAAGACTTTTGTTTAGGAGGGAGTAATGAAAATTGTTGGTTTTTAACTAAAACAAATCATATAGTTAGATTTTATGGCAGTTTCGTGTATTAAAAATGACATTATTATTAGTGGAAAAAAGGTCAAACAATTTGATTGTTACTTTAAAACACCAATAGACTCTAAGGTACTAAATATATATACCGCTGTTAAATCTGTATGCTACGATATAGCTAATGATTCTTCAGTTCCCGAAGAACTGTTTACAATATCAGTTATAAAATGCAAGTTAATATGTATTATAATTAAGGGAAATTGTGTTTTTATACCCCTGATTCATACTCTCAGTGAATAAACAATCATTTTTAAAAAAACGTGAAAATTCGTTTATTTTTTTAAATCGATTTTATTATACATTATGAAAAAAAAACTACAAAGAGACAACTACAAACATCGAATGAACATAAGCCAATAATATAAATAAAAAAGTATAGTATAAAATTATTAAATTAAGTATAGTATAAAAGTATTAAATTAAGGGTAAATTATGAAAGTATAACAGAAAAACTAAATGATGATCTGAATGAAATACCTAAGTGGCTAAAAGTCAATAAATTAAAATGAAATATAATGACTTAATTTATTAACATCGGAAACACAAGGATAGAATCAATACCAACAATTTGAAGTAACGACGAAAATATAAATGAAGTACTTAAATAAAATTAAGTATTTAGGAGTAATGATCGATAAAAAACTAAAATTCAATCAAAATAATAACATTGTGTCAAAAAAAATAGCAAATTTTTTTTTATATATTTTGGGAATATAAAGACTATTATTGAACCACATTTTAACTACTGTAGCAGCATTTGTTTGTCAAATTAAGAAAATTTAAATAAATAATCTGTAATACAAAACAAAGAATTATTTTGAAAGAAAATAGAAGATATGCAAAAGTGAAGCTTATGTAAAATAAATTACAAATAATGTCGTGTTAGCAACGAACATTTTACAATACAATGCTATTTGTTTTCAAAATCATAACTTTAATAAGAGCTCTGAATTCTAGAAAAAAAAAATTACGACGGTCAAAATCAACACGGGCAAAATATAAGAAATAAAGAAAAAATAAAACTACCATTGAGAAAAAACAGTATGTCCGAGAATTCGGTATTTTTTAAACTAACATTCATTAGAGTTTAAGCACATAGGTATTATTTTATATCATATCAATGTTGGTGCAATTTTGTTAAACATGCATCATCACATCGATGGTTGGCATATCGACGCCGACGGTTGGCGCATCGATGGTTGGCAAACCGACGGTTGGCGCTTTGACGGTTGACGAATCGGCAATCGGTGCATTGACAGCGACGATAGGCAAATCTTTGCCGGGCACAGTAGAGTTGGGTTTATTAGTATTTTGGCAGTTGACTGATCTGTTAAATTCAGCTGAGCAGTCTTCTTTCTCGTTTGGAGATTCGCTGGTGTTTGGTTTTGATCGCTTGGCAGCTTTGCATTTTTTTGGAGAACTAGATGCTATTGGTTTTAAATGAAGGACAATAGTTCTGGTTTTGCAAACGTTGTTTTGCGTTTTTAATAATTCTCTTTAAAAACATGTCTATATCCAACTGACTCATTGTCGAGTCGGCATGGTGAATTATTAAAAAAAGTGTGTGCCTAGTTTTTACCAAAAATTTGAAGGGGGTTTTTTCGCCTTTGTTTCTTGCATTACCAGTCCATGAACACTCTATAAATAAATCTCTTGAAAAGAAATAATCAATTAATTTATAGCACAATGCAATTCCTTTTACACCAACTGTCGACGAGCACAGACTAGACATAGCCGCGACATATATGTGTTTTGAAAATCTTTATTTTTTAACTTCTCTTCAAAAACAATCAACTCCTCAATTGTTTTTATGGGCGGGAACCGCTCCGTTGAATTATTTTGGCTGGGCTGAGATTCGGTGTTTTTTAAATTATAAATAAGGTTAAAGTATTCTTGTTGTTTAGCCAGCTGATTAAGTATTCTTTTTTGATTTAGTAAGAGATTCTCCATCATTCCGATGATTTCAGCGTGTTGTGTATTATTTGTTTGATTGTTGTTCGCCAGACAAGATTCTATTAAGCACTCACTCATTGAGATGTTGTGCCCCTGAAACAATTATTAGAAAACAAAAATTGTTAAATGTGCATTATCGTACTTATTTATAAGCCATTAGTTGACATTAAATATTATTATTTACTTGTAATGTTTCTATTTTAAAAACATACTTTTAATTTTAATATTGTTATTGTTTTGTTTGACATTTCTTTTATGATAGGTAGGAAAAATATATTATGTTAAATCATAACCTCAAAGTTTTTTTCCTTTATCCAATATTTATTTTAAATACATACCCAAAACTTAATACTAATATTATTATAATTTAAAAAAATATATAAGTTGGAAGAATTGACGAAAACGTAATGCCTCGAGTTTCATGTATGAATGACTCAACACTAGTGTGGCGTTCTATCCTCTCTGCCTACCTATTCGGGGAAATGGAATCTAACAAA